>JAHREE010000128.1:9060283-9227032 GCA_033628505.1 Tringa tobata | reverse complement strand
AAGAAAATAGTGAAATATATAATGAAAATATAAAATATATAATATAAAATATATACAAAACCAATATCAACCTCCTGGGAGGATCATCACATCAACTACAGGCACTGGGAAAGTCCCAGACTGAACTCAGAGACGGACGGGAAGTGCTCCAGGTCTGGATTCAGGAACATACATATTGGCATGAAGGGCAGATGAACAGAGTCCTCCTCGGACACTGAGCAATGAAGAAAGAGCTGCTCCTTTGATCCCTCATCTTTTATACTGAGCATGGGGCAGTTGGGATGCAATACCCTGTTGGTCAGTTTTGGGTTATTTGTGCTGTCCCTTCCTCCCCACATGTGCGACCTCTCTACAGTCTTCCTCTTCTGACCCGTGTTGGTACATAACAAAGTTTGCTGACCTTGACTGTTACAGCAGTAAATATACGCAAGAGCCTCTCTTCATACCATTCCTTGGTATTAACTATAAACATCAGATCTTATCTGCTAGAAGCTGGCACTCTGACAAAATATGCTGTTCATTTCAGAGAGTGAGTTAGTTAGAAGAGGCTTAGCTGAAAAGTAAAATTACCTAAAAGAAAATTTGTTTTCTTTTACCTCAAACTGGAACAACAGTTCTACGGTCGCTTTTGTATTAATTTACTTATTGAAAATGCAGTCAAACACTTATTTTGATATATGTGACCGTTCTTTTACGTACTTTTAAAATTGTGGCTTTTTCTTCCAAGATCTTTCCAGTGGCCAAAAATATGTAACCCTTAAAGGAGATGCCTGACTTAAAACACAAATTGTTAGCTTGGTTTTATTTTTTCTGGAAACTTTGTGTAGAGTTGCAATTAAGTACTGTACATTGCTGGTCACAGAGCGATACAGTAGGGCCTGGCTGTCTAGAGACTTGAAAGCAAATACCATTAACTACTTCTGTCTTAATATACAACAAGCAGCCCAACACTCTACAACAAATTATCTGCCCAGCCAGTTCGTGACATACAAATATACAGATACTTGGTATCTGCAGGGTTTTTTGCTCTTGTCCTGCCTAGAACTTTCTGGCTTGCGAGTAACTCTTTGAGCTGGATACCAGGTATGTGGTGTTCTTCCAACCGTGCTTGTTCCTGCTTGCTTACATCTGCAATTTCTAGGCCAATATTGGGCTCTGACAGCATTTTCATAACTTCCCAGTTCTCACGTATACTTGTTTACAGTTAAGTGGGTGTAAGCCAAGGATCAGAATCAATTGCTGTGTTGGACGTATCGTATAGCTGTGTTCTGCTGTATTGGCTCAGTAAGGGGTTTGGAAACGTGTCAGAGTATCAGTTGCATCTCAGTAAAGAGTGTGTCAAACAGACCTAGCTTCTCTCTCATTTGCAATTACATGAACTGTTACTCTTCCCATTTTTTGATTATAAAATAAGCTTAAGCAACTATTTCAAGAGAAAAGGAGTACATATTAGAAAAGGATTGGAAAAGTAGTGTGTGTGTGTGTGTGTATTTTCATGTGTTTCTGCATAAGTCCCCTGTCAACAGGAGTTACTGTGGAGGTTCCAAAAAGTAATGATGTTTCATCCAAAACTATTTTTTTTCAAGGTTTATTACCTATATTTGACTTTTGATGATGTCTTCTGTGGCTGGTCAGCTCTAGGATTCACTAACAATGTACGACGTGCTAAAACCCTATACCTCCTAAGTAAAAATTCTTATATTCTTAGTGCAGTGATTTGCTTTATGTGTTTGCTACAGCTTTAGAGACATGGAATTCAGAATCATAGTCAAGGCCTTGACGCAGTTGAAAATTCTTACAAAAGGACTAGAAACAGTTCTGTTGGTAGACCTAGACTCAGATACAGCCTTTTGCAACAGAGCCGGGAAAGCTTTGAAAATGCCTGGCTTTAATTAAACACTTAGAAGTTTTGAAAAGCTCTCCAATTTCCGTCTGATTCAACTTGTCAGCAGATCACAAGTTCATTTCTGAGCAGCTTGCTCTCAGCATCCACAGAGGACACTGCAGCAATCAGCCATCCCTGTAATTCTGTTCAGTATCCTTCCGATTTGTTCTTTACACTGGGTGCTACCATCTCTGCAGTGGTGTAGTTAGAGGCTGTCACAAACAGCTCCACGGGCTTCACTTTATGTTACCTGTGGATGAAGATTTAGAAAATATATCAGAACTGTGCATTTGGCCATCTCAGGATAGCTTCAGTGACTTTAAGGACTTTGCAGGTGTGTGCAGAGAAAATTTTGCATCTACTCTGTAGTTCATAGTTACGTTATAGGAATCCTGTCACCATATGGATATCTTTTTTTCAATGTATACATATTGAACAAATTCTCATTTCAAGCTTTAGACATCTTACCACAAACTGAAATTCTCTGGTGAAATGTGTGTCTGTTCAATGTGTGATTGTTCGATTTGTTCTTGCAAACATCCACAGCAATAAAATGTCCTCCACAGTGAATATTTGAATAGTGGTGCTTTCTCTCCAGACAAAAACCCAAGACATGGAATCATCAGTCAGAAATTACTTTTAAGTGTTGCTTTTCTTACAAATAGAGGAAAAACTGGAAGATAAACTGGGTAGACCAGCACCCATAATAATTGGACAGCGTATTAAAGATGAACTTAGGTTTTGCAATAGAAGTGTTGCTATTTCACCATGTTCTGTAAGTGGTTCTTCCAAAGAGCTGGCTTACAACTGCGTCTGTTCCCCCATCCCCTGTTGTCAAAATGATAACATGAAATACAGCTGAATGACCTGATTTCTTAGGACAAGCTGACCTGTTTCATTGTTCAATCTTTAGCCATAAGCTTCAAGTGCTAGTCCTCTGGGGATCTTTTTGGAAATATGTAGAAACCGTATTCTATAGTTGCAGTCAATGGAAGAAGAAACATCACTGAATTCCAGTGTTATTAATTTTATCCTAAAGAATAAAAGGATTCTGAGCTTTGTAGTGTTCTTTGCTGTATTCAGTATAGGAAGAAATTTTTGCGGTTGCGAAAAAAAAAAAACGCAAACTGGGACAGACCTGCTGATATAGATTGCCTACAAACCTGTCATTTTGGCTCTGTGATACTTATAGCTAAAAAATAACAGGAAAAAACCACAAACGAAAACACCTTAAAAAAACCACAAAAAATAAAAATTCTAAGTAAATTTCATTCGCTTGGTGGGAGACTGGGTAATGAACTTTCAAAAGATAAATTTTATACAAGGGAATTTTGGCTTTTGCCCTTTATTCTAGGGCACCAAAAGACACTAGAGAAATTAAAGTTGAAATGTGTTCTTGTATTGAATACTCTAAGTTTTTTCATCATTTCTTCCACCTTCGAATAGTCTAGGTTCTGCTGTATGAGTATTTCTTATCCTGTCATCTCTGGTATGCTAATTATGCCTGGAGTTATTACAGATGAACGTATATGAAAATGCTTCTGCTAAATCATGAAACATCTTTCTAATCAATATGAGCCCTGTTTGCCGTAACGGTAAATACTATATTACCTGTTAGCTGCTTGGGATAATAGCACAGATATACAGCAACAACAACAACAAAAATCAGTTTTAAATATATAAGAAGATAACTTTATTTTCAAAATCTTGGCCAAGACTGAAAAATGTAAGGAGCTGCTAATGTGGCCCTTTCTTTCCACACGTATATAGAAAACGTTCAGGAGCTCTTGAAACAAAAATGTAAGAAATTTGAATGAGTAGCTGAAAATATTTTGCTAAAGCTGATTTTACACTAAAATGTGGCTTTCTACAAAAAATAACCTTTAAGAACCAAATATTAGTATAAAAACTTGATTCATGATTATGTCTTCTACTAGAATATATTGATTATAATATTCAGTAAGGACTTTGCATAACAGGGATATGGGAAGCACTTCCCTACCAGAGTGAATGCTTTGACTCGTAGAACAGCAGAACTTGAAAATTACATGGGACTGATTTTTTAGAAAATTATTCATTTTTTTCCCCACAGGAAGAAGGGGCAACACTAGCAATATGTTGTTACAAAATAAATTGTATTGTTTAGTCAGTTCTAATTCTGGGCTTTTGCTGTTCCTGTTGCGGTCAATAATAATAAGCTACTTGAGTCAAAATTTGAACTGTGGAATTTATGGTTCTTAGCTGTCCTCACAGTTGCACTGACTACCTGCTAGCTGTGTGATGATGGCAATGTAATATGTCACCAAATTAGAAGTCTGCAGATCATCTTCTCTCACATCCAAAGAATGATGAAGTGTCACCCTCTGCAATACTGTGTAGCTCCTTCAAAGGACTAATTCCCCTCTTACCTGTATGTTTTACATGTTTCCCAGTTGGCTGAACAGTGCAAGAGCTTGCACTGGATGTAAATTCATAACGTGGAAAGTTGCATCTAGCCAGGAAGTAAGTGCCAAGTGCCTTGTTGATGGTTTTTTAGTTTAATTTTTTTTTTTTTTTTTTGAAAATTTAAGAAAGCATGGGAAATGTGGTGAACAGGTAACTTATTATCTGGTCAGCAGACCCTAAATCTTTCCTGAGCAAACATATGAAAATAAAAAACAACTGATGGCACCCATTTAACAGCTTTCAGCATAATACCTACCTGCAGCTGCCACTATTTCCATTCCTCTAAGGCAACTTTAAATATTGATATAATAATGATTTCTATCCTCCATAGAAAAAGAAGATACGAGCTCAGGGTGGGCTTCCTAGGTCTGGGAATGGACAGAAGAGCAGAACATAAAGCAGGGGAGGGAGGCAGTGGAGCAGAGAGATACAAGACTTTTGGTGCAGCTCCTGAGTTCTTGCTGAGCTCAGCCCGCACAAACAACCCATGGGCTCGCATCTGAAGGCTCTACCAGGTTAGGCATAGCTGAAAGTGGGTGGTAGATGTGTACAAAAACCAGAAATAATATTTGTGACAGAGCAGATTGCTAATGCTTTTGTCAATCTTGTTGTGCAGCTTGTTGGTATCAATATATATTTTGCAGAAGAGGTGAAGTACAGATCCTCACCCCCTAAGCTTTACACAGCTTTTTTTGTAAAATTAAGAATGATAGCCCCGGTGGAAAAGCTTTACTAAATATGAATGAAACAAAAAAAAAAATGTTATCAGGAAATAAGTATCCTACTTTCAGCATGACTGTTTTGTGGTGTGTGTGTGTAAATACCAAATTTTCCTATCTCTCGGAACAAAGATGGTATAATTCACTATCTAGAGGCTTGCTTTTTTCCCCAGAGCACACTCTCAAAATCTGAAAGTCTTTAATCTGCTACATAGCTAAATCCTTAGAGTTTTAATTTTCTATTTGTTTCTAATACTAGTTTACATCCCTCTTGAAGTTTTTCTTCTTGCAAAGGGAGTCTGGATCCATCTATGCATTCCCAGGGCGTTAAGCTAGTTTTTTTTTAAATACTACCATACTACTAAATTCAGCAAGTGACTGAATTTCCTGGCTAGGAGTTACGTCAATCAACTTGAAATGCATATTGCAAATTAGTAAATAAATGTAAATTCATTCACTGTCAGATGATGTTTCTTGTCAGATTAACTTGTGCACCTCCCGAATTGCAGTGATTCGTGATAGTTGCATCTCTTACACTTCATTCCTTGATTTTGTTATTAGCACTTCTCATGGATCTGTGACGTGTCTAAGATACCAGTCCCTGGTATCTGAGTTCTGTACCTTGGTAAGCAATGAAGGAAATATTGAATTCAGTGCATTTTCCAAAAGATGATGATGTAAACACTGAACTGACGACCACTTCTTGTTTAAAACAGTACTTGACCACAAAAGAGATCACTCTAATCCCATTGGGCATGTGAGCATATGCCCAGCTTTGTACTTCCCAAGCAGAAAGTACTTATCCAGACTGAAGGTCACAAGCACTTCATCCATTTAGGCTCCTACAGAAAAACTTCCAGCACACACCAAGTTTTAATGAAGTTTTATGAAATTCTTAATGAAATCACAATGACAGAAATAATAATGACATGACTGTATAATACTATTTTCCAAATGAGTTTAGTATAGATTGTTTTGTCTCTTCCTATATGCTTCTTTAACTTGCTTCTGAGTGCCATGTTTTATCTTTCCCTTTATCATTTACCTAGACAAATATTTCATATAAGCAGTAAATTTGTAATCTATTTTATCATTCTTCTAATATATACTCGAAATATAATGGAACTGAGATCCACTTTGAGTTGCTTGCTATCCAGTGAACCAATTAAATATTACATCCTTTAAGTAGATATGAGTGTATGGGTCATTCAGTGTTAATCATCTGCATTTTAAAGGCACCTTGTAACATTTTAAAGCAGCCCATTTACGTTGAGGTATAAAATTACTCTTTTCTATATACCTGCTTGATCTCAGCAGATCATCTGATTTCATTTTCTCTTTCATAATTGTCCATGAACTTACTAATTACTGATGCGTTATACGAAATTTTGTATTTTTAAAATTTTTATGTTCCCTGTCCCTTTTTTATGCTGAAGTGGGAGTGACAGCAAAGGCATGAGGATGGGAGTGTAACAGCATTAGCCAGGATGGTAAGTCATTGTATCTATTAGGCATGGTCACAATTTCACACATCCAAATCATCAATACATGATGCACCATGTCAAAGAGCCACAAGAATTTTAAAATATTAGATGGGTGTTTTGGAGATTTTGTGTAGTAATTACTATAGGTTTACAAGTTAATTCTTTGTATAGCAAGGCTTTATTTGGTTTCTTAATAGATTAAGTAGCCATCAGAAAATCTGTACCAGTCATGTTGGTTTAGATTGCATCAAAGTACCATAGTGTTGGAAGTTATTTTCAGCCTTACTCAGAATCAGGTTTATATTCTGTGTCATTGTTTTATATTTAGTATTACAAAAATATTCTCATAACTCGCATTTGAACTTTCCCTCTTTGCTGGTCTGATGCTTCCTCATTCCTCTTTTAGCCTTTCCTTGTTTCTCCGCTACTCCCACTTTTTCCTGCTGATGTTTGTGTGTTCATTTTTCTCTCATTTTCCTCTCTTATTCTGGCCCATGCTCTTCTCTCTCTCTCTCCACCGACACAATCACTGGACCCAGGCAGTTGGTCGGATGGAGGGAAAGAAATCCCAAGCTGCGTGTTATGGCAGCCCACAGAGCCCTGCTTATCAGTCGGCGCTGCCTGCCCCCCCTCAGGCCGAGTGATGAGGTCACTTACAGTGCCACTGGCCAACACTGACTGGCCACGAGCCAGTTGCAGCTGTTTTAGACTTCCTGCTTCATGACAACGGGTTCAAGAACTTCAGATATTCTGCAGTAAATGTTTGCAGAATATGCATTTTCAGCTCAGAAGTCTTGCCTGTGCCTCACAAAGTATCCATTGTCTACAACCCATGTGAAGTCAGTGAAAATTTTATTTCCATCACAAGAAACTGTATGTGACTTATAATCTTAACACAGATCTCCTTGGCTTCTGCTTCTACGCTTCCTTGTCCTTCTTTTCTAACAAAAAAGATTTGCTGGTGATATTTAAGTAATTTCCACTCTGGTCATTTCAAGAAAACATAAGAGTAAAGAGGAAACAATCATTTCCTGAATTAGGATCCTCCTTAGCCCCTAGTATACTTTTCACAGAACCTTAGCTCTAAACATAAGAGGACAATTTATTTTGGGTAGATAAGGCTTACGCATGAGGAAGCAACATAAATTTTGAAGAAATAAAAGCCATGTTTTTGACTCATTTCTAACATTTTCTTCATTCTTTTCTTCTTGATGAGCTGACTGCAGCTTGTTGTATACATTTGCCCACTACTTTCAATTTGTCAAGCACTTCATTATCAAATGTTTATTTTTAAATAAAAAAACAATGCAGCTCTCCCTATTCCAGAAGAAATAAACCCACCACAATACTTAAGCACTATTAGAACAAAAGAAGCATCTGAACGTGTTTTTAAATGCAGATAGATTTTGACAGTGTGCGGTGAATACTAAGGCCTGCACCAAACATTTCCTTCGTACCACTTCTCTTCAAACAAATATAACTCTTCTGATATAAGTGGCTAAAGGGCTGAACCGTCACTGCAAGTCACATCACAATGATCTAGATGTAGTTCAGAATACTAAATTGTAGTATTTGGCTTTAGAGCCCAATTATACAGAGTTGGTAGGATTTTGGTTATACTTTTTTTCCTCCACTTTATAGAGATTCAAACACACAAGGTGAATATCCAGAATTTGCTTTTCAGAGGCTATATTAACATATTGTGTTTCTGTCCCTGTGTTAACCTGTCTATACCCAGGCTATAAATATTTAGGGACTTGACATTTAAATATGAGTCCCTTTGCATTTCCCTATAGAACTGTATGTTTCAGTTGTTTTCATAGGGAATACCTGTCCACCAATTTGGATAGCCTTTGCTATCCAAATAAAGTGGAAAATGACATTAAAAGCAATATATCATTATCTTGCCATTTTGAATCTGCTTCAGCAGTGCACAGAACCACTACAAAATTACCTTTAGTGTATTTCTGCAGTGCTCACCTCCTGGCTGAGAGATAAGAGAAATTTTGCTCTATTGTGGTTTAAAAAACCCGTGGTTATTACTGTTATTTTAACCTGGATTATTTCACTACAGGCAGCTGCATAAGTACAATCACTGTGTCTGGCTTATTTCTTGTGGAAGTATCGAAGAGCAAGCGTGAGGGGGAAATGAGGTGGCTGTATCTTTGAGAAAACTTATCATAGAACTACTGCCTCAGTTTTCTTTTCCTAGGCAAACAGTCGAGACCTAGAATAACACAAACCTCGACAAGCCAGTGAGTCAGAGTCAGGATGATGTATATCTACCTTCTTATTTCTGATGTTGCATTTCTGTTATTGAAACATCAATGTTAGGGATCTTCTGAGATGAAAATCCTAGGCACAGCCAGTCATTGAATTTCTTGAGTTACATCAGGGATGAATGTGGTCCAACGTGGAGTCAGCAGGTATTCCCAGATGCAATGTGAGAACTGCCATATTATCACAGCGTACCCTGCCTCTAAGCACACTGTATTAGCAGTATTAGCCTATTGCTACTAATTGAGGTCATTATTTCATTTTTGAATATCAGAATCCATTTAAGTGGCAGAGGAAGCAGTGGAATTAGATTTGAAATAAACAAGCGAGAACATGGTGAGCTCTTTGGGACAAGGACTTTGGTATTGTTACTAGCTTTACTTACAGGTCCAAAACTGCTGTGAGCTTTCTTTATGTTGGGAAGGAGGACCACACAAATGTGCTGGTTTGGAATTTAATAACTGTCTTTACGGCAAGTTTGAAGCTGTGTGTTAAGCCTTTTTGATTTTACACTCTGTAAGGTCCTGGAACCACTGTACCCAAAGAAAGGCCTGGTCCTGTGTGCTAGGGCAATGGGGAAAGGTTTGAATTCTCCAATAGGAAAAAATTTTATTGGAAAATTTCTCATTTTATTGTCAACCACTTCAAGGTTCCTTAACACAGAATATAAAAGGTGTTAGGAACAAGAGTTTTTTCTGTGCCATTTTAACCTGATTTTGCTGAGCCTGTTAAATCCAAATTTGGATTTAAACTCACCTTTCTCCAAAATCCAAGTCTGACATCTTATTTCAGGCCTGTTGCTCTTGAAAAGTTAGATTCTGCTTTGGGTCAAAGGCCATTTCTGGTATTTGGAAATACAAAGGCAGTAATAACTTGACAGAATAGGAAATAGTCTTATTAAGCACTGTCTTGTTCTAGCAAACCATACTCCAGTTGATCTAACGTTAGGCCAGCTGTTAATAATTTTACAAGCAGAGCGTGAAATAGCAGCTTGATACCTGACTAAAGGGGAGCTACAACATTGCACGAGAACATTTAAATGTACTACCCTTAGTGAGCAGATATTAATGCTATTTCAAGGAGTGTCAGTGAAGAGTCTTTGATATTGTGATTGGGATACTTGCTATTACATCCATAGTGACAGCTCCAATTGACAGGATTAAAAAGGCAAAATTAAAAAAGGAATTATTTCATGCCCTCAAGTGCAGATAAGAACAGTTACATCTCTGCTACGTGTCTTGGCTTGACAGTGGATTTTTTTTCTTATGGCGTTTCATACCCTGCACAATTCTTAAATTCTCTGTGTCATTTCACTTAGTCTCCTCTCTTTTATTCCCTTATTTCTTGCCACATCGTTTTATTCTCCTTACTCTCCCCCCCAAAACCTCCATTCTTTCTAAATATTTCCTTTTTTTTGGTGACTTTTATATATTTTATAGTCTGGAATTATTTTTTGTCCTCATTATTTCTTTGTGCAATGGCTCTTCTATTCTTGCTCCATATTTTAAGGCATTATAGTGAGAGGTGGTAACAAAAATCCGATCTCCACCCTCCCAAAAAAAACCCAACACAAAAAAATCCTGACATGTTTGAACATATGGAGAGATTTATCATAGGCTAGAAAAATGTTCATTCCTTTCCATGTAGGTCTTTTAAGATGATACATGTTGTAGCTAACCTGGATGCATTTTGGCATCTTAGTGTCAGATTTTTTGGAATAAGATTAAAAAATGAGATTAAGAATAAGAAATTCCTATTTACAGGGAAGAAAAATAGCAAGCAAACAATGTTACATGGCACTTTCAGTGTAAGGTCTTGGACTGCTCTGTAAATGACACTTTCATTTCCACCATTTAACAAACAGGTAAAGTGAGGTGCAGCAAGGTTAAGTTTTATGAAGCTTCTAAGCAGACTAATGGTATCGTATGGAGCTTCCGAATCCAAGTGTCCTAAGGAAGTGTGCTGGCAATTCCTTCCAAGCAAACAGAAACTACTGTGACAAGTGAAAATAGTTGGGATTTATAAGGGTGATAACTACGGCTAGACCACATTTTCCAGTGAAGGTTGTTTAAAATTTACAGGCACATCTTGATTTTGGGTCCCTAACAAAAGGACAAAGTGAGTATGTGATGTCAGTCAGAACCGTGCATTCATGCAGCTGGGATGTTGCACTGAGGGGAACTAACTGGGGAAGGCTGGAGGAAGGGGCTTCAGAAATCCCAAGCAGAATAACCTGTGACAGAGAAAGTATGTATTTTATCTGTTCTGGTGATGGAGCAGATCAAGTTGTTAGTTAGGACTCCTACTAGACCAAGGATTCACAGTGGGTTTGGTAGGAAAGTACCACTTCAGGTTCAGGCTTTGCCTTTTCCTTTTACCCATCCAAGACTATTGTGGTGCTTCTTTGGGCAAGATAAAAATCTCAGCAGAAGATTTTAGGGTATGTTGAACCTTGTGATCTTGGATATGCTTCATCTACTAATAGGTATCAAGGTAAAGGTAATTTTTAAACTGATGATTATAAAACTCGTGATTGGAGATTTTATTATGATATTGAAAGCTTTAAGAGGCTTAAATGCATCTTACAAAAGTGCCTTCCAGTGCCTTGCAGTCATCACTGCAGTCACCACAGATGTCTGAGCAGGTTTATCCCCTCTGTCTTAGAGGGGATAACTGTAAGGACATTTCTTGTGAGGGACCTGAACCTCTGCAGCTGACTGACCTGGCCTGAATCTTCCATCTCTGGTCATACATCAGTCTGTTACAGCTTTGGCAGAGGACTGAGGGATGCTTCCTAGGTGATGGACCTTACAGGTGTCTGGCTGTTTGGCTTATTTCTGTGGGCTGATTATTTTAACGGTGTTGGTATTTGATTTAATTTAATTGCAGATATTGGGTAATTAATTTTGCTGGGATGCTTAGTGGATCCCTGAAGAGACGTTTTTATTATTTTATATTGAAGTGGATTCTTTTCTATTCCTTTTTATATTTGTAATGAAGTCACTAAACTTGCATATTTTTTGCTTTTCTGTATTGTTATAGTGTAAAAATTACAAGAAACTTGAAAATTGGTGCACGTTCATAGTCTGTAATATATGATTACCTTTGCAGCTCAGGTTTTGGCTGAATTTTTTTAAAACTTGCAAATGGAAATTGGTGCAGTCTCGGGAAGTGACATTAATGATTTTTTCAGATGAGCCACAACTTTACCAGTGTTTTATGTCATTGTATAAGTAGTGTGGTGCACATTTTAAAATACTAATCTCTCCTGTATTTTTTGGCATGCACATTAAAATTAATCACATGATAAAGTTATGGAATAAAAATACATCTGGGAAGCATAACATAATTTGTGGAATATTCCCCAGACAGTGAAAATCTGGTGTGCTTAGAAGCATTCCATTTTCTTACTATTTTTTGCTTAATTAAGGTAAGAATTCTTTTAGACTATGTTAGAAAACAAAGATGATTTCTGCCTGATTTGTAGATGGAGTAACAGATTATTTTTTTTCCTACATACAGTGATATTTAACCTTGCCGTGTTTGCTTTCAGTTGCTAATGGAAGTTTGATCAACAGGTCAGGGCCTGTAATATCCCACTTCTGTATTCTTGAATAAAGCAAAAGGTAGAATATGTAAAAGGAGGACAGCCTTTGCATTGTGTGACCCCAAATGAGGCACAAAATAGGCACAAAATAATTAGCTCTTAACAGAATATAAAATGTTCTATTTAAAGTTTGACACATTTTCTGAGCAAATATGGGTTTATATGGAAAATAATAATTTGCCTAAGACAAAATTACGGGCAGGAAATTTACATTCTAAATAGAGAAATTTTCCAAACTGTTTCAAAACTTTAAAATACTTGAAAACACAGTTAAATGTCTTGAAATTAATCAAATAAGAATTTCAACTGATCCAAAATTTTTTTTCAAATGTAGTGTATCGTGTGGGGAAAAAAAAATATCAAAATTGTAGGATAGGATTGTGGTTTTGATAGAAATAAATTTTCTGCGCGAATGGACTAAGTAGTGTTTTATGTTTTATGTTTTTTTGTGTTTTATGTTTTTTAGTGTTAGTGTTTTTTACTCTCTCATGGTATATTTTATAAATTTAAATTTAGCTTGAAAATATTTCATAAGGCAGTAAATTCTGTGTAATGGATTTTAAATGTCACCAAAAAGTGAAACCATTGGTCAGAGAAGATGGTCACAGAATTCTCTTTGCGCAAGGAGCCCCGGCTTTCTCTCTCAGCTCTTGTTCCGGTGTTCATATCGGCACTATAAATATCTATAAACCAACAGGAAAATGTACTTACTCAAAGGACCTCTCTCTTAAAAATCCCAAGAAATTGTGACATGATTGAGTTCTCATATTTTATACTGTAAATACAGATCTCTGCAACTGTATGATGCCTTGGTGAATTGAGGAGGGCTACCTGTGTGTGAGGGTGTTTGTGGGCACTGCGGAGCAGCAGTTTGGAATCGATGGTGTGTCTTTGCAGCATCTCCTCATCTGTCCACGTGCAATCCACATGGAATCTCTGTGCTTCTTTGTAGCCTTAGGAGGGGCACCAGGGTAGAATTGAGAGAGATCCAGATGCCCTTTTCTATCTAATTGCGGTCTCCTGCTCGAATACATATCTCTATTAGTGTGAAGGAACTTCCACTGTTTCCTCTCTGCTGAAATTGTAGAGTGATTTCTAGTCCTCAGGGTGGCACTTCCAGCACCTTACAGCAGTTCAGGTGTGGCAGGAAATGTGAAACGGTGGAGCTATCCCCAGGAACCCTTGTGAACTGAACTAGTTGTGTACATACATATCAGCTGAGTGTAATTATCTGGATGAGAATAGGGAGGATGGGTTACAAAGAGCTTGAGCTAACAGCGTGGGCTGTGAGGAAACACGCTAATTTATTTACAGTAGGTTTACTATGATATATTGGTCTCCACTAGGTTTCAACTTCTTTTCTCTGTTAAAATTTTTCTAAATGTGATTTGAATAGACTTTTTTTTTTTAAATCCTATTTTATTTTATTAAATTATTTTATTTTCCTATGCCTGCTTTGGTTTGGGGTGGGATTTGTGGGGATTTTTTTAGGTACAGTATTCTTTATGTTATCCTCGCTTTGGGAAACTGTTTATGCATCGCAGACTTACTCATTTGCAAGCATTAGCTGTGCTGCATGTCTGTGTTTTACTTTATGCATTATTAAAGATTTCAGTTCAAGAGCCTGTGTAATTGGCTTATTTATGCCAAGTGTTCTCTGATTTCTTTAGTTTTAGTCATACTCCTTACTTGTTCCAAACATACCTGTTGTTTTCTACGTAAATATCCCCTATTTCAGAAGGAAAAGAATACCACTTCTGGGTACAGCAAGGTATTTATTAAGTCTATGAGAATTTGGTTCATTCTTTAATTTGTATGTAAGGTTTTAATCCCCTTTCTTTGCTTATGGTATGCATCTTACTGTGCATGGCTGGAATTCTGATAATACCTTGGGAATGATGGACCAGACAAACCAGCTTGTCACCTATTTGTGTATGCGTATGAGCAGGGCTATGCCTATAACTTAGATGCAAGCACAAATACCATTTTGGCATGACAAAAGAGTTAGAAGGCTGGACCAATAGCCATTATTGTTACTAATGTTTGTGTAGGACAGCATTTCCAGGAGTTTGAAAGAATGACGTTCAGATGACCAAGTAAGAAATTGAAGAGGACCTGCCTATACTTTTTCCTTGTGTAAGCGTGCCAGATGGACCAAAAGGCTTTTAAATTCAAAAAGCCCAAATTGTATTGTACTATGCAAGGGGATAGTTAACACTAGGAAAACCTTGAAATGGCTAAGTGAGGCAGAATATGGAGTTTATAAACCAATCTCAACCTGCCTACTGTCTGTTTATATGTATCCTTACTTCTAGGCTTGTTTCAATTGCCTTAGCTATATCCATGGTAACAGATATTGTGGGGCAATAGGAGTGGTTTCATAGAGCAAAATACTTGGTACCGAGGCAGTGATGCCCACCCATATGTATTTCAGGCATTTATTTTGGTCTAGCTCTAGTCTAGTCCTATGGACTCAATGCCTGTTAGCTGTCAGAGCACATTGGAAGTGCTTCTGGAAAATATTTACTAGTTTAATTTCATCTAACTTACATGTTCCAAAATAGCTTCATGAATCAAAGCATGGTAAGCGTGGGAATCAGGAAATTTGCTTTAAAAATGAACTTCTGAAATGTGAAAATGCTTCTGTGGATACACTGTGCTTACTTTCTGAATTGCAACAGACTGTCCAATCCGCCCTGAAAATTGCTGTTCTCTAATGCGTTTCTCTCTGCTCCCTGGGACTCCCTGCAAATTCTGCTTCTGCATGGGAGCATCAGGATCCCTGTTCCTTGGAATGATCCTCTTGTTCTCTTCTTCTGCCACCTCTCATGGCTGTTTCAGCTTTCTGAGCTCAAGTAGCTCGAGCTCCTTTCCAGGGAGAGAACCGTCTCCTTCTCTCTAGTGTTTCCTCTTTTTAGAGGACATATATAGTTTGAGAATAAATAAATAAAGCAAGTATTGTCTGTGATAATCTTTCAGTACAAAGTTTGACCCAAAGACACAGTCTAGCTATATGGAAATAATTTGGCTAGCGATGTTGTAAAGAGCGTTAGAATTAGTGTAAGCACAGCAGAGGCAGGAGGGCCAATGGTAACTCTCTGAATTTCAAGTTTGTGACATTGGGCCACAAAGCTTAGTGAAAGAACTATGAAGACTTCTCTCATATGTTTATTTTTTTTTTTTTTCCTGTTGTTAAATTGTCTGTTAACTGGCTGTGTTTCGACAAATCTGCTGATTGCAATTACTCAGCAAATGCTTGTTATTAATGTATTTCAGGCAGTGAATTGCTGACAAACTGCTTTTTGTCAGTGGTCCTTTGAGTATTTGCTATTCATTGTTTATATTTGCAGTTTGAATTGTTTTGACTGCATACACAGGTGACATTTTTTCCCCTGATTGAATATAGTTATTCATAAGACCAGGTTTCCACATTGGCTCATTCAAGTTCCATCTAGCGTGAAATTATTGTTAACTTCATGTGTGATTGCCAGTCTCTCTAAACTGAAGGAACTTGGTGGAAGTTGTCACAAGAGTGAATTCAAAAGCAAACATATTTAAATACTGCTTAGTCCCTATGGGGGGGGGTGGGGGGGTGGTGTTTGCTTCGCTCTTCAGTTACGTGAACAAGTAATTCCTGTGAAATTGGTGTTGTGTCTTTCTTTTAAGAAGGTGCATCACGTTTTTCTTAACCAAAGGCTGTTTATGTTACTTTTGATGAATTGTAGACATTAATAACTGACTTCTCTGATTTGGAATCTTAACTGAATTCAGAATAAGACTTTCCATCTCTCTAAAATAGGAGTGTGGAAATCATGCACTGAACACTGACGTCAGAATGGGTCAAATGCACACACTAAATGGCTATTTCAATATTTAGTGTGTGAATGAACATATTTTATATTGTTTATACTTTTTTTTGATGAAACCTTGAGTTCTCAAGGACTTGTGGGTAATGAATTCACAAATGGTTTAAATTCATTGAACTAAGCTGCTTTTTGGAAAATAATAATTTTATTTAAAAGCAAGCAAACAGGCCTTCTGAATGTGGTTGTAATAAGTAAGAAAATTATTTAAACCAGTTCAGTTTTGGCAAAACCAAGCTTTCAAAAATCATTAATGCTGTCTACCAAACTTTGTGCACATTTTTTAGAATATCACCACCATAAGACTGTTAACATTAAATTAAATGTTAATATTTTATTTGATTTTACTATTTTGAGCTCTCAAGTTTGAATACTCAGTCCACGTTCTTGATGTCTTTCCTTGCAAAGAGAGACAGAAATGTGCTCGTATTTCAGTGGATAATGAGGTTCCCATGTACCTGCTTAGTATCAGATGTTGGGAATTGCTGGAGCTGAAACCCCTGTGTACCACTTGTGAGGTCCACTTCAAACACATTTCAGAGAGAGTAGGCTCAAAACTTTGTATAGAAAACTTTTCACAGCAACCTCTTTTCACGCTTTTATCAGGGTTTCAACTGATAAATATCTAAAAGCATTCTGTGTTCTTTCCGGTTTCTTTTTTCCTCACAGAATAAATCCAGTTCTTTCTGTCTTGCAACTAATAATTAAATTGAACTATAATATTTCCCATTTCCTCAGTTTCCCAGATGTATCTTGTGTTTATTTCTTTTTGCAAGTAATCAAGAACTAACATTCTTCACCCAAAACAATGAACCCTAGAAAGTCGCTGCTCAAAATAGAAAATAATGGGAACTCAAACACAGAGCTAGTGTCTGCCTTAAAGAAAAAGATTTTAGTGGGTTTTTTCCTGTTTGTTTAGGTTTTTTTAAACCAAAGTTAGTTTTCCTAGTGCTTTATGTTCATTTTTATTTCAGAGATTTCTTAAAAACTACCATGTGCATACTTATGCATCATGTCAGTAAATAGTCATATCAACTCATTTATGAAAGAACAGTAATCCTACATTTACAAACATATTACTAGATTTTCCCAGCTTTTTGGCTGGCAGATAAATGTATTATGTAAACAAAATGCTTTATTGAGGGATGCCCTATATCTGGAAAGAATATTAGAAATCGATAGCAATACAGACTGAAAATTAAGTAATGTGGTTAAGCACCTCTGAATGATGCCATTTTAAAAGTTGATTAGAAAGAAATATGCCAATTGCTGTGGAGCCTATGCTTGAAATAGAAAGATGATTATTCAGTTTATGTCTGCGACAATGAGGCTATCTTCAGAGCCACAATTCCTCACGAGCAAGGACTTGGCATAAAACTAACAGATCATGGATGAGGGTTTGGTTTTTTTGGTTTTGGTTTTGTTTGTTTGTTCTAAAGGCTCTATTCTCTAAAATTTATACCCGCAAAAATATTTTTTATGCCAGGAGTCATTCTGAAGCCAGCAAAGTTATTTATGATTAAAAAAAAAAAAGTCAGAGTAGGAAGAAGAATTAATCTGATCCACCAGGTGCTGCTAATAGCTACAATAAACTCTTTCTCTGACAATGTTTTCAGATAACCAGATGTAAATTATTATTACTATCAGCATCTTGTTTAGAGAACCGAACACTGCTTTTCCTTTGGTTGCACTGCCAGAGGTTTACTTTCAAGGAGTGCATTCCCTCCCTTATTCTTCCCTGCTGGAAGAACAGGGATGTCAGATTAAGCCCTACTGTGATTTATGAATGTGAAATAGGCAAGAGAAAAGATTCTCACTCTTTTGCAGCTCCTGTTTACATCTACGCCAATGAACAAGAGAGATAAAATGTCAATATGCCCTTAAGGAAATTTGTCCTGATTTCCATTGTATAATGATTAATTTAATTCTCTGCATGAGTCTAAATACACTGGAGTTAAATGAAAAGACCAATCCTGAAAATGTGCTGAGACACCGATATTATTACAGTAATAATAATTTTCCCCTCTTCTTTTTCTAATCTGCCTAGAACTTTTCTAGGACTCTGAAACACAGAAAATCCTTGACTCTATTTACCTTTTAAGAAAAGTGTCCTGTCTTCATTGAACTTCATCATATTTTTAACATTCTGAAGTTTGCAAACTTTTACTTGTACCTTACTTACTCAGACCAAGGACTTGATGCAAATTACTACCATAGATATGGAAGGTTTACCTCATGCTCTCAGATTTCAGAACTAATCCAGTACTAATATGAATGTCTTTATCTCTGTCTAAATTTCCACTGAGTCATGCATTCATTTCTGTAGCTCTTTTCTGCCCGTGTCATACCACCGGCATGATAAAATGCCCATTTTGAGTCAGTCCCCTGAACTGAAATAAACTGATGTTCTCCACTGAAATATGGCCATTCTGCACCGATGTTTTGACTGCATATTATTCCTGGTAAAAAGCAAAAAGTAAAAGGAAAGAATGCTAATTTTGCTTTTTAAAGTATCTTGAAGTTTCAATTTTTTATTTAGTTCTACTACTTCATTATTTTTTGTATGCTTAAAAAACGTGAACGCTTATAATCTATGGGTGGCAATAAAACCTTTGAGAAGTGTTTCTAATAAAGGAACAGTAGCCTGTGAAATGTGCTGCTGTGGTTTGCAGTAAGTATAGTGGCTCACCTTGAACAGTTCTTTTATTGAATACTTTGGGGCAAGGATGTCTGATTGTGTGTAAAAGCTTCTCATGTATGGTATGGAGACCTTGTGTGCTCCTTCCTTCGTGCCCTTTTCCTCCTCCTCTTTTTATTCAAGGATACAGCTGCCAGACACAGAGCTGTGCTCCTGTACGGTCTTCCCAGGAGGCCTTGTGAAATCAAGTTGCTCGCTGTGTGCCAGCATGGCTTTTGTTCCTTCGAAGGCAGAGCTAGGAGCCTGCTTCCACTGCCAAGAATGCAGGCATACTATGCTGAAAAAGGAAAAAAAAAAAAAAAAAAGAAAAAGAAAAAAAATCCCTCTATTTTATTCACTGCACTCTTTCATCTTTTTAAGTAGCTGGCATCTGCAGCTGGTTGTGGCAGGGAAAACCTACAAACATAGCACTTGATGTTAATAAATGTGTTTGCCATTAAGTGGCTGTTGTAATGCTTTGCTTGTTTGCCTTTCTGTGTGCACTTTCATCCTTCACTGTAACACTACTGCTGCCTTGTAATTTGTCTCAGACATTTACATTGCTGGTTGCAGGTATACAAACCTCTTAGATCAAGTAACTGCTCAGACACTTGATAAAAGGATCCGTGTAGGGTCTTTCCTATTCTGTCTGCCAAATTCAAGCACAGCCTTGATGCATGGAATACAAACTGCCTTATAGTCACAGACCACATTTCACTTCTCCTTGACTCCTGACTGAATGGTACAAACCATTAAGGAGTTTATGTGAGATCTTTAGTGCAACCGCTGATTTTACCAGAGTCTAACGATGTCTCCTGTGACAGCTTTCTATCTCTCCAGAACAGCTGGAGCAGCTATTCCTAGAATCCTCTGAGTGAAGTCCATATTTCAAATAACTGAAAGAGGATCATATAGCAGGGCTCTCGGTGGGATGGCAGCCATTATCTCCTCTGGAGCATGCCTGCTGGAGAGAGAGAAGGCGTCTCAAAACAACACATCCGCAGTTCTTTCAGCTGTTGGGGAGCTGATTTCATGCATACAGAGGGGACACCTCTACTCCCCTCTCAAAACTGCCCTCTCTTCTTTCTCCTCTGTGCAAACTCTGGCAACTTGATAAAGTCAGACTTGTGTTAGAGACTGACTATGAAAGCGCTTGCAACAATTTGGACCTGATCTATACACAGAAGAGGATGTGCAGCCTGCTCTCTGATGCTCTGCTTAAGCAGCCTGTCTCTTTTCAGCAAAGCAGACAAATGTATGCTTAACTCTCAGGGACTTTAGCAGGACTTAAGCATATATTTGATAAGATTAAGTGCTATACTGAACTGGGATGACTTGAGTGTGCAGGAGCCTAAATACCATGATATGTATGAGACAAGGGGGAGGAAGTAGAGGGAAAGTCCTTCTCACCTTCTCTTGGTTACATCTGGGCTATGAATTAACAAATTTGGCCCTGCATGTAGTAGAAGGTATCATAGGAGGCAAGCATAAGTGGTAGCTAATATCCTTTTTCATAAAAGTGTCCTGCTTTTATTTAACAAAACAGAAAACGATGAGTTATGGCAGTTCCTTCTGTTGCCATCAGTAATGGTGAGGTTTGTGTTTTGTAACTCTATTCTAGCTTATGGCAACGTGGTTATAGGAAATACGGGCATTTTGGTGGTTGCAAAGCAACATAACCAAGGTAAGTGAAATTAAATTCCCTCTACACTTTCCGGCATTCCAGCTTGTGAACTGTCAGACTTCTGGTGTTATGATAACCTCACTGACATGTGCTGTTCTGGGCTGAAAGAAGATGTACTGTTTGCAAATGAATAAGCAGGTTTGCATTGTCCCCATGTGTGTTCTGCTCTGGTATTCTTTCTTCAGCTGAAGACACTGGCTTTTTTGTCAGGCTGGCCTCCAAGGGAGAGAGAGAAACTTTCCGTGCTTTTCAATTCAGCAGCAGGAATAGTGGAGCACATGTAAGTTATATGCTAAAGAGTGAATAAGTAGCTAAAATACCTTCCCAAGAATTACTTAAATTAACTTAACAACCTATGGATTAATAGTTTAGCAGTGTAGAAATAGAACAAGCAGGAAGCTTCTCAGACCCAAGCAACACAGGGAGTAAAAAGAGAGTAGTAAAGGGAGAAAATGAGGCAGAGGCTACATTGTATTGTAAGGGCCTGAGGGCAGATCTGCAGCCCAGTGGGAAATCAGGAAGCAAGGTAAGGAGGAAGGAAATCCACAACAAAACGACATGCTGTGGGTCCAGGCTTGCCTTGTATCCAGTTACTGAGAAAACACCCGAAGACTAAGACCGATTCCTCAAAACTGCTTGTCTCCTTTGCACCAGAGAACAAACTAACAGCAAGGGACCTCTCTAACAAGTGTAGAAATGTCTGAGACCTGTTGGTCTCTCCCCACCTTTAGGATTCCTTGTAAAGCCATTATTTTTGGGATGAGACAGAGGGGACAGCTGTCTTTAGGCTGCAACAGTGGTAAAGGGCCAAGGGGAGCTGACAATTAGGGGTGTAAAGGACCAGTATCCCCAGAAGAAGGGGATCATTACTTGATTTTGCTTTGTCTTTTCACCAAGGCAAACCTGAATTGAGCACTCCGTTGCTATTATTTTGATTTGTGCTGATATGTTTCTTCTAGATGTTATAGGCAGTTCAGCTTTACTGTCTACCACCTGTCCTGCCTCAATGGCATAGCATGAAGATTTACTCGTTCTTCGGGCTTATCCAGAGATCTGTAGGTTGCAGTTAAATAACTGGAACTATTCTTGCATATTCTGAGAGAAGAGAAGAGAAAGAAGAATTTTGAGCAGTGTCCTCAGCTCTTCTCTGCATTGTAGCTAGGCTTTGCTATCTAATATTTTCTGACTGAGAATTTTCACTGTTCTAATTCAGTGTTTCAAGACATGTGAGTAGTAGGAAGGATATGTTTTGTAAGGTGTAATTATCTCTTTTTTGCAGTGAGCTCCTCAATGCTGCTTTGATTGTGATACCTCCACATCGCCTGATTAAATCAAAGCCAGGTTAGAGCATTAGGATTAAGGACGTAAATTAATTGTAATTACATCAGAGCCAGCCAAATTAGCGAGTCATCAGTAATATAAGCAATGCTAAATGGCATCTAATTCTGTATAATAATTAATTGGGTTCTTCCACTAAATAAGACCCGACACATTGGTCCTTTATCAATCCACTAAAGGCTGGTTAGCCTTGGGTGCTTCTGATATGAAACAATTACAAAGGTTCTAAAAAAAAAAACAATATGTTTTTCCCCATTTTCATTTTAAGTTCTGACACCCTGCATTTACAAGCTTCTCCTAGCTTTCTATTAATAAGGTCCTTCCACTCTTGGATTTCTCTTATTCTCTGTGATTGTCATCCTGGATATCTGATTGCCAAAATTATGCTGCCCATAGACCTTGGAGAGAAAGAGTCTAACAAGCTGGAAAAGGCAACCAGGAAATTTGACCAGAATGACCATTCAGGGGGGGCTGATTTCTGAGGCAATATCAAAGCTGGGTAAATAAAGGTAAAAAGGAAACATTTCTGTAGGGCAGTAAACATCAAGAAAGCAAGACATTATTTAAAGGAGCATCTAGTTACAGACTAAGGAACTCATAATTTAGGCTGCATATCAAGCAGTCTCCCCTACTCTTCTCCCCCCCTCCCCTTGACAGGGAGATATGTGAAAATCGGAATAAAACCTCAAGGGAAGTGGTGGGATCATCAATATGTAGTCTTTTGAAACCAGTCTAGAAAAAAAAAAAACAATAGCAGACATCCTGTAGAGTGAAGTCTGAAATTTGCAGGTGGCTGGGCTAGCAGATCAATAGGTCTTTATCATTTCTAACAGCAGCAGTTCTGTTCCATATCTATTCTAGAGACGCTGCTGTTGGCTTCTTACCACTGGAAGTGATTTGTTTCTTGTTTGTGTGACAGATGAAATGCGCTATCTAGTCTCTCAGACCTGCATGGCTGCCCTCCTGCTGCTCCAAAACCTTTCCAATTACAGATCCTGCACAAAGGAAAACATATTAGCTGTTCTGAGACCTTGGATGTAGTCTGGCTAACCTTTGTTCGGGGCAGAACCTCAAGGGAAGCAAAGCAAACCCAAAACCACCTTTGTATTCTTCAGGTCCGTTGAGTTGCCAGGAAGTAGCTTGGCATTGCTCCGAACAGTCACAGAGAACTTGATCAGTGTTTACCGTAATGCTGGGTGCTGTTGTACTGTAAATATTACATACCACAAATCTGCCTAAATAATTTTCTGGTTATATCATGGGCAAATTAAATTCAACTGTTTTATTTTAAACTGCAACATTTAGTATCTGTGCCACACATAGTGTCAGTGTTCTAGAAAAGTGGGTTTGGGCATTAAACCCCGAAACCCATGCTTCTTGGGTGGTTTTGCTCGGAAGAAGACTTTGATTTGAAGGCTTTTTGGGAGATTCAAGGAAAGTACAAAGAAGAGGATCTGTAATCATTTAGCCTGTAGGGAATAGTGTAGGGAATAGCCACTTTTAGAGTATGTGAGATGGTACTTTTGTGACAAGTGCTGTGAAGTGTAGCACATTCTCCACCAGCTCTGCAAAGGTATAGGTTTTAGACAGACAGTCATTTTACAAGCTGGTCATTGCCTCCAACCTGCAGCTTGCTTTCGTCTACCTGTTTTTCAAGGTGAATTTACCCTTTGTGTCTGACTGCACTGAAGCAGATTAGGGAGTACTCACATATTCTTTTTGTCCATCTAGAAAGCAAGAGAAAGGGAAAAAAAAAAAATTTAAACTGAGAATTAATCAGGGCAGCAAATTCAGCTCCAGAGAAGGACACTTGAGTGTGCCGTTATGTACATTTTTGAATGAGGTGCCATGTCGATAGGCTTAACACAGTGTGCAAAGCTAACTGTCTGTATGACATTATGGGTCAGGGGCTTTGTGTTTTGCAGATGTAAAACTACAAGCCAATGTGTTTCTGCACGGCTCTTTATTGCCATATGTTTATCAAAGAGTGCCATCTCTAAAGATAAAAACGGTGCCTCTGACTTTTAATGCAAGTTATACGTTATTATTACTATTATTATTACTGTATGTCATTCTGCTTTTCTACAGAATTTTTTCCTCACCTTTTGAAACAGCTAACTTAAGATTTGATGGAAAAAGTAAATAATACTGAAAAAATACTTCCTATAATAATGCATTCCTTGTCCAGCATCTGACATATGCTATTCAGTGTCTGTATTTAAAGCTAACATTCAACTAGTTTTATTTTAAAATATTTCTGACGTGTTTTATTTTTTTTCTCTTAAATTATTTTTAACATAATTCAATGCTGTTGTGCCTTTCCTGTAATATTCCTTACAGAGAAGTCCTCTTCATGTTCACTTACGCTAGAGCAAGACAGGGTATCTTTGTAACACATTTGCCTAATTGTCAGATATCATGAATTCAGGAAAAATGGTGGCTGGGGTGAGACCTGCTCCTATTTGTTCTACATGATTTACTCCAAAGATTGCTTGCTCCTGAATTCACCTAAGAGCATCCTACTTTTAAAACCTGCCAGTGCTAGTTCTGCATGAAGTAGAGCCAGTGTTATGGGATTTTTATAAATAAAATCCAGTGACATTCATAGCCCTGTAATCAATTACTTGGCCACTTGGCCAAAGATCTGTTGTACTGTAAATGTTTATACACTCAGAGTGCCTCAAGGTCTGCATAATCATTTGGCATACACCATTTGGTCTACAAGTGTAGCGTGGCCTTGCTTACAAAATGTCTTCATGATGGCAACTGGTAGCAGCATACTGCAATGTTCACGGGGTAATGGAAACAGTAAATTTAGTCCTGGCCATGACAGAATAGGTGAGTAATCTGAGAATCTTTTAACCAGAATGTTTTCTTCTGAAATACATGTTCCTATGGAAACATATGTGAATGGAAAGATACGAAAATATGTGCAGACACAGACACATCTATACTAGAAAGTATATTTTTCTAGATTTTATTAAAAATCTTAAAATATTGATCATTGAAATTCATACTAATTGAAAGACTGGATGCCCTGTGTTAAATTATGAGAGATGTTATTGCATACATGTTTGGGAAAGACAATATGAAAGGGCTAAAAAGGTTCAGCTTTTGCAGCTGCACAGCATAAGAGTGAGAGGAAAAAAGAAAAAAAATCATTTTTTAGATTCTACCTCTAAGTCAGATATATTAGTGCTCTCTTGGTTTCCTAGCTGCCTCCTTCGTTTCCAGTGCTACGCTGCCACAAGAACTGTCTTACAACTACTTGCAAGATGAAGAAAAGGTTTGCTATGTTAAAACTATATCCATGTGGCAAGTTCTCAAAATTTTCTGTCACACAATATAAAGCTCCAAAATTGAGACCAAAAATCTCTTGCTTTTTAAAACTTATCTCTTGATTTTTTAACTAATTCTTATTGACATGTGGGGTTACCAATTTCAAGCAATTTCATTATAACAAAAATATATTCAGAAATTTTGAAATTAGTGTGAACTCAGCTGATTTGAAATGTCATGCTCTCAAGAATTAGTTCCTTTGAGGTATCTTCCTGTTAGGGCCAGGCTGGAATTCAGCTGAGCTGAAGCATGAAAGCTTGTTTCACAGACTGTTTGTAGTAGGAAGTACAGAATGTTTGATTGCTTCGTCAGGTTTTTTAACAAATGAAGTAATCCTGTTAATAAGACACGGGACAAGAACTACTGAATAAAGAGAAAAAAATTTTAAAGATCTAAAAGCCAGATTTTTGAAGGTATGACATTTTCAAAGGCTGGATTTGCAGAAAGGACTTGGATTCAGCACTCTAAAAACTAACTTGCAAATGACTGACATAAAGCCAAAAAGCATAGGCCCAGACCCCCAAGGGGCTTGAAATAAGTGATACTGAATGCTACTCGTCCCAAGAGTACAATCCCTTCTCTACCGCAGCTCAAGCATCTTGTTCTTCATAGATGTGTGTAATGAACATGCTGCTTCTATTCATACCTAGAACTTCCTCCATCTTTTGAAGAATGGAACTATTAAATGTCTGTCTTATGGTTAACCCATTCAAGATCCTCAAACTGTGCTTTTCTCCGCCTACATTCACAACACATTGCTGTGTTGTGAACAAAACAAATGTGCGCTGCTAGGAATGAATTCCAGGCAAAAGAGCGAAGTCATGTTCCTTTTCACTCAAAAACACACTGAAAGGAAGAGTGATGGCTGTACCCTTTCACGTAGTGCTTAAAAAGAGGTTAAAACTACTGAGTAAAATGGATGAAGAATTGGTGTCCTTCTGTGTTCTATGGGTGACTGTATGTGGTCTGAGTAGGTCAGGTGAAACAGATTGAGGAAAAACATCTGATTTGTGGTTTTTTTCTGGGACTTATGTAGGAGATCAGGTAGTTTACCTGACAGTGGTTATGGCTTTTGGCAGTGCGTCAAAAATTATGTGTTTCTCTGCAAGTCCAAGGTTTACAGGAAACTTTGGTGGTTTTGAAATGTATTTGTCATAGGGTTATATTGGAATTGAGGGGGTTTTAAATTTTATTTGTTTTTTACATATGCATCCAACAGAAGCAATTGACAACCTGCCCTTAAGTGGGGTTTTCGTGCACTTCAACTATTGATTTTTGTATGCAGCAGACATATATGTGCTTACAGCCTTTGGAAACCACACCTAGAACCTCTGAAACCTTGCCCTTCAAATTGCCAAAATCGCTTTGGGAAAGAGGATTCCAGTTCCTGGTCAAAGAAACAAATATAATCCCTAGGATTTACAGCACGTAAACACCTTCTCCTTTACCTTTCCTAAAAGCTTTATTCCTCCATTGGCACTTTCTTTTTGTACCATGCCAAGCACCAGGTTTTAATCGTGAATACTTTGTTGTATGAGGAAAAGAATACTCGCTTGTCATTGGTTACAGAACCTAAAAAATTTTCTCTAACTTGATAACAATTCTTCAAATAATGTAGAATCATTTTATGTTGGTAAAAGAAAGTACAGTATATGTCTAAGTTTTGTGATAATTCCAATATAAATAAGTAGAGCATCAAAGCCTGAGTTTACTGTGGTTCACTGTATTTTATTCCAGTGTTAAATACCTGTCCTCCCGGCAGTAGAAGCCTGTTTCTTGGCATCAAACTGTGCCTGCACTAGCACAAACAACTAGTATTGGGAGGAATAACAGTAGTGCCTTCTGATTCAACCTTGGGAGGCCTGGGCAAATTGCCACAGATTACATTTTAGCAAGCCAGGTAATAAAAAAATGTTTTTTCAGGTCTGCTGTATCTGAACTTTAGCAGTTATTGTCCTGCTCTTAAAAATGAAATGGAAAAGGCTTGTTATTCTAACACTTTGATTTCAGGTGCCTGTCTTTTCATTACCATGGAAATTATAGCTATGAGCAGTATCATTTTAAAAAAAAAGGGAAATGCATATTTCTGAGTTTCAAATGGCTCCTTGAATTACAACAGTTCAAGAAATTTCTCTATTTGGTTCAAGATAAATTCATTTTTTATATAAGCAAAGAGAGATACTCCATTAATGTAAATAATTAGTTATGCATAATTAAGACTACCTTACACTTACCCTCACTTTGAATCATCGTCCATCTGGTTATCTTAAAAAGTTTTGTAACCCTAAGTCCATTTCACACCACCTGAGACATTTAGGACACAATTTACAGAAGCTTAGGTGAAGTGGCTTGCTCAGATTCATACCGGTCAGTAGCAAAATAAGGAATAGAATCCTCTAGTCCTCACTCCTAGACCTGAAAATTCTTTCACCTTGTGGCGATTTTATTTCACAAGGCAGTATATACGTGAAAACTTGAAACCCTAAATTTTCCAAACAAATGAATAAAATCATACTTAATAGTTGTGGTGTTGGAAGGGATGAATCATGATTTGCAAACACTGTATTGTTGAGTTTTTTCCCCTCATTACTAACATTCTCTTGGGACAGGCTTGCCTTATGCATATTCAGATGTGACACATCCCACATGGTCCTTCAATTTAAACCACATTTTTCTTCTCTTCTTTCTGCACCATACTTGTTTTGTACATAATTGTGTACAATAACGAATTTAAGAATTGTCGCTGCAAATTGGGATTATTAACAGAAGTGAAAGCTGCAGGGACATGTCTCATATATTGCTTCAACCTTTCACTTTCCAGATGTTTCCCTCCTAAAAGGTAGTAGAACCTGGTCCAGTGGGAGTCTTTTATTCCCTGATGGGAAAGGAATTTGAACTGTTGTTTGTTACTGTGTGCTGTATGACTGTAACAAAGTGAAATG
This sequence comes from Tringa tobata, assembly GCA_033628505.1. Lineage (NCBI taxonomy): Eukaryota > Metazoa > Chordata > Aves > Charadriiformes > Scolopacidae > Tringa > Tringa tobata. The sequence continues at coordinate 9,198,772 of JAHREE010000128.1, read as the reverse complement.
TAAGAAAGAGAGAATCCCCCAAAAAATCCTGTTGCATGCGTTTTTGTTTTGTGAATGGTTGAAGCAAAGGAGATGGGAGGGGAAGCTTTCAGATTGGGGGAAAGTTGTTCATGTAGTGAAAGAGCTGGGATAGATCTCAGGAAATTTGCTGTCTATTCCTGCTTCCTCTTATTGTCATCCTGGGAAAGTGACTTCATCTGTATATGCCTCCTCTGCTGGTGTGTAGAATGGAGATAACCACTTCTTTTGTCTGTCTTGCCTGTTTCGTGTCTAAGCTTACTGGGGAAGAGACATTTATGCTACACGTTTTCTGAGGAGAGACTCTTCAGTAGGGTCCTAATCTCACCCAGGGTATCTGAATATTTCTAGTTGTGACAAAAATAATAAAAACTCTCCAGATTTCTGTAGGGCTACACATTGTGTTTTAGAGCTGACTGTGTTATACTGTTCCAAGGCCAGAAACAGACGGTGTAGTTACATATGGCGGCTGTATAGGAATCCTGACATATTTGGTGCTTGATTTTTTTCCCTTTTTACCTAAGACTTTACATTGTTTATGAAAAGTAGGTGGGATCAGAAGGCTGCATCCTACGTATGTGCACAGAACATCGTTGCACTCCCCAGCTAGGTTTTCCTCAGGTTGGGTACTTTTAGGAGTCTTCCTGCTCCTCCTTATGATAAGGTGCACAGCCGCCATTAGCATAAAGGAGAACTGCATGCACACTTGGAGGAGAGAATCCATGCCTCTGGGCAGATTTAATTGCTATCAGACCAAGACTTCCGCATAACACAGGGTATGCGTAGAACATGGTAATAAAACTGAGAGGCAAAGGACTTGTTTAGGGAGGCGTGTACGTTGCTCTGTGGGGAAGCTCTGCAGAACTTTGAAATCTCTGCCAACATGGAGAGAAACATAGATGGCAGGCAGGAGGAAATGTCATGTTTGGGGAGCACACAGGCTATAGTACGTTTGTAACTGATAGTTTGGATTTCCTTTGTAGTATACAATCAAGACGTGCTGCTGAGAACGATTAGCTGCAGAAGCAAGATGCTAACTTTTTTCTTTAAATCTCTTTTCCTTCCTGCATGAGGCTTGGAGGTTGCTGTGCTGCCTCTGACTTTCCAGTGACCTTGCATTAGGTTGTACTGAAGAGGAATAAACTGAGTGAAGGCAAGATTAAAAGGCGTATCATTATATTTGAGGGAGTGGAAATTGAGTGCTAGGAAAGTGCAGAAGGGTCTAGTGCCTGTGCTCCAGTCCTGGCTCTGACTTCCTCTCTAACTAGTTTGATTCACGTTAGATTCCGCTCTTCAGAGTAAAGCAAAATTTTATATTTTTCTTTTTAATTTTTTCTGTCCCACAACGTACTGTATGACTTTTCCCAAATAAGGACTGAATGTAAGCATATGATTAGCAGCAAAAATTCAAGCAGATCATTGATTTCAGGTACTAAGGGAGATGGCTTCTTTGGGAATACTCATTTCCTTAAAATATTTTTCTGGATAAAAGGGAGTGTGTTGAATTAAAGAGTTAGGGACAGTCCTTATGGATGGCTACACTATGGGACCTGTGTTCTGAGAGATGAGCATACCCAGAGGTATTGGGCTACGCCAAGTTTCTCCTGAAGATGTCTGGAGTTAAGGACTTCACTAGATCAAAAGACTGAACCTTATATAATAAAGTTGAATACAGAGAAAAGAATATAAGTTGTTCTAAAGTGCATCAAAGACTTCTCTGTCGTTAGAAAGGTTGGATCACCTCTTATGTCACAGGTGCAAAGGTATGCTAGCTAACCTTAAAAACAGGGACTTTTCAGCCATAAGGAGCATGTTTCAGCTCCAGTGTGGTGCCCTGAGGCCTCTGTACAAGTAGGAAGAGGGAGACACAACTGTGGCCTCTCCACACGACTGTGACTTGCGGCCGTGCTGAAAGCTGTAGGGCCAGTGGCCATTGATACTGGTTAGAGAAACCTTTTGGAAGCTGTAATTTATACCATTTATGTTCAATGCACAGTTGATCTATGAAGTGAAGGTAAATGAAGGCAATTTAGATCTGCCCGTCCATAAAATAGGTCACCAAAGAGCTGGTTTAATATGGCACTAGTAAGAGAATAGGTGTGCTGAGATAATGCTGGAATGTGATCAGATGAATGTATATAGTTTCATGTAAACAATGGAAGCGGCTTTTAGTGGAATTTTGTAAAGAACGACAACGGATCAACAATGAGCCAGTTTCTAGACCTTTTAATGAATACACGGTGTTTAATATTGGGAATGGAAGTCTGCATATGCCTGTAGCTGATTTCTAATTAAAGGATAGAAGGTTCAGCTGAAGAGCAGAACTAAGAAACGTGCATTCAAAGCATTAGGAATAGCCTACTCATTTAGTGAAGCATTATTGTACTTCTATCTCTTGGATATCTCCTTAGTTTTCTGAAGTTAAATATGATACATATGGGAAATAGATTGAAGTACATTAATTGCCTTATTCATCACATCATTAAAATTATAGGTCTTGCTGCAGACTAGCTGCAATGTCTTATTGTGTTTCTGGTACACATCATTAATAAAAGCACTCCTGCTAGTGGTATGCAAAATGTACTTTCTAAATAACTGTACAGCGATTTGGGGCTCACTTATGCAACATATTGCTACAAACTATTGTAATACCCCTGGCACTCGCTGAAACTCATTGGGCTAGTGATGGAATTAATGAGGCTGGTGGTGCTGCAGTATGCTGAGCACGCTCCCCTCCTTCCCTGCTCTTTGTCTGCGGCGAGGCTCTTGTCTTTCAGAGCTGGCTGCCGCTCTGTCTCCAGGGCTGAGCCTGGGATCAGATAATGAACAGCATATCAGTGCGGCGGAGGGGGTAGGGGGTGATGGGAGAAGACTTATTATTCCTTCACTCTCAAACAAAACAAAATCATTGAACTGTCAGGGTCATTAAGGACCCTGGGGTTGTCATGGAAACGACCTTTGGGGGTTTATGGCTGTTAATGCATGAGTGACTGTCTGTATTATATGTGTGTGGAAGGGGTCACCGTTTTCTTGGTGGCTTCTAAAAAAAGCTGGATTGGATGGCTAATGTTCAGAAAGGAATCTCTGTGCTCCGTGGTGTGACTAACTATTTTGAATGTAGCAGACTTTGAAGGGGGAGGCGGGAATGAAAAGCTTTACTGACAAATATTTAGACAGAAACATAATTACTCTTGAATTTTGTTTCAGTAGCAATGCAACTTTATTTCCAAGTTGCAGGAAATAAAGTCAGATTCCCTCATCTTTTTAGGACATTTAAAAAAAACAAACACCCAAACAAAACAAAAAACAAAACGGTGAAAGCAAATACTTTTGCATCAGATTATTTCAGGATAGCAACACAGAGCACTACCTAGGAACTGACAATAAATTTTAGAGCTGTCACAGCCAGAGAGAAAAAATGTTAATGTATACAGCTAATATAATCTTCCTCATACAACCTTGGGCAAGTCATTTTACTGTTGGTCCTGTTAAAGTCAATGAAAATTGTCAATTGACTTCCAATTTTTAATAACAATGTTTGTTGAAAATGAAGGATAGTTGATTTTAGGATTATGATTTTAAGGCTATAAGTACCCAAAAAAAGAAGTTATGATAAAAGTACACCAAACATCAATTTTGCCTAATTTTTTTACACTATCAACTAGAAGTCATTCTGGAATTTTGTTTTATCAACTGCTCTCTACTGACTGATTAACAATGAGACAGTTATACTTCAAATTTCATCAGAGACTACAGCGCTTGTCTCTATATGAAGAGATTAAAGAAAGGGGAGGAGGACAAAAAGGCAGCAAAGCAGGGATACAGGCAGTGAGGATAACAACCACCCAGAAGCCAGAAAGACTAAGGATGAGGAACATTGGTAGTAATTTTTTTTTTTTAATTGTATTGCACTTAATATCTATTCAGTTTGACTTTTCAAATCTTTATCCCTGCAAAAAGTTCTGTGTTTACAGTATATTGACAAAGGAGCTGGATTCTTCTCCCCATCCCTTCTACCCACCCGGTTGTTAGATACATGAGGGTGATTGGCAGATTAAAACTGGAGGTTGACTTTTACTTAACCTGTGCAGTAGAGGAGGAAGCCTAAGTTTGCCTATGATGAATTTAGTACCCTTGATTTCACTAATATTTTTTTTGAGTTGTCTCAGGAAAATCATATCGTCTTTCTTGACTCTCACCCATCCTTCGTAAAGTAGAAATATTCACTCTTCTGTATTTCGTACGCACCTTTTATTAAAGATCATAAGCTACTTGGGTAATACATCAGAAGACCTGCATAAATAATCCCGTACAGCACGGTCAATAGCAGGATGCTAAAGATGGCCGCTTCATGGCCTTATAACCTGTCTTCCCACCTATTTGTGCGGCCTCAGCAGTTTCTTAGAGTGGTTGGGCACAGCAAATACAATGACAAAGTTGCTGAAGATCATAATCTTATTAGTTGTGCTTGGTGTATTTCAGATATTCTGCTTTCTTGTAAGTGCATTGGTTACAGTGCATTTTTGTTAACTAGATTAAGATAAAAGAATATCACTGAATCTGAGCTACAGTTGAAGGGAAGTAGTTAAAGGATCTGGTTTTATTTATGCTGATGGTTGTGTTGAAAACATTTAATTAAGCTAAGGGAAAAAGGTGTTTGAAAAGAGTCTTACTAGACTTTCTTTCCCCAGACTTTAGAGATCTCTATATGTCAACTGCTAATGTGGGATTTGAGGTTTTCTGGCCAAAATTCTCTTCAGCATTGTCTTGCATTTTTAAATATTCTTGTACTGAAGGAAAAATAAATTGTGAAAGCTCAAGATTGAATTTAGTCTGGCTCAGTGTCAAATTTCATAGAATCACAGAATACCAGGTTGGAAGGGACCTCAAGGATCATCTGGTCCAAACTTCCTTGACAAAAGCACAGTGTAGACAAGGTGGCCCAGCACCCTGTCCAGCTGAATTGTAAAAGTGTGTGATGTTGGGAAATTTGCCACTTCCCTGGGGATGTTATTGCAATACCTGATTATTCTCAATGTGAAAAATTTTCCTTGTGTCCAGTTGGAATTCCAGTACAGGAATAACTTGTACTCATTACCCCTTGTCTCTTCCATGTGACTTCTTGTGAAAAGGGAGTCTCCATCTTCTTTGTAGCGACCCTTTAAATACTGGAACATGGCAATAAGATCTCCCCCAAGCCTTCTTTTCTCAAGGCTGAACAAACCCTGTTGTCTCAGCCTTTCCTCATACAGCAGGCTTCCAAGTCCTTGGGTTGTCTTTGTGACCCTTCTCTATCCTCTCCCGCCTGTCCACATCTTTTTTGTATAGCAGGGACCAAAACTGAACAAATTCTTCCAGGTGTGGCCTGACAAGTGCTGACTACGGTGGGATAATGACTTATCTCTGCTGGTGATGCCCTTGTTGATGCAACCCAGCATCCTGTTGTCTGTCTTTGCCACAGCAGCACAGTGTTCACTCACATTGAGCTGCAATGTATTCCACTCAGATTTTAGTTATTAGGCTAAATTAAGTTTAGTAGGAAAGTTTCAGTAAAAGACTCACTAAGGATAAAATCTGAATCAGGAGAAATTAGTTAGAGCTGCAGCTGGCACTGGTGTAAACTGGTTTTACTCCATTGATTTCACCTGAACTGTGCTCATTTACACCAGTTTAAGTTCTTCATTGCTATTGCACTTTCATGGCAACCCAGGGGGAACTTAGCACAGGAGTACCACACAAACCAACCAGGTTCAAAAAAGTAGATTATTTTAATTTTCTTCCTCAGTCTACAGGGGTTACTTTTGTAATTACACCAGGTTCTGAAACGCCCTTAGATTTGTTCAGTGCCAGGGAATCTGAATTTACATCAAATGCTGCATAATTCATATGGCATGGACAGCAATTATGAGTTAATTGAGGGGTGTAATGTTTAAAAAAAGACACATTATGAAGAACATCAGGAATGATGGAATGAAAAAAGGCTTTTCAGCCCATTGAGACGCGTTTCTTTTAATATTGTTTTCCTTAAAATGCTACTAATTGTCTTTTGAAGGATGCAAGAGAACCCTAAATTCTCTGCTTCTGTACGATTTCTCAGTCAGGCAGCATGTAAGACACTATTCTTTTTTGGGATAAGTAATTCCAATGTCAGGTATGAAATGAGTCTTTTTCATTTTACCCACTGTTTTGAAATGTGTGCTTGATCATCTCTCAGCAGCAGCCATAATCTTAAAATCAGATATATTTCAATTAATACAGTCCTCTTGATCCTTTCTCACCTTTCAGATTATAGGGATTAAGTACTATAAACTGTCTGTACTGTCATTGCTTTTGTTCCAACAGTCAACGGAGTCGTCACTTAGATTCTCTGTACCTTCTCACATGCTATGATATCTACTTTTGTACAGCTGGCTTGAATGGTTCACTGGTAATCTGAACAGAGTTTCTGGCCTGTTTCCATGCCTTTGAATAATGAGGACATTTAAGACTGTTAAGAAAATGTTTGTGTTTTGCATTTCAAGTGTTACTTTGCCGACATGTGCTATAGGGGAAATCCACCTCACCCACACAAAGCCAATGTCATCAGGCTTTCAAATAGACTCTTAGTAGAGGGCGGGAGATGAAATTCAAACATCCCAATCTATAGGCAGGTCACAACAGGGTTATAACAAAGGATCTTGACATCTGTTATTTCATTCTTGAGGCTGGAAAAAAAGGTTGGGGCCACTCTGTGCTACTGGGCTGGTCCCTAGGATTCCTTCCTTAAGTTGCCTCCCTCCTGCCTCTGCCATGCTAATTACTCTGGTCTGAAATGAAGTTCCCACTTGTAGCGTGCAGGATGTGTGAATTTACATAGTTTACCAAATCATAATATCCTACACTGCTCTATTGTCTGCACAAGCTGATAGGAAAGGCCTTTATTTTCATATGAACCCTCTGAACCTACCATTTGAACAAAACACCACTCTTAACAGCTAGAAACAAGTGCACATTTCTTTTTAAAACTTACATATGTGACAGAGAGTCAGTTTTTGTCCAACAGGAACAGAATAAGATGGACTGAGTCCATTTCAAAAATTACCTGTCAGTTTCTAAAGAGAGTTTTGGTTTTTTTAAATTTTAATTTGCATTGAAAGTGTTCACAGAAAACAATATGGACAACTGTACTTTTCAATTCAAATATTGGATTTTTTTTCAAAAGTCCATTTAAAATACGTGATTTACCAAAATCCTGTGAAATTGCAGTTGCAACATGATGTGATAGGCAATAGAGAATTTATCCACTCAGCAATGGAATATACAATTGCAAGTATTTGTTATGATAATTTGAATGACTTTTAATCTAAAATATATCAGATCAATAAGTCCACGCTGAAAACCAGGGGTAATTCCTTCATCTGTGTGAGAATAAATCAGTAGCAGGGGAAACAAAGTGGCTAAATTGCCTGTGTGAGTTCTATGGTATAAAACATTCCCTCCAGCGTAGCTGCGCGTGGTACCGCCTGGGAGGCAGCAAAAGACGAAGTATTTGTTTCTATCAGAAGACTTGTTGGATACACTTGGAAGACTCAGGAGCTGAGGAGCAAAGGCACCTCAATTAGCTTAATTTAGTAGTATCACCACGTCACACAGGTGGATAATTATTTCATCACCATTAGTGATCCATGCAAAGCAAAGGCCAGTGATAGCTGCCTGAAACACAAGCGGGTCGACTCTCACTCATCATCAGACTCTGCAGCATAATTGCCTAGGACAGGTCATGGGAAATTTTTCTCTCACCTTATTTCTGTACTTCTCAAAATTCCCTTCACTTATATTATCCTGAAAAAAAAATTAATTTAGGGACCAGTGTTTTTACTGTACTCTTCCTTTTCGAAGTCATTCACAGAAATTCTAAATGCCACCTATTTTAGTTCGAAGTCCCAAGGCATCCTGATGCCTACCTTTTTTTTCTCCCTAACATGAGTGTTTTCTCTCCTGTTATTCCCTCCAGTACAGTACCTATTTCTTACCAAGATTTTTATCTAAACTCACCCCTTAGTTCCCAGATTTCTCTAATAGCTTGTCTGAAGACAAGGGAGATGTGGTAGTTCTAATCTTTCTGGCCTTCAGTACAGCATTTGATACGGTGCCACACGGGAAATTATTGGTGAAGGCAGGCAAGATGGGGATTAGTGCAAGTGGATAAGGCACTGGCTAAAAAGAATTAACAGAGGGTTGTGTTGAAAAGGGAAGTAAGGCTACAGGTAGGTAGGTCCTCAAGGACCACTCTTGGGACTAATCTTAATATTTTCGTTAATGACCTGGACACAGAAAATAGACATGAGGTAATGACAGCTGATGAAGAGTGGATAAGGGAGGCATCGTCTATAAGCAGGAGGATAAGAGTGTCACAAAAGAATTGGATGCTGATCTGTATTCATAGAGGTGGGATTTAATTTATTGTTTAAATTGTAAAGCAAGAATTCATACTGTAATCTAGAAAGTATACAAATGTGAACAATAAGGGAAGGAAAAATTCTTGGACTTTTAGTTGATCACAGTAGAACTATGAGTCACCAGCGGAATACAGTTGTGGAAAAGGTGTGATCTGAGGGTGTGTCTGGTGAAATAATTCATATGGGAAAGCACTGATAGCATTGCTGTAACTTCAAGGAAGATTTCCTTTGAAGTGGTGAGTACATTGGTCTCTTAAGCAAGAAAGATGATTTGAAGTTGTAACAAAAAAGGTTTGCTGGGATGAACAGGGAAATGTGTATCCTACTCCACAGAAGAAGGAAAAAAGTTTGCTCTTTGGTTGCTCTTTCTGTCGGAAAAGAAAAAGGACTGTTTGTCTTTAAAGGTAACACTAATACAAATACAACTGGGCATCATTTGTTTTAGAAATTAGAAAGATTATTCTGAGGCAGTTGTTCTAGAATAGTAAAGGCATTAAGAAACTTTGGTGGCTTTTAAATGAGGCTGGGTTGCTTTCTGTTGGCTTATAGACTTATCTCTGAAACAAAGTCCCTTCCTCTTTAAGATCAGCCCTATAACATCATCCTACCAACACAAAGACTACTCATGTGAAGTCATCATGAGGGTTAGCAAACTAAAACTTTGAATTTCTGTGTAGTAATATTTTCCTTTACTAGATAGAAGTAAGAGAGATAATATACAGCTGTAGTTAAGGTATGGCTCAAATAGATATTCTGTTTTATATGCCCTATCATATTGACAGGAAAACAAAGGGGAATGGGAGAAGGAATGAAGGTTAGATTCTGAGAAGCCATTTAGAATAAATATTTTAATTATTATGCTAAATTTATGTTATTTATTCTCTTTATTGTTGTTACTGCGTGACTTAGAATGCCAGTGAAAGCATCACGCCTGCGCGCAGAACAACGGAAAATCAGGGAAAGTATTCACTAAGTATGAGAAAATGGGAATTGTTTTCTTGTAATAAATATAGTAAAGCAGTATTAGAATTTGTAAAATGGTACCTATTTTGTCCTAAGTAGTGGTTTATTTCTTATACTTACAGCTTCCAGCCCTTGTCAGGTCCTCTCTGGGCAGTCGCTCTCTGGAGCTGACATGTTGGTCCTTTCAGTGGTGGGTACTGGAGGGTCTGGAGGCCTGATAGGCCTGACTGGCCTGACTTGTTTAATAACCAGATTTGTTCTGCACCAGACCATGGTTCTTGCATCATAGATACTTTCCTATTTCAGTGAGGAAATTTGAACATTTCTCTTTAATTTTCCATTTATAAACTGTAATGAAGATTGAAAACGGTGGTGAGATGCCAAGACAAACATAGGAGTAGTGACAAAAAATAGCTAATCATCTTATTCTAATTGAGTGGCTATAAAAATGGTTTGTGAGGTCTTGAAGAATGGTGAGACTGGGTAAGAGCCTTGGATGTCTTTAGCAAGGAAGGACTGGTGCAGGAAGCAATGATTTCAATGGACACTGATTTGGAGCTGTTACGGCAGCAGTTTTTTTTAAGAGTTTTGTGTGTTGTTTGCTCCTACGCTAAGCCAGCATATCTTGCTGATACTTTTTCTTTCCCATTAAAATCATAGCATCTTTCAACTTTGGCCTCACAAAACCATCAAGCAAATACGTGGGGAAATTATAATATATATTTGAATTCATACCCTTATCTAGAAATCTGCTTGCATTGAGTCCTAGTCTGTATTCTGTTGTGAAGAACACAAAAGGGATTGTCCGTGACAATAGGGAATAAAGGCTGAGTTCCATGGATTAAACCTCTTCCTGTTCCCCATGAGGATAACAGATGGACTCTTTTCTTTGGACTCCCTTGCTGTTTTGAGTCCAGGCAGCAGGGTTATCCCTCTGGCATCAGTCCAGTCGGTAGCAGCGGGTCAGCTGTGAGAGGGAAACAGGGCACACTCCCTCCCTGCACACAGACAGCCCTGCTTGTTCACTCGGCGCGAGCGACCAAAGGCAGCCCTGCTGTGTATGACAAAGCACATCACCCCCTGAGGTCCAGGTCTCGGGAGGAGAACAAAAATGAGATCGCCGTCCTTACAGGTACCTTGGCTGAGTGCAAGATTGAAAAGGCAGAAACAGTATGAAAGCAAAAGGCTAGAGAAATATCTTCATCAGGAAGATAAATGTGGAATCTCATCAGCATTCCTGAGCTCAGTCCTCTCCCTAGGGCCCATACTGGACTGCTCATGAGAAAGGAAGCTGTTCAACCAACCTGTTTAATCCCTTCTTCTGGGTAGTTCAGAGAAAAGTGTGGCCCAGGTGAGAAATAATGGAGTTTTGTAAAGGTGTCTCTAGTCTTGGTGCCTGATCTGACCGGTCACTGAATGCTGAGTGCATGGTGCAGGATGGACCAAAGACATTGCTGTTTAAAAAACCCATATTGATGATATTTTCCGTACCATATTCGCTTTCAAGATTCAGAAGGGATACCCACATACCTGATATGTACTAATGACTGGGTTTAACTTAGCTGATAGAAGCAGTAATAATTTGACCAGAGTAACTTTCCATCAAACTATTAGCTTAGAAAAAAGGTAGATCAGGACATTATGCATTACTAGTCCAGCATGCTAATAGGACTGTACTCTTTCTGGTGAGGCTAACCTACTCACAGCCAGCTCAGATTATTTGACACAGCACTGCAAGACAATATACTGTAGCATCTTAAGGATCAGACCAGTCTTTGAACTGTATAGATGGTGACTTTAGTGTGCATAAAATTCAGTAATAAATTCCTATTCTTATGACTTCATTAGCTGAATCATGTGAAAGACATGCCTTTGAAACAGGGCAGGTGTCTGTTTTAGTTCTGCAGCGCCATGCCATCAATATAAAACACAGTACAATGAAGTCAAAACTTCCCTGAGGATGATATCTGGCAACACTGATTTGTTGACTCAGGCCTCATACTGGATGGGAAGAGATTAATACATTAAGAACAAAGATGCCAGATGTGTAGCTTCTTGGCCACGTTTTAAAATCTATGCATTAAAGACCAAAGTTAAAGGCAAAGTTTGATATTAATTTCCTAAGTCTCAGGAAAAGACTTCTGGCTGGTTTCATTTATGTGTTGTATGATTAAAAAAGACTTACATAATTAAATGTATTGACATAAAACAATTTATGTAATTAGTTTATAAGGATGAATGTTGTCCTCTTGGGGCAAATAATATAGGTTTCAAGCCTCGAACAGACATGGCACATGCTTACCTTTACATATGTGAGCAAACATTGAGAACAAACAGAAATATCAAAGTCCTCTGATGAATACATTTCTTCAGGGCAGAAGCTGAGACCTGATCATCCTCAACAAATCAGTAAAGTTCCTCTTTGAGAGCAAAGGCCAAACTTTCAATTAGGTGGTGGGGCCACGGCCTATGGCCTCGCCTTATTAATGTAGTTTCTATAGAAGTTAATTTGGAGAGGGTGGCAAGTTTGTGTGCAGAGCAAATTATCATACTCTGTCTGTCTAACTACAAGTTTATTAACTACTTGTTATCAAGTCTCTTCACTGAGGACATTATTTCCTATTTTCAGCGTGGTTCAAAATAATGTAAGCATCAAATAACTAGGAAATAGGGTTTACGAGTAGGAATAATGTAAATGGCTTGATACAAACATTGTTTTAATTCAAAATATAGTAAATAACTAAGTAAATTGTGATGTTGTTTTTGGGTTTTTTTGCAATGTATTTTAAATTATACTGGCTTTTCTGTACCTGAGCAGGCTGGTTGTATAGAAATCTGGTGCTTTAATATACGCCACTGTTAGTAGAGCCGTAGCGGCTGAGCAGTTCTGGGTACCCATCAATAAGACCGTGGGCTGGGAGATCAGTGAGAGGAGGATGCTGAATGGTACATTGCTTCCTGCTTCTGCAGGGCTCCTGAGCCCCAGCGTGGTTTGAAACTGCACAACTGTGCAGTGCCCCTGTGGGGTCACGAGGCTCACGAGAATGTTAAAATAATCCAGTAACAGACAGACTGCTAAAGAGCACAGTGCCAGCAAACAGGTGACAGGTTCATGTGTGATTTACATAGAGTATTAATTGATTAACCCCGAGAGCCCTGTGGGTGATTATTCCACTGATGAGTAATTTCTCGTGCTGATTTGTGGGCCCTTCCTTTCCTCTGGCTTGCTTCCAAGTGCCCTGAGCGTCATTTCTTTGATGTTCTTCCTACAGCCTAAAGGTGTCCCAGTCCACTCTTGGTTTTGAGCTGCTAGTGACCTCCATGGTCCGGGCTAACCACAGGCTTGCTCCATGAGAGAGCAGTCGGGATGGAAGCCAGAGGTGTTGTGGCCAAGCCCCAGAGTGATCTGGCCACAGGTCCTCCCACCATGGGCTCTCCTACTTGCGTGTGGGAAGAGTTACAAAACAGATGGGGAGCAGATCCTCCTGGTTTTGTTCTCATGAGAAGTAGCAGACCTCTCTGAACATAGTACAAAACCACAACAGATTGTTCCTGTGAGCAGTTGTGAGGGTCTGAAAACCTCTGTGAAGAGATGCTATTTTATCGTACCAGCTAGTTTTAGGTTGGCCCTGATACCTGTCTGGTTTTTTCTCTTTCAAAACACTAATTGAAAGTTAGTCTTTTCCACAAAATTCAAATGGAGAAACATTACAAGTGACTTGTTTTTCAAGTTCCTGAAAATAAAGGTGACTGAGAGATTTGCCACTTAGTATTTCTTATTTCACAGCTTGATTTTAGAATGTCTTATGTGACAAAATGAGAAAAGATTTGAAAAATGAAGGTGTTATAATAGAAATAAATGGTGATTATTTTTTCTCGGATAATGTTTCCTTTAATTTCCTAAGGTATGCTGGATTGCATGTTAATGTAACCAGATATTCAATATATTCCAGATCTTGTTATTATAACTGTAATGATTTACCCCGATAATTTGCTCCCAGTATGTAATAGTGCTTATATATATATGGGTGGGTTAGAGCTAATTGCCACACAGATCTTTTTATTAGGGCTATAGAGATTAGTAGCCCACACAAGTTTATGAAAAAAAAATACACATTTACAAGCATGTTGATCTGATTAAGCCTGAGAACAGTCATTCTGAACATAAGTACGCGTAAATCTGTAAATAAATACACTTTTAAAAGAGTGTCTTTTTAAGGAATGTCTTCCATTGGTTTCCTTTGTGAAAGGGCAAACTGTTTTTCAGTTGATAGTTTTATACAAAAGTATTTGCATTTTAATTTTTTATAGAGTAACGTTCATCCCGAGAAGAAGTGTCAGTTGTGTCTTCGTGTGTGTGCACAATTCCCTAGCAGCATGGATTTGCAGTTGTAATACATTCCACAGTCTGAGATATCATCTGCTCTTGAATCCACCTATAAGATCCTGAATTTCTGTTGAAAGCATATTATTTATTTATTATTATAATATTTATTTATTATTATAATTACTGTTTCTTTATACTGTAATCCTTTCTCCTTGTCTCAAATTTTGACTTATACAACCCATTTGGATGTCCTTTGAGCAGAATTCACTCAAGTGTTTTTGTGCTTCTTCCCGTGTATTACCTTTTTTCTCTTTCAGACTTTATTCTGGAAAAGGCATATATATGTACATTTTATGTACAGAGAGAGCTTTCCTTTTTAAAATCCTGTTAAACAGTTTGTCTAGGAACCTGGATTCTTCCTTTCATCATTCTGAGGTTAGACAGTTTCAATCAGAAAATATGACCAGCAAGTTTGAAATCGTTTCCATATACTTTATGGGTAGTCATGTTCTTCTTCCAGCCTCGTCAGACTGACTAAGAGGGCTGAATGTCCATGCCTGGGGAGCAGGGCGAGTGTCCTGGGCAGAGCTGTGGGGCTCAGCCTCATGGGGTGGTTGGTATAATCAACATCAGGGCTGCCTCTGTCACACCTAGGAACAGCAGCTCATCTCGGTGAAGGTGGTAGTAAAGCTTAAATCCACCTTAGCTATCACAGAATCATAGAATTGTTCAGGTTGGAAGGGACCTTAAAGATCATCAAGTTCCAACCCCCCTGCCATGGGCAGGGACACCTCCCACTAGAGCAGGTTGCTCAAAGCCCCATCCAGCCTGGACTTGAACACCTCCAGGGATGGGGCATCTACAACTTCTCTGGGCAACCTGTTCCAGTGTCTCATCATCCTCATAGTTAAGAATTTCTTCCTAATATCTAATCTAAATCTCCCTTCTTTCAGTTTAAAATCATTGTCCCTTGTCCTATCACTGCAGTCCTTCATCAATAGTCCCTCCACATCTCTCCTGTAGCCCCCTTTACGTACTCCTAAGGTCTCCCCGGAGCCTTCTCCTCTCCAGGCTGAAACACCCCAACTCTCTCAGCCTGTCCTCATAGCAGAGGTGCTCCAGTCCTCCGATCATCTTTGCAGCCTTCCTCTGGACCTGTTCCAACAGGTCCATGTCCTTCCTGAGCTGAGGTCTCCAGAGCTGTGCTCCGGGTCTCACCAGAGCAGAGTAGAGGGGCAGAATCACCTCACAGTTTAGCACAGTTAATAAGTAAAGCAAGGATACCAGACTGGAGAAGGTATGTTGTATTCCCTTCCTATCTCTCCTTTGGTAATTTCAGCCTGATCTTGCAGTAGCAGTTGGCTTTAG
Source organism: Tringa tobata (assembly GCA_033628505.1). Taxonomy (NCBI): domain Eukaryota; kingdom Metazoa; phylum Chordata; class Aves; order Charadriiformes; family Scolopacidae; genus Tringa; species Tringa tobata. The sequence continues at coordinate 9,183,658 of JAHREE010000128.1, read as the reverse complement.
ATTTTAAGATTCTGAGGAAAAAGCATTATTGTCTTTTTAACACTGCACAGCATATCCTCAGTTTTGGTTCTTAAAGAGTTCTACCTCTCTGAATCTCAATTTACTTGTTTAAACATGTTTTGGGTGCTTGTTCACAGAGCACAAAGAATTTCTCGGCTGGAAATTTGTGCATCAGCCTTTCATTCATTTTCTAACATTTGGAGCCTTTATTGATTTCTGTGGGTGTTGGACTGGGCCCTATGCTGTGTCTGCCTCAGAGGCTGCAGGCTGGTGACAAGATACTAAAGTCAGTTTTGTCAAAAAATGTTAATTGCCACAACACATGCAGAGTTTGGCTGGACATTAAGCAGTAGTAACTTCCAGAAGGTCTTTTGTGCCAGCTGTGGTAGAGACCCTCTGTTAAACCCACCTTGGTAGTGCCCGATGCAATTTCTTAAGGATTTAGTCAGATTTGGGGCCTGGAATTTACTTGTCTAGCTTCAGAAGGTGCAGCAATTCTCTCTGCTGAGACTGCCTGAAAATTCAGACAAATACTACCCTGTGACAATCTGCTTGTCAAACTGCTGTTCTCACTGAAACCCAGAGAAACAGGAGCCACTGAAAGTAGCTGAGATTCCCATATCCTCAAATGGAGCTGAAGATCTAACTACTCGACACTTAGTTGTTGGTTTATACGAGATTATGACTGTGAGAATATGTCTCAGGCAAAAAGAGACCAGAAAATACTGTCAAGGTCTGGTGGGGTGGGAGGTGTAACTGTTAGGCAGGAGAGAAAAGATGGCTTTAGCGAAAGGGCCCGTTGTGTTTCTTACGTTGCAGCACGTAACCGTCCCTGCAGTTATGAGGAACTGAGCGTGTCTACCTGAGGCACTCTGTAGTTACAGGTAGTTTCTGTTATTTTAAATACCTAGGTTTAATTGTATAATTATTTGATGTATCTGCACATGTTCTCTCTGGAGAAAGTACCCAAACAGTTGTTGTTGCTATTAATATTATTAGGATAAATCCTCAGGAATACTGAACATCTGCATTTTTCTTGGGGGAGCACCTGAGTCTGCAGGTGTTCAGCAGAGTAAAGGCTTCTGGAGAGCTTAGACTGCATCCTGGGCTTAACACTTTTATATTGTCAGGATTCAAAGATACAGTTCTCCCCCAGGTCCCATCACGTGCTTGGAGAGAACAATTTTGTAACACAGAATATATTGGCATTCCAGTTCCCAGGAAAATATGCTGCACGTATTTAAACCACCTACTGGTTACGGCATCGCCAGGTATTTTTCATCTCTCTGAGTCAGCAGGTAAGGACTGGATCCTGAGGAACTCTTCCCATTCGGAAGTGGGTTTTTTTTTTCCTCAGGAGGACATTTAAGATGGTTAGAAGAGATTTATCTGAGGAAGAAGCACAATGGCATTGAACAGAACTGCTTGATTAGTCATATTAAGTATTTATCGTTAAATAGAGGCAGCCTATGGTTTTTATTATTGTTTTGAAAAGCTGCACTCTGGGAGGTACTAGCCAGTAATTGGGCTTGTGTGCAAACAAAACATATATCCAACTTGAGTTATTTGTGTGACAGCAGTAGAAAGATTATCATCATAACATCCTTCACAGAATATTTCATATCAGGCAGCCTTCCACAGCTGTAGTTCTCAATCTTTATTAGATCTATTATGCAAACACAGAAGGCTTCTTGAGTCAGCAGAAACTCGGCAAGCTGATGTGTGTTGTTCACGCTGCCTTGCAAATCACTTGCCCTAATCACCTAAGAGTTGATTAAAGTGGAGGTTGATTGGTTAATTTGCTCTCAACCTTGGAGAACCCACGAAATTGATTATTATAGTAGTTATTTAAGATATGTGGTACGTCATTCTTTCCTAGTGTTTAGCCATATTCTAAAGACAAACAAGAATTTATGGATCATTATTAAAAAAAAAAAAGAAAAGAAAAGAGAACAAGAATTTCCCTGCTAGGCATTTGTTTATGTTGCTTTTAAATTAAACAAATTTTCATCAATATCCTGACTCGAACACAGCGTGACAGGGTTCCTCTGACTAATTCACAGAAGTTATGGAAAGTATGGACATGAAGAGAATGATGAACAAAACATTATTACATCTGTTGCTCTCTCCATCTCTCGTGCACCTCAGTTTACCTTTCTAACATTTTCCTCTCTATAAAGAGTTAAAATAAATGAAGACTATTGGGAAAACCTCCCTCCTCCCCCACATGCAGTAATAGCAAAGATAATCTAGAAAATACCTGATGTCCTGAGGGAAACGATGGGAAAGCTATTAACAGGGTGGAGTGCTGCTATCCTGGCTCCAAATTTCTAGAAAAATTTTACAGTTCCCAGCCCTGCCCTGGTGATGAAAAGGGAGAAAAAGGGCTGAGCAGTTTCCCAGCACTGCCCTGAAAATGTCTGTGAATGCTGACAGGGCTTCGTGGTCTCACGATATACCGTATGTTTCTGCTAGCCAAAGATGGGAGTAGCCGTAATGAAAACGGGGTAATAATGCTTGAAAGATCAAGAGTTTGGTAAAGGAAAAAATATTTATAGTCCTGCGTGTTGTTTTATCCTTTGGCTCTAAGTGCTTTGGCTGAATGCATAAATAATGCTTTGTTTATAAAGCAGCTCTTTTTGAATTATTTTAATAAAACATTGACAGTCTCCCAGAGGGAAAAATCTTTACAGGTAGTAACACAGACAAGTTTATGAGCCAGAGATGCAGCACAAAGATCTGCTCCCAGAGTGACTGGTCGAGGCAGCGGCACCTCTCAGGAGAAAGGCCAGGGTACAGCTAACATGGGTAAGGACAGTGTTGAAAGCACAGGTTGCCCTCTCACATCTGTTTCTTCCTCTCCTCCTTTGCAGAGAAGAAAGCATTATGGAAATGTATTTAGTCTCCACATTTAACATTACTCTGGTTTCTTCTTGGCCGGGACATCTTAGTAGAACTTAGCAGAATTTACACTCTGCTTTTACAGGCAGGAGTAGTGAGAAGATCAGTTTTTATGTGGAGTGGGCTTAGTACATGGGTTGGACAGCAGCTTTCTCCTTTGTTGTTCATCAGTCCCTCGCCCACTTGCACATAAGTGGGGCCAGAAGGTCAGGGCCTGCCCCACATTTCCCCAAAACCCTACCTCACATCTGAATGTGTGGTGGGGTGACCCAGGCTGGACACCAGGTGCCCACCAAAACCGCTCTGTCAGTCCCCTCCTCAGCTGGACAGGGGAGAGAAAATACAGCAAAAGGCTCGTGGGTCAAGTTAAGGACAAGGGGATCAGTCAGAAATCACTGTCACGGGCAGAACAGACTCAACTTGGGGAAATTAATTTAGTTTATTGTCAATTAGATGTCAGAGCGGGGTAATGAGAAATAAAACCCAAATCTTAAACCACTTTTGCCCCCACCCCTCCTTTCTTCCTGGCCTTAACATCACTCCTCATCTTCTGCCTGCAGGCTGTTCCCTGCTGTAGCGTCTTACGCACACTTTCACTTACCTTCACTGGTTTCCTGCGTGCATTTATTGAGGCAACCTCTGCCGTCTGGCAGCATTCGTTGCAGTTGTTAAAAGCCATAAAAATATAACAATTGCATGTGAGTGCCTTCTTTTTATAGTTGCTGTCTGCATCTTTCTTTCTGCATACAGTTGACTAATTCTTCTGTACAATGCCTTGAGGAATTAGTGTGTGAAGTATCTCATCTGATAGATCTGCTAAGTGCATTTATGAAGACATCTTCAGGCACCAGTATTGTCATACACTGCAGTTATAGAGGGTATGTCTTGGGTCCTGTCCTTACTGGTAAACAATCATGACTGTGTATTTCCCAGTGACTAATTTCTGCCTGAGAAGAGATGTTTGTGGGAGACTGCCAACAACTGTTGTGCTAAAATTATACTCACAAAAAAAATGTTTGCGTGCATCTTCTGCTCATTTCTTTGTCGGATAAATAGGGTGCTATTCAGAAGTGTATACTTTTTCCTTTCATGAATTATTCAAAAGAAGGGTGGGGTGGAGGGGGAAGGACTGTTGCATGCAAATCCTTGGTCATTATAGTCAGTTTCTTGCAAACATTGACTCCTTCCAAGAGCTGCATATTGTCAGAACCCCAGTTTTTTAAAGATCAAATCCAAACTGCCTAACCTGCAAGGAGTGGTAATTTGCTACCTGTAGCTTTAAGCAAGCATAGCTGTACATTTTCATTCTGAACAGGTACCATCTCCACTACTGTATACAGCATTTTCCAGCTGGGGTCCGTACTACCAGTTGATTAGAGGCTTTTCATGCTGCTAAAGGACAGTGAATTGCTGTAGATCAAATGCTAGCAATAAAGGCAGATGACCTCCTCTACTTACTGGGAGGAACTTGGAAAGGGAAAAGCATATACATTCCATAAACTGGCACATCTGACTGTCAGAGAAAAAATACAAATGCGTAATCACCTTTCAAATGGATATTTCTAAGCAGATATTTTTAATCACCTATTTTTGCAGATGGATTTTTTTTATTCAGTAGAACACACTAGCACAATCCAGATTTTTTGTTCACACTCTGGCACCTGAATCTCAGTTAATACAGCTAACAGAGTGGGAGGACAATAGCCAGGACTTTAAAACACCTCTATCCAGGCACAGATGGAGTCTTGTGCTTTCTGTACATGAATTTACTTTCTGTTGTCCCTGGCCAAATGGGGAAGAAAAGACTAATATTGCAAAGTTTTTTTATATTGCTTCCAGTTTACAAGGGGTTCCCAATGGAGGTATGACCTGTGTGCTGAGGACTGAAGCTTGACAAAATGTATATTTTCTTTACGTACCTTTAGTAGATTCCCTGAAATAACATGTAGTCCACAGGTCGAAACTGCTTGAGTCCCCAGTTTTGCCCATATTTGGGCTCTGGAAGGAACGGTTCTGTAAAATCCCTGAGCCTTTTTGATGCTGTGCAGTGGCATCAGGATAAGGGCTCCCCATAGAGGGTGTATTTTCAGGGAATCATTTACATCTTTGAACTTTGTCAAAAAGAAAGTTTATTTTAAAAAGTCTGCAATGAAGAATGGTTCCAATGATATTTTTCCATTTTTTTTTTTTTACACTGATCTTTTGTAGCATGTTCTCACATTATTTAATAACTGGGCAGCTTTTAATGTCTCTAAACTCTCTAATTTGTTTATGTGAAATACAGTCCTATCTCAGTTGGAGACACTATCCTCCACAATTTACAGAGCCAGCCCCTCATGGTTACCAACCTTTGAGGTTTTTCTTAATGCATAATATTTTGTCAAATCAATATCCAGAACAAAATTATCCTTGATATCACACAAAGAGTATCTATCTGGTTAAAAATTTTTTGACATAATACATTTTTACATAGGAAAATGTCAGCTCATTTAAACATTTCGCTGAAGCACAACAGTTTTGATGGTATTTCGTTAAAAGCTGGTAAACACGCTACTAAGAGTATTTCATTTAGACTTTTTAAAAAGCATGTTTCCCTTTGAAATTAATATTTCAATCATTTTTCTATAGGCTTATATATATCGTTTTATCAAGTGATAATGACAATTGAATGTATTGAGCTTACGAACACAAGCATATTTCTTACACATCTAAAGTCCCAGTATGATGATACTTCCTATGAAATGAAGCACTAATAAATTATTGTAGGAAACCTAAGCAAAAATTCTCATAAAATGGAAAATCCAGATTTCACAGAGCTCTACTGGTGAACTTTGTAGGCAGCTCAATGTGAGACCATGTGCTTAGACAGCAATAATCAGCTTCACAGACACGTGCTGGAGAATGTTTTGTTGTGTGGCAACTTTTTAGGAAAGGATCCGTGTCTTCGAATAGCTCTAAGTGAATCTGAATCAGCATTATGTTCATTTCCTCCACTGGAAAAATGCAGATCTTGTATTGGCATGTGTAAGAGTTATCTTCTGTAAAATACATGAAATAAACCTTGCACTTCACCCTGCACCAAAAATGGCTGGGCAGAAGGTGTGGAGTACTTAGAGCAGCTCCAGATGAAAGCAAGGAGAAAAGTCTTGAAGGGTTAGGTTGCAATGTCTGTAGAAGACTGAATGAAGACATGGATACAGTGTTCTGGTATGTAAATATTATTTTAAAAGAGAAAAGGAATAATTTGTTTTTCAGAGAATAATTTGTTTTACCATCTAGAAGGAGAAGTAATAGGCCTAAATTAAAGCGAAAGAGGTTCAGGCTGTAACTACCTTAGCAGGTAATTAGGCACAATAGGAGCTTGGCAGTAGATCTGAACAGTTGGTAGTAAAGCATTTATGTCTACACTAATGCACTTTGGTGTTTTCCTCTAGACTAAATTTAGTTTGGTCCCCCAGAGTGAACGTCCTGACCATCCATGAAGTTTGAAACTGCATAAGGAATGAATCATTGGTTCAAAGCCACATTTTCCTCATAGGTGTTGGTGCATATTTGATGTGCACCTGTAGCAGATCTTTCAGATTAGTTTTCTCTAAATGGATTCTAACTTACAAGCACCAAAAACGCTCCAAGGACTGAAATTGCACACGGTAATGACTTGGAGACTGTACTGCTCTGAACCAAACCACTAGTGTAAACAGCCTGCATTATGTTATATACATAATGCAAACTTCTTGCTTGTGCTAGCGGCTTTGAATCAATGAATGAGATTGATGCCTTGTAAGAAGCTATATGTATTTGTCAGGTAGTACGTAAGTATAGCTTTTTTCCCAAGGTCCTTTCCACTACTGTTTTCTGTGCTTACATGGCATAGACAACAGGTTTTCTACCCAGAAAGGAGGAGCTGGGTACAGTTGAAATGTCTAAGGGATCACTGGCCTGAGTGTAGAATAAGATATATTTAGCTCTTTGAGATATGAATAAATTAAACCTACTGTACATTATACAGCACTGGTGTACTGTTAGTATTTCTAAGCCAGATTCATAACTTTGTCTTTTAAAAAAATTGACATTTAAAAAGTTTTGTTGAGATTTTTTTTTTCATTTTTCTTCCTAACATCAAAATGGAAAATGGATTTCTTAGTTACAAAAAAAAGTTTAAGCTAAAAATTGCAGAAAAAAAAATTCAGCCTACAGCAAGTATTTGATAGCTTTATAAACCTATAAAAATGGTCTGCTGATTTCTAAATTCGTTCTTTAATTGAGTGACATGAACTTTAATTAATTAAATGGTTGCTTTTATTTTTAGCTGAATTAGTATATTAAATCTGTTTCCATTTTCAAGAAAATGAAACCAAATGGGGCGCTATAAAACGCTAAAATCAATATATTATTTTACTCATATTGCTTTTGATTTTTTTGAAAGTTTCCAGTTAGTATTAAATGCTCAAAGAGTAGCTACTTCCAAACAGCCTGTGAAAACAGATGCACTGCAACCAAAATGAGACATAGCTTGTATAACATCCTGTGTTTACAGTAGCAAGTCCCAAAATTATATTATTCTCACCCAGAGGCTCTGAACATCCTCTTGGATTTACATGGTATAATGTAAACCATTTTAAAACATTAAGTCCCCCAAATTTTAGTTGCATTTACTTTTCAGGCTTTACTGGCTTCCTTCAGTACGTTGCAGTTTTAATTTCACTGTCTTGTCCTAACCTTTGCCCACTCATACATAGTTAGACCAAGTCTCTTTTCAAATAAAGATACAATTCTGCAAAAATTTATAAATATATTTTAATCAATTAGCCATAATTAATTTAATTCTATTAACCAATAATTGATCTAATTTAATGATACTATGACTGAATAATCATTTTGTATGATGATTTTCTCAGTTCGGATATATTTTCACTCTAATTAGTTGAATCCAGGATATCATTTTGAAATTTGGGAAAGTCCTAGATTTGAATTTCTGATAGTGATTGTGTGATGTGCAGTCAAAAAATGAAAATGCTATTAAATTTAGTGGCTGGCTTTGTCTTTCTCAATGCCTTTGCAGAAGGAGGATGCTAGAATCTTCACATCTCCGTGTTGACGTTACTTTTAGTGTTTCTTGGTTTCTGACCCAGTTGCTGTCTGTTCATCTTGGATGGGGAACTGCAGGTCTGTGCACCACTTCCTTGCATTCTCCTTTCCAGCTGTGTGAACCATAGACACATATTCAGATCTCCAGTGGGTTATAGTCATCTGATTTCAAGTTAATGTCTACTTATAATACAAAAGTCAGTAATATATGCATCTATGTGACCTAACATGACCTCACTACAGCAAGAACAGTTTTTAATGGCCAATGGGACCTTCCAGGTTATGTTTCTGGCTGCACTGGTATGTAAAAGAAAGTTCTGTCATGATTTTTCATCACCGTGCAGCTGATTACATTTTTCTGCAATAAGTGCCATTTGGCGTGTTATCAATTATATGCCCTGAGACATACGACAGAGTTGTTTCTCATGTAGCTGATTATTTAGTTATTTTTAAATTGATTCTATGTAGAAGCCTCTATGTACTCCAGAAGTATGAAAGAAGTATTACTGATCCAATTTCTAGGGTGTAAGAATAATGATCAGATGTGATACAGTCAAAGTGTTACAAGATCTCAACAGTGGAAAGTTAAATACCAGGTTCTGATTTTGGAATACTGAGAGTTACACTGAGCCCATGTAGCTTTCTTTATCAACACAACTCTCAGTTTAAAGTGTTCACCAATGTGTCAAATTGGTAGAAAACTGGGATATATGCCCTTTTACACCACTTGTCTTCCCTAATTTTCCCCAAAATCTTCACATGGTGATAATTCTAATGTTACCTCAGCTTTTGATTTATGGGTGGATTTATTTATGGGGTTTCATTTATTACTAGAGTTTCTCTCCAAAGTAAAGAAAAAAATATTTGTTACTTACAAGGTTTGAAAACTTTGTCTGAATGAAATAGCTATATGCAAGATTGGATATGAAAAGAAGAGAAAATTTCACTTAATTTTAGAGTTATATTTGAAACTTTTGGGACTACATACTGTTTCATATTTAAAGCATCTAATTCAGATGCTGTGAATTGTCACTTAAAAGTGCAGATATATTGCACAGGTAATTTAGTGTCCAAAATTCAGATTCTTAAATGCACTGAAATAATCAAAAGTGGACACTGTGTCCCCATTGTCACCATCTATGAGAACAAGGGCCAGACTATTGTGATGTGGAAAAGAGAGTAACTACTGTGAACTGGAAAACAGTTATGAAGTTAGCAAAGGTACATTTTTACATTAAATTTTTATTTGCAACCTATATTTTTAGTGTAAATGATTGTGATTTTCAAGATATGATATGTATTAAATAATAGTTTGAATACACAGCTGCAGAATTAACATAAAAAACCTGGGAAACAGATATAACATTTCTTCAGAAAACACCACATATTTTTATGTTGAGTATGTTTGTGTACAGACATACAAGGCATAAAAAGAGCTTTTTTTGCTAAATGTTCACTGTAACCATATTGACCATGTTGGCAAAATTCTGTCACATTTTATACATTAAATTTAAGTTTACAAATATTTTTTACTGTTAGCAAAACTCTCATAGATATTTCCATAAATGATTACTTTATTATAGATTTTTTATGGAGTCCAACAGTTCAATAGATGGTACAAAACCAACTCTTAAACATATGCTTTACTTTGATGTTATTTAAGTGTGATCCTAAAGTTAAGCTAGTTCTTTAAATACTGTGCTGAGTTGAAGAGTAATTGAAAAGCTGCACAAGACCCATGTAACAAAGCACAGGGGGAAAAATATATATAAAAATTATTATTTTTTTTAAGTTCTCCTAAACTGCTAGATTGTGTATCCCAACCATAGGATAATTTATTCTGCTTGCTTTAAACCTGTATCCCAGATGACTGACAGGTGGCTTCTGCAGGAGAAGCATAAAGAATATCAGCTGAGTTAGTTTTTTCATAAAGGAGGGCATCAAATTGGGGCTATGTACACAACTGGTGATCTGGAGCCAGAAGTGTCATCTTCGTCTTACAGTCCTAAATAAAGACCACAACTAAAGCAGGATCTTAAAAAAAATACATTTGGCTTTATTTTTGTCACATCGGAAGAACCGTGTCTCCTCTATTTAAAAAGATGCTGGAAAAAAAAAAAATCAGCTATTCCTCTGATCCAGTACTTTAGACTCACAGTGGTTTTAATCATCTATTTCCAGCCTATATACCTGGTTAGCAACCAGCTCCCCTTCACTTTCTGTCATATCCAATAACACTCACTTCTTTTCAGCTGCCATGGGCAACTTTTGAGGCTCTTTTTGTCGCTGCTTCTTGTCAGAAGTGTAACGGTTTGTGCCCAGAGAATGCTTTTCTCCTAGGACACGCTGCCTGAGAATATTAACACACAAAATAGCCCTTGAAGGTTTTGAGAAGACGTATTCCTGTTCCCGAGATTCCTAAGCTTATTTTTGGGTTGCTGGTTCAGGTGAAGAGTTGCTTGTACACACTCTCTGATAAGCATTAATCACTTCCACAGAGACAGCAATAACTAAAATGCATTTGCTCCATGCACTCACACTTCTCATAATGGATAAGCTTAAGAAAACAAAAACCAAATAAGATTCATTCCGGCAAACCATTATTTTGGCTACTATATTAGAAAAAAGCTGCAGAAAAAGAAAGCAAAATCAGTTCAAGAGCAAATCGGATCCAAATTCCAGCTGTCACTTAAGATCTCTGACAACAATCACAACAATACAGGCTGATGGGACTGAAGTGCTCTTCATTTCCAGGGTGCTGTCTCTCAGAGTACACTTTGGTCTTGCCTCTCTGTTTATATAAAGAGAGCTTTTACCAAAATTTAGTGGATATGATGTTAAAACTACATCCTGGTAACCTTCCATTTCTTTCCTACTTTATAGGAACCTGTGATACAGGAACTTTAATTGGCTCTTTTGAGACCATCAGAAATGAATGGAATTTTCTTTAGGCTTGTATAAGTAGAAAATGTTACTTCTGAAGTATAACACTACTTTTTTTCACCTATCTTTACTTTTTGATCAGGAAATCAGTGTGGTGTGTCTCTTCCACAAAGAAACTCCTGGGACTCGTATTTTGCAAATCGCAAAACAAAATTGTTTTTGTAAAGACCGCATGTGACCCATTAATAAAACAGATGCTGGGATTCAGGCACAGGTGCAGCTCTCCTCCTGCACATAAACACACAAGCCCGAGCACACAGACACACACACTGCATGCTTTCAGTGTTATCATGTCACTGCACTTTATCCATGTCTTTTTGTACTCGGTCTATCAAATTCTGCAGCTCTCACTTGTACTTCAGCTGCTTCATGGAAATGCACAATAGCATATGAGGAAGACTCTTATTTATTCTCTCATCAAAATAGTAGTAAGTCCCTTCCAGTGCTCCCCAAATATTGGATTAATGATGCCCCCAGTATTGGATTAATGGTGAGGTGAGCAGGCTCAGCAAGGCAATCTTCCACCTTGGTCAGAAATTGGGCTACTGGTATTTCTTCGGGATCTTTCCCTGTTCCCTCTCTTTCCTGCGGAGAGATCTGATTCTTTGGAGACAGATCAGGAAGATTCTCAGTGCTCAGCAGCTCTCAGAGGGGACAGCTTGTGACTTCTTTAACATTCCCTCCTTTTAAGGATGGAAAGGGATCTGGCTACCCTCTAGGAAAGCTGGATTTGGCACTGGGCAAAGGCCAATGCAGAAAGCAGTGTTTCATGTCAAATCTTTCACATCCTGAAGAGCAAACTGCCCCTTTCAGCAAAGCAGTTAAACACATGCTTATATCCTATTGACTTTCTAGCACTTAAACATATGCTTAACAGCTTGGCTGAATTGGGGGAGACTTAAGCAAATGATTAAGTGCTTTTCTGTATCAGGTGTCGATGGAAGGGGGAATATTTGCCTGCTCTGCTTTTAATCTTCAGTCTTCCTGTTCAGGAGTTTACATAGACAATTCTGGGTCAAGCAACCTCTCTTTGAAATACTGTATCCTCGTACCAGGTGTATGTATGTTTTTGTCTGGTTAGCCAGCATGAGGTACAGTGCATGAGGCAGACTGCTTCTCACTTTCCTCCTCCTGGCACATTTCTCCAGTCGCTTCCATTGAGTTACTTTTTTATATATTGATTCTGGAAGAAAGTATTGACTGCTTGTTTCAATACTGCCCAGCATAGCTAGATGTAGCAATTTAGCTCTCTTAAGGCAGAAATGAGCAAACTCCCACTGAGACAGCCATCCATTGATTAACATCAAATACTCACAGCCTTTAATGTCATTCTGTACCTAGACTCCTATATTATTAGCGAGCGTCTGGTTCAGAAAACACAGGGATATAAATCCAATTCCATTTTTACCCCCTCCCAAGAGAAGGAGATTCAGACTTATAACACAATCCACCCGAAGCGTAAATCTGCAACTGAAGCTTAGATGCACGGTATCAGACAACAATTTCCTAGTTCAAGCTGTTGAATTGCTTTCCAGGGGTGTCTCTCTCACTTTCCCCATCATCATGCAAATGGCTGACTATTGGGTAATACAGCCTTCTTTTTACATCTGAATAAAAGCTTCCTACTCTCTGCTTTGTTTCCTGGTGAGTATGGCAATCATAAGAGCATTTCTTTTCATGAGCTTACACACCAATGTAACTGGAGGGCCTTTAGGAAGGGGCTAACCTTTGATATTTTTTAGAACAGTATGAGACAGTTTGGCTATTCTGATTTGATCTGCACCAATTTACCACATTTAATCAGCAGGGAAAGCCACTAATGAACTAGTGGCAGATTCCCTAGCTCTAAAGCAGGTATTGCATAGCAGGGTTTCTGCTGTCTGTTAGTGAAATACCACTGCATGTTTCTAAATAGCAAAGATTTTCATTATGGCTGTGAGTTGATTTACTTTTTTCCTTCTGAAATATTTGATTAATTGGACAGTTCCTGAAAAGAATCTCACTACTGAATTTACCAATGTAAGGTCAACTTTTCCATAAAGGACCTATACACCTGGGATTATTTTCACCAGGAACGTCCCGGCAGCTTAAAATTTCCCATGATTAGTACATAGACAAGGAGCAACAGATGGCAGCCCGTTAGACTGAGCTGTATTAGCCATAAAAACTGTGGGAACTCTTTCTGGGTGTGTGTTTTATTAAGGGTCAAGAGTCAACACAATGAATAAGAATATAGCTTTGAACACTTTTTGAAAGGGTTGGTTTTCTCCGTTCTCTCTCCATGGGGGTGACATGATTGCACTGTATAGATACTTCATAGAAGTAAACATCATGGAGATGAAAGAGCTAACTAAATTAATCTTTCCATGAATTAAAATACGTTGGAAATTTGAAGAGTCTTTTCCTACCTAAAGTAGAGATCTTGGAATAGCCTTGTAGATGAAACAAAACTGATGAGTTTTAGCCATAACCTATGTCTAGTGAATTTTGTCAGAGGTTGATATCTTTATGGAAAGGGCAATATGAAATGGATGCTAGTATCTGGAGAAACAGGATTTGATGACCCAGAAAGCCATTTTCATGAGCTTCATGTCCAGCATATATGATATTGAAGCGATATTCAGGCAGCATAGCTTGCAATGAAAATATCTATAATTTGGTTAATAGGTGGTGAGTTGTTATGCACTATATTTAAATTACATATGTAATATGCATATATAAAAAATACTCATTGCATACCTATACTGTTATATCCCAGTCTCATACCTCATTGCATACAGGCACAGAAGTTTTGCCTGGATGCAGTAAATGGTAAAATCTCGACCTGCAGCCTTGTACTCATAACTGATGAGAGGGTTCTGTAACTCTGCCAGCTGGAGGAAGGGGAGAGCCGGTGGGAGGGGTGGGCCAAGTGGCTCAGTACAATTCCTGCTGCATGGGTAATGATGCATGTAGTGAGTAATGACCACTGTGACTGTGCACCTCTGGGTAGTTATCCAGCCTCCTAATGGTCTGGAGAGTCCCTCACAGCGAACGTACACTGGTTCCCCTGGACCAGCATTGTGGAAATTATATGTAGTGCATGGTGGAAAAAACGCTCTTGGGGTGGTTGGGGGCAGCCTAGGTGCACCCAAAGTGATGAGGAGGGTGAGACGTTCCTCCTGCTGCTCCTGTGCCATGACCAAATGAGTAAATGAAAGGGCTCTGTGTCATATATGTCATCTCAGCTGCTGGTTTCCCAATCCCATTTTGCTTTTCATAATACTAAACAGGCTGGACTGCTTAATTGACATGTAACCCCACACAGTCAAAAAGTTTAATGGAGCAATGGATCTAGGCAAATTCAGCCCCTAGGTTGCTAATTTGATTCAATATCACTTTGTCATTAACTCCTCTGAGTTTTATGCATTTAAATAGTTTCTTCTCCAAATGTGAGCAGTACAGAGATTTTAGTATTATGTATTTGACTAATTTATTAGCGTGGCTGGATTTCAGCTGAATATCAACTGAGAGCAAAAAAGCATAAACCAGCCTCTCAGAAAATCTGTTTAGTTTGCAGGGGACAAAATGTGAGAGATCTTATGTGAGCGAGATTTCCAGTGGCATGGATTGAAGAAATACTTTACTAATGGAGTATTTGCAAACAAGTCTAGCATTTAGACCCATGCACAGTGCTATTTTGCTTTACAACCAGATACTATGCGTGGATTCTGGCTGGAGATGGGCCTGGAAAGAGTTAACGCTTCCCCTGACTGGGGGGAAGTCCACAGCTGCATCCCCTAAGCACAGGGATTTCCAGCCTCTGGGCTGACCCAGCTGTCAAGAATTAAGTAGTTCCTCAGCACTCTGTAAGAGGGAGGTGCTCCAAGGGGTTGGTTTGGCTCATATTAGGGGTTAGATGCTTTGTGAGGGATGGCAAGGGAAAAGATGAGCTAAAAAGAAAAACACCCTCCTTTTCTGGCTTTTTTCATCCTTTATTAGATTCAAGATTTGAACTAAGTTCTTTTGGATTTTCTTTTTAAGCTTCTATATATGGGTAGGCAGTGTGTATGTTTGAGGTAGCCTGCTAGTGGTATTAAGCAAAGAGCTTTTTTCTCAAGTCTTGCTTCTATGAGGAAGTAAAGATTTCCCAAGCAATTGTCCTCTAAAAGCTGAGGAAGTCTGTCTCAGATTTACCTTTGGCAACTGCTACTTGTCATGGAACTTTCTGCTAGGGTGGTGTAAAATTGAGTGTTCTTCCTATCGAGTCAACTTATTCTTCTTTTCCTTTAGGTCTAAATGGTGTCAGACATAATTTTCTAAAAGTTGATTAAAGAGAAAGCTGCTGCTCTGTTGTGCAATGTTCTATTAGAGGCAGTAAAGTTATCTAAGGAATTGTGAGAAAGGCTGAGGAGGGGGAGAACTTGGTGGTCATTTGAAAGATTAAATCTGTCTAATGAATTAAAAGCAGCTCCCAGGCTCCACGGAGAGGTTATATAGTCTGTAACAAACTCTAGTAGTACAGAAGCTTTATCATGATTTGATCAAAGGTATTTTACAGACAGCGTTAGAAATTAGTCCTCTTAGTTCCTTTTGTGCTCTAGCATTATTTGGCTGTGGTGTTTGTATTGTGCTACCTGAACAAATAGCTCCAGCTGTGCTGAGTCTGGAACTTCCCATGTGGGCAATCACATAACTCTAGTAGTTATAAAAGTAAGAATTTATTTATTGGGGTTAAGAGATTTGCATCAACTATGTGAGCTTAATTATTTTATAAGAAATAGTGGGCAACCGTATGCTAGCAATAGTAAGGATACCCTAAAGCAACTCTGTTTACGCAAGCCTGTTTTTCCCCAAACTGTTGTTCTGTCAGGTTTTTCTTTATCACGATAAGAAGTACATCTTGTTTTGAGAAAAGGCTTTTATTCTGGGGTAAAAGAGAATGTCTATACTCCCTCCCCATCTTCATCTATCCTGATGTTTTATTGCTTGATGTCTGTATTCACTTGGCTATTATATGTGTCTAGATACACATGGAAAGTTTTTGTTGGATTCGGTGTATTTTCTGCTTTATCCTGTGCAGCACAGACATTGTGATCCTCCAACTAGAGCTTCACTTTCTTTTGCTGGGTGAATGTTTGATACCAGAAGTCCACTTTGATTGTACAACAGGTTCAAGAGGAAAATGGCATCTGACAGAATACTTTTTAAAAAATCTTGAACAAACAGCCAAAAGGGACAAGGGAAGCCATGCAGACCACAGATGTTACTAAGCCACCGACGTACGGAAGGTGCACAACCCTCATGGAAGCTGCTGGTTGACTAGGAACACTCGCAGTTGCCTGCAGCTTTCTAATGGTCCTTGGTCATACCAACATCCCTTTATTGAACTTGGTAAAACAGCAAGGGTATGGTAATACTTTAAGAGGACAGAGTCACAGAAGTCAGGCAGCACTTGACAGCGTTTTGCCTCTCTTGCTTATGATGATTCAATTATTATTTTTTTTCTCACACTATAGAGAGGTATCCTTCCACACTTTAAGGATACAATAAAACAGATCTTCAATTTTTTTCTAAAGTCTCTTTATAAGGTGTGAAGAGGCCTTTTATTGAAAAGAACCTCACAGCACCCCACAAAGCCACAGGACCTAGTTTCAGAAGGCCAGACTAAGACTGTATCACGTGTTAGTAGGCTGTTGAGTTGTAACGTGCACCCATGTCTCAGAACCATATGAGGTGGAAGGGCCAAAAGGCTTTACTGAACCACTCATTGTAAATGTTAGGTCCACTATAGCTGTTACTTACCAGCTGAAACTGCCACCTTTTGTATCTTTAATTAGTAAAGAATGGCAATTGGTTTCTTCACCACAGGACAGTGAAATATATTTTATAAGGCAAACAGCAGCTGCAGGGTGTGGGCATGGTTATTATAAAATAATCATGCCCACAGGGATCAGGGAGGCATTTGGTTCTGCCTCGTGCCTCCTAAGAACCGTAGGGTGCAATTGCTGTGTGATGGTAGCCTCCCTGTCATTTTATATTATTTAACGAATTCCACTACATTGTCTTCAAGCTCTGCCTTGCGGTTATTGTAAAGAAACTCAAATTTCTGCTGTACTGACTGCATCAGCAGTTCACCTCCTATTTGAGTTTACTTCTGCCATCAAAATAGCACAGGACTGTTGTCGATCATGGAGGAGGGGAAAAGATTATATAGTTGTGCAGTTTAATGCCTGGATCCTGTTAGGAGGGCAGTCCTACATTTCAAAAGGTATCTAAATTGGGCAGATCGTAGACTATTTCATTAGCACCTTAATCTGAAGGACTGTCAGTTGTCCAATTCACACCATAGCTGTCTCATACAGTAACTGATTAAAGTGCTCCCTTCTAGTATTACATTATAATCTTACCTCCTGTATTTCACAGTCCGTTGTGACTTCCACAGTTAAGTGTAGTTAGTTGAGTAATTTTTTATTTTATCTTGTACTTGAGCAGTATGTCTGTTCAAGAAAGGCTTCCTAACTTCATTTGAACATATCAAGTCAACCTTTTTTGGCGATGGTAGTTTATTCCTATGGTAAATCTTTATCAGTAGTCAAGGTATTTGACTTTTAGCCACCTAAATATTGGCACCTCCATCTTCAAGCTCTGTAAAGCCTTTTCTTTGCCTTTACACAGCCTTTGCAATGAGTCCATTTCTCAGTCATCTTTTGAAAACTCTAATTAGATGGAGCCTACTGCTTTTGCTTTTCCCTGCTCCCCCACCTTGAATCACTTTGTTGTTCTTTTCATGTCTTTGTCCTTAGACCTATTATTCTCATCTCAATTATTTCATTTTGATTTTATAGCATCTGTCAAACACTCTAGGCATTTTCCATAAATTAAATCTGCAAGCTTTAACTGAAAGCTTAACATAAACAATGTAGAACAATCCCATCAAATAATCATCACGCTCAAAACTGCATATCACTATTTCTTGCCTCTATATATCAGCTAGCATAATCGAGCTTATGTTAATGGCTATTTTCCTTTACATGTGGAAAAAAAAGGGAAAAATAATGTGAATAAAAGCTCTTCCTTGTATTGTGCTGATTCTTCTGAATCTTCCTCTTGACTTCAGTCATTTTTATATTAGATAAAATCCTTGCAAACCTGTTTGACGGTAAAAATTAAACTAGTAGTAGTGAAGTTGGGTTTTCTGTGGAATAATTAGTGTCCTAGAAGTTGCATTATATATATGTCCATAAAGAAGGTGAAATACTGACAATGCAACTGCTTACTATGTCACAAAATAACCCTATTAAATAATGATCTAGGAAAATGCTTATGCTGGTAGGTGATTCAGAACTAGAGAATCTGTCTGAATTAAATAAAGAAGTGCCTAATAAATACTCTGACCAGTTTGTGTACTTTAGTATTACTGAATTATTGCAAATCTGATGTATGGTTTAATGAGGTAGGGTATGGTTATGTATAACCTTTTGTATGGTAGTCAACGCTAGAGGAACTGAACGCTTCTCAGATGTTGGTGACTGTTTTACTCAAAGAGGAAACAGCAGACTATTCTGGTTTCATAGGACTTGAGGTGGTTTACAGAGAAACATGCAAACATGTTGAACATGCGTGATGCAGCAAAGCAGAGTAAGCTGTACCTATACTTTCTACTTCGCACGATGCAATTTATACTTCCCCACTTCTGTTGGAAACAGGCTAATATATACCAGACACATTTACCTTTTTCAAAAAAAGGTAGCGTTAACTGACTCCCAGTTACTGTGAGATCTATTTAAAATATACAATATTTACTCTTCATGTTCCAGTTCAGAAAACTTCAGTTTATAAAGGTAATTAATGTTAGTCCTTAAAAATGTGAGGTTTTGACTTCTTTATTTTCACATATGAATAGTATAATATAGCTTGGAATAAGACTTTGAGCTCCACAACTTACATCTTGTACTATGACCACAGGACTCATCTTCCACTTGCTGCAATCTATAAATGAGATACATTGCCTGAGGTCAAGAAAATTTTACATCTGAAATGATAACCAGCTAGAAGGACTCCATTTATTAAATAGTAAAAGTCATTCTGCATTATCATTCTCTGATTGCAAATATACATTATGTAAACTTATTAGGGAATGGATTTTGCCCCAAAAGAAATGTTCACTACACAAAAATGACAAGAAACTAAAATAAACCCCAAAGCTAAGTAAGAAAGTAGGCTTTAATTTTCAGAAGATTTATTTTTATGCTGTTTACAGTAGCATTTAGTCCAGCTTGACTTGATTAATTAAGTACTTTATAGTCACCTCCTGTCACATTTTAATCTATGTTTTACACATTAAACTAATGAACTTTCAGTGGTACGTAATAATAGATCATAGCTATGATGTGAGACTCATTTTTGGTACAGAGACTGCCATTAAAATACAGATCTAAACATGGAGCTTTTCTTTACTTTCCCCAAGCTAAAGTAGTCCTTTTCTTAAAAAAAAAAAAATTAAAAGGAATAAATTGGTGAAGATTCTAATTTGCAAACCAATAAGTTATTTGGAAAAAAAATACTTTAAATTATTTTATGTCCTTTTCCAGGAGAAAAAGAGAAAATTACAAGAAAACTTCTTTCTGGACTTGATTTCAGGTCTATAGTATAGATAGACTGGCTACGTATTTCTAATATCTGTATCTATAACTCATTGCCTAAAGTGAGATATTTCAGGTCCAATTTCTTCCACTGCTGATTTGTTACATTGCCTTGAACAAATCCTTTAATTCTCAAGATCTATTTACCTATTACTTGTACTTCTGTAGAGAAGAGCCTGTGCAGAGATCAGCATAAGAAGGCCTTGATCTGTGTTGAATGCTCCAGCGTTTACTAAAAAATGAAAAACGTGTTGTGAGAAAGGAATGAAAACTTTGCTTTCTGAAGGAAAGCAAAGCTCCTGAAATACGAGGTGAGAAGAGGCTTCAGAATAAAACTGCTGCAAAAGGGTCTGCAGAAATCATGCATTTGCTTTCTTTTAAAGAAAGAATACATTTAAATAATTGTTTCCATCTCCAAGTATTGTGTGTTACTGCCGACCTTTTTGGGGAAGTCACCTGTCTCTGAAGTGCAGCCATCTGTTTAAGATTGCGTTGCAACATTAAACTATCAAGTAGGAAAAGAAATCAAGTTAAACACCAACTGCAGCTGGAACAATGAAAAAATAGAAGTAAACACAATTAACTAAGGACTTGGAATTTTAGTGTGTTTACCATGGTAGATAGTCTAAGTTCTTATTAAAAAGAACAATTAAAATGTGAAGAAAGATCTCAGCTTTCCTGCTGTATCTGAGTCAAATGGTGCAATTAGTACCCCACTGTGAATACTCTCTAGAGGTTGCAGTAGCCCTACTTAATTTTATTCCTTTAAGTGTCTTAGGAGTTTCTCTGAGCATCGCACCCTGGCTCATGAAGGAACATAGTACAAATCCTCTTCTCCTCTGCTTTCTTCCCTCCCATGTTTTTGGCTTATATTGTAAGAAACTCTGTGTGGCTTCTTAACTCAAACACAAAAGCACACCAGGTAAACCTCATGTTTCACTGC
This sequence comes from Tringa tobata, assembly GCA_033628505.1. Lineage (NCBI taxonomy): Eukaryota > Metazoa > Chordata > Aves > Charadriiformes > Scolopacidae > Tringa > Tringa tobata. Next base: position 9,163,159 of record JAHREE010000128.1, on the reverse strand, counting down.
AAAGGGAAATGGAATATCTTGTAATTAGGGCATTGAATGAGACTCGGGAGATTTGGTTAAATCGGTCTATGACCTTGGGAAGTCCTTTAGTCTCTCTATTCCTTGCTTTCTAAAGCTGTAGTGTCTAGTATTACCTATCTACTCACTGGGAAATTTGAAGCATAGGTGCAGTGCATGGCTATTGCTGAAACGTAAAATATCATGGTCCAAAGCATTTGACTGGTACAGCTTAACATGTAACACTACACCTTGAACTCTGAAGATGATAAAAATGAAAATTTTGCTCTCATGTTAATAAAGTGGTTTGTTTGCTTGTGGTGAGGCAAATCTTTTTCCGCTCTGTATTTTCCAAGGCAGAACTTCCATTTCCTTGGGCTGGTCTGCAGTTAAAAGAATTGCTTTTAGTCTGACAAGTTGTTTCCAACTGCTGCAAGTATGTCATTAAAAGGATCTTCCTAACCCACACATCAGTCTTCTTGACATCTGTCATGCAGCTTAGATCATATATATTTTTTTCTCCCCTATGAGAAAGAGTCATACTGTAAACATTCTTTCATTACTTTTAGTCTCATGTCAGAAAGAATCATATATTTATTTTCAGAATGTCCAGCTTCCCCTACTAACAGTAACTACAGATCTGCAGACAAACCCCTTGATTATCCTTTCTTTGCATCCATCTCCTGGTTACTGAAAGGCTTCAGAAGGACAGATGTAGACTTTGCATTAAATCAGCTGTACGTATTGCTAACAGATTGCTGGACAGTCCAATAATGAAGCCAGTTATCTCTTATCACTCTATTTCTGTTCTTTGCTCACACTGATAGATGGGACTCCATTAGACTGTCCCTAGTTAGGCTCTTCAAACTGCTGCTGCTCTTTATTCTTACCCTTTTTCTCTTGTGGTCTTTTTCTCGCAAACCCTCTATTTATGTAACTAATTACACTATTCTCTTTTGGTTGCCCTCACCTTTGATGCCGTTTCTATATTGTAAATAGTTATTTCTGTTTTCCGCTTTTACGTATGCGCTTCCATGTTAACAACTAAAATCTGGCATCACGCTTGACTGTAATTCAGATGTCAGTTTGGATTGAAGCCATTCCTTGGAGGACGTGCATTTGAAGTGGCAGGGAGTAAGTGACTGATAACAAAAATAAGCATTCATTTTACCAGAACCTCAGCAGATCATTTATTGGAGAGCATATTCTAATGAGTGCCACCCACCCCTACCAGATGTGTCATCAGGGATTAGGCCAGATCTCTAACAAGTGTATTGTGTGATACCCAAAGCAACTTGAAGGAGGGAAAGAAGGGGAAGATTGCAGAACTTTAATCAATAAGATAGTGCATTGCAGATTTGCAAAATGGGTCAGAGACCTATGGCATCCGTATTAAAATGTCAAACTCAGTTTGTCCTCCGAGTTGTATAAATCAACAGTAGCTACTTAGCTAAACTGCATCCTCCACTTCACTTTTTGGCTGTGCATGTCTTTATATGCATAATGTAATTGGTAGAATGTCATGACCTGATTGAGAGATGTGGGCTACATGTTGTCATATCCTTAGAAATCTTTGGCCCCCAGGATTACTGCTGACTTGTCATTTCCGTATTCCTCAGCTGCATAAATGTAGATCTTCCTAAAGCTCCAAATGTAGAGGCAGCTTTGTCTTCAGTTCATATGCATAGCTGGGGTTTGCACAGGTTTGCTGCCAAAATTATTTTAATATACATAGGCAGATGATAAACAGTATAGTGTTCTTATCTTTTTTTCTTGTCTCAATTTACTCACTGTTTTTTAATATTATTTGTACAAATGTTAGACCCTTTTGAGGAACTCAAGATTTCTCCCTCTCTACTTTCTCACTTCCAGAATGTGGAATTTCTTTGGGCTGACATGTTTCATTGTCTCTTCTTCTCCTTACTGTGATAACTCCAAAGTGATATTGTCCTTTAAAATTGCTTTCCCCCTCTGGCAGGGGCTTTCTGATCATCTTTTGTAAGTGTGAAAATTCCCCATCCAAAGACCAGCTGAACATCCTTATTCTTTCTAGTGCTGTCCAGCTCTGGGAAGGACTTGATCCTAGATGTTTTCTCTGTCATATATGGTACTAATGAGTTATAATAATTCTCCACTGTTGGCCTTCTCTATCTCTACCTTTCAGAAACAAAGCCTGACTTGGATTTAAAAGACAAAAAAAATATTCCAAATTAATTTTGAAATTAAAAATAAATAGTTTGAGTGTGTTGTTGACCAGTGGAATTCAGAATTGATACATAAAATGTCAATTTTGTTTATCTTGTTAAACATGAAACAGAAACAGCAATGAAACTTCACTACAGCAAGATGGTGTGTCATGGCTTTTCCAACAATGAGGGAAAGAAAACTAAAGCTGAGGATAATAGTAACCTTGATAATTATGAGGGATTAATGTCTTTAGGAGTCAAAGATGTGAGAACATCTAGAAGAACTGAATTGAAAAAGTTACGAAATTGCCAAATGTCCTCTAATGCACAATGCAACCACACCAGACTGATCATCTTGTTTTTACATTGGATTCACCCTCCAACCTCTTAATCAAATTTGCGTGTTTAGGTTGGAAGCAATTTGGGACAGACTCCAAACTCTTTCCTTGCCTGTGAGGCACCTAATACGTTTCAGACACCAACCAAAATCAATAACACTGAGATTCAATATCCTTCTCTATATTATCAGAAATGAATGAGCCAGAATTAGAAATCTGAGCCTACCAAAATTTATAGGGTGGCATTTGGATAAGGATTTTTGAACGCTTACTAAATAATTCCATTAAGTAACTCTCTATTCTCACTGAAATCACATTTAGTCGATATTGTCATTAATAATATCTGGTAAAAAAGTAGTAAGATCCGTTCCTAAGTTGATTGTGTTTGGGTTTACATATTTTGAATAAGAATATGCAGATATTTTAATTCATACATATATTTTAATTATTTCCAGGTACGGTGTTAATTGCACCTTTTGTCTCTGTCCAAAAAAAAAAAAAAAAATCCGTAATGCATTCTATATTTTAAATACAGTCTTAAAAAAAAAATAAAAAAGCAGCAGAGAAAAAAAATCCAGAAACATTATTTTGCTGAGATAAAAATGTGTGAACAGAATAGTGTCTGCAGTTACAGTTTCTCTGTTTTTGAAAAGGTTTAGGAGAAGTAGAGAAGTAGAGGCATGTGAAAGACTGAGCAAAGGTTTGGGAGAGCTTTCAAAAAAAAGATTAAATGGACTAGGATTCTTCAGTTTGGAAATGAAATCAGTGAGGGGGGATATGACAGAGGTTTATTAAATCCCAACCAGCATGGTGAAGTGACTGGAAAATTATCCTTTACTGTCTCTTCTAATACAAGAACTAACTGGCCTCAAGTAATAGCAGGGTCAAAACAGCAAGAGATGATGTTTCTTACTGTAAGAGATATGACAGCAAGCCTTCACTGTAGGATACTTTGAACATTAAAAGTTTACATCATTTTAAAAAGTCATGTAGACACATTACGGGAAGAAAACTCTGTTTTGTATTATTTAAACACAGAAATATTTCCTCTAGCTCAGAAGTCCCTAAACTGCTAAAATTGCTGAATGCCAAGAGATTGTATCACAGAGATACCACTGTGTGTTTACCCAGCAAAGGCATTTTTGCCTTTGGCCACTGTGGCAGGCAGGACGGTGGGCTCAGTGGATGGTGTTGTGTCTCAGAGACCGATGGGGTGACAGAGACAGGGACTCCTGCCCCTCTCACTGAAGCTGGTGTAATGCATCTAAGCAAGTGACACTGTGAAGCACTAAAGTCTGTGTGAGAGGAAGCATGAGCCTCATAACAGATTAACTCTGCAAAACAGTAGATCTCCACAATGTTGTCCACGTAAGTTAATGATCTCCATCATTACAGGTGACATGAGAAGTATAGTAGGGAAGGGCTTGGCTTATGAGTGCAATTGGGGTTTATATATAAGATAAATGTGTACGTGTCGGTTCATTTTAATCTGTCGAAATGAAAGTCTGCATTGACCAATAGTTTTATTTTCTGCAGTGATCCTCTTCACAAGTGCATATGTAAAAAAAAAATTGGATTAGATGATCCTTGCTTCATATTTATCTTCCTGTACATTTTGTGGTTATAACAGTCAAGGGCAATAGCACCACAGATTGTGTAATATTTTGAGGAAGCAGGGAGAAAAGTAGAAAATATATTAAGGTTTGGACTGGGGCTCCTGCAGAGAGAAATGACTAAGATCCCATAAATGTTTCCTGTTGGTCCAGCAGCTCCAGAAATTAGTAAGGCTTTCCCCCACCCATTTATTTTAAGCCTTCACAGTGCCATCCCTTCTTCATGAACTGTATTTAAAATGTAAATAAAAAGAAGGCTTTTAGGAGATTTAACTATTTCCCTTGGTATTTAAATTATTCAATTATAACTAAAGCTATTAAAATACAGTTAATTAAAATGGTTAGATTGTTTTCCTTTGCACTGATCACAGCATTGCCCTACTTCTCCCTCTAGCTGTTTAATTCCTATTAAAAATGATAATGGTTTGCTTTATTCATAAATGCAGTAACCTTACGTACATTCTTCAAGTGATCTCTTTGCTACAAACTGTGCTGGTTTTCTTCTTTTCTGGCAGTGAAGCGGAAATTCTGCTGTAGTCTTTGGAGGTTTAATCAGCAGTAAGAGGACTCAGAATTTAAACATTAGCATTACCAAGTCATGAGAAATAGCACAGCTCCCAGTAAAAAGCTTTGGTTTTATTCTGATGCAAGATAACGTCATTAGGGACAGTAGGTTAATAATAACCCCAGAGGTTAATAAAAGGTAGAACCTAAATAAAGGTTTCTGAACTCACAACATAAAATTGCCAGATCTACACTTTTAAATATTTTATCTGAGTAGTTTCACAACACTCTGTTGGGAATAGTAATCCAGCTGAAGTGTGGAGGGGTAAGTGCTTTAAAAAAAACATAAAAGATGCCAAGGCAACTTCATCTCATCTCATCTTTATCTTCACAGATAAAGGAGACAAATCTACCTCTCTGCTTTTTGGCATTACGTGTAGAACATTACAACCCTCCTTTCTCCCTCAAGGTCACAGAGACCTTTCTTGTAAGGCACTTGTTGTCTCCTTTGGGGGGCAAAGTTAAGTTATAGTGAAGTGAGGAGGTCTCAGTAGCCTCCCACTCTCACTGAATAACAGGGTTTTCGAAGGTGAAGTCCAAAGGAAGCTCCTTTCAGCTGTTTACATGGCTTTGCATGGATCTGTGTAGTACAAGACAAATGTCTCTGTAGGCACAAAGAATGTTGTGCAGGTACCGTAACAACAGTGACATCAGGTCACTGAGTATGGGTGGGCCAGTGGCAGGTGAGTAAGATGAACCAGGAAGGTCAGGCCTTGATGTATCTTTGATCACCAAAGCACTGAGGAGCTATACATGTAAGGCTACATCTACAACATTGATTTTTTCCCTACCTTGTTGGGGAAGGCTCACAGGGAGAGATGTGGATATGTTTGTTAAAAAAGAAAGAGCCCTAAGTAATTTAGCATTTTTTTGTCTCCACCGGGAGTGTCTGCACAGAGGGAGAGCACAGAGCCTGGGTATATAACAGTTTATATGATTTATATTCCTAGGCCATTGCTGAAATTCCAGCTCCACTGGAGCAGATAGCTGAACTCCTTTGGATTTCAAATTGGCCACTCCTGCTTATTTTCACGTAATATCATTTTCACAAGACACTTTCTCATCCATGTTTCTCAAGGGCATTGAAGGCTTTAGATATTCCTACTACCCACAAGCCTAATAAACATCATTTTCCATATACAGGACTGCCTGAAATAACAATGCTGTTGGGAAACTATGCCACAATTCAGTCTGTCTCCTGCTGTGTGACAGAGAACATGTAACGCGTGGGGCAATGGTAATGAGAGAGCTACAGGCTGCTCAGCATATGTATGAATGGGATGGGAGGGCTAAAAGGCTAATTTGAGGCTTCCTGGCGTAGCTCATTGGGAGGAAAAGAGTGTGTATAATATAGTCAGTTTAATTTCAGCCCTGAACAAACTTAGGACCAGCTCAGTTGTTATAGCTGATGGAAGGGTGATGAAAATTCAGAGGTTCTTGATGATTATTTTAGTTCTGTTATCTGCAGTAGGTATTGCTTGATTATGAACCATAATTGACCATAACATGAGTGTAACTGGAGAAACATGGTCTGTCTACAATAATGTAGAGAACTGCAAGCAGGAGGCTTGGCTAGAATTCAAAAACTTCTGGAATTTCAGCCCATGCTAAACTTGTAACTTTTAGCCTAAGGAAAAAATGTTTGTTTCCTACAATCCTACCTGTCTTTATGTTGTATGACTTTTTTCAAACTAAGAGGGAGATTTCAGTGGAGTATAGCAAGGGTGGGAACATTTAGTTAACCTAATTCTGTATCTCTCTTTCCATAAGACTTAGATTTTCACACAGTGAAATTCATCTGCCACTTGTATGAGGGTTTCAGACATTTTTCCTATTGTTTTCAAAGGGTGTGCATGTGCCTGAGTCTTTGGGGAATCTTAAAACACAATTGTCAGTGAAACAGCTTCCCAGACGTACTCTGTGTCCAGGTCCAGTCTTCAAAACGTAGCAATACTGGGATTTTTCTGCTGTCTCAAATGAAAACCATTGTTGACACCTTTAGATGCCCTAAGTAAATCAAGTCTAACTTTTCTTGCAAAGTTAAAAAGTCCACACCACTTCATTTGTGAAATGCAGCATTAAAGTAAAAAAAACAGAGGCTTACTGATAAGACATAAAATAGTAAAAACATTAGATCAAGACAAGTTTTAAACTTCATATTGCATTCACACCTTCTGCATTCTTTTAAGTACTCCTGCTACAAGCAGCCAGTCCTTTGCTGCTCTGTTGCTGCACTGTCTCTTCTTATTTGTTCCTATTTTGAATGAGAAAGATTTGCTCCACAAAGAATTCTGGGGTGGTAGAGCAGGTTAAATCACTGCCCAGTGCAACAGACTAGCCAATTTATTTTGAAGTTATTGTTCCTTGATCAGTTTGCTATTGACAGTGGGTAAAAGCAAGATAGAGCTTCAAATTCCATCTTGAAATTGAGTCAATATTAATTATAATCTCATTCACACTTCTTATATTTCAGGCAGGTTTAGGAAATACCATAATTTTGCGTAAGCTATTAAACAATTCTAATTTGTAAAAGATTTTCAGGCATTTCTCGTGATATAGGACATAATTCCTAGGATCTTGTCTGTATCATTACTTTTTTATGGTCCCAAGTTCATCAGGTTGTTCTTTTGATTTTTAGCATGCTGATGGGAATCTTTGCAGGTGCAGAATAACCGCTTCCTGGAGATGGCAATATTTTATTGCAGGTGACTGATTCCCTGTTACAGTGGGGTTTTGTGGTAAAAACAATCAAAGCGGATCAATCAAAAAGAGATCTTAAAATCTGGAATGAAGAACAGTTTTTCTGCAGTTGAAAGTACACACAGTAAGAGCTCCAGTGTTAAATTGCATGAAAGTGGAATAAAGATGAGAGAGCGTGCGCTGCAATGACTGAGCACACCCTGCAACTCATCTTATTTAATCCTGGGAAGCATAAGGACCACACATCAGTTATAACTGCAGCTTATCCTGACTCTTAGGATGCATTCATCCCGTGTATGCTCTTTGACATCTGTCACACAGTTATGTAAAAGTTTCCGGTGACATGCCTGACTGCTAATCTTGGATCAGGGTCAATTCCAGTCATCGTTCTGTGCAGGGAGAGTAGGGTTGTTGTTCCCTTTGTGCATTGCCAAGCCTAGTACCATTCAGGTATACAGTACCATCGTTCTCCTCTGGAATTCTGCTCTGTAACATCTATTTATTTTTTTGTCTCATGTGGCACGCGTTTATTTAACATCATTCTTTTATCATGTAGCTCTGTGACTTGCCTATTTGGATTACAAATCAAATAAAGCATGTGATAAGATATCCAAAGTGAATGAGCCATTAGAAAGTCTTTATAAGTAAAAAAAACAGGTAAAAATATTAAAAACTACCACTCAATAATCAAATCATTTTTTTCAAAATTCGGCATGTCATGTGAAAGTTTGTGAGACAGCATTTAGTACTTGTCACATTTCAGATATTATCATGAATCCAACTGATACTCAGTTTTCTCCTAAATCTTATATAGGAAAACCTGTTCACAATCCAATATTATTTGTATGTAACAAAAGTTAATGGTTAGAATTCTGAACTCTGGACAAATACTTATATCGTAGAGTCAGCACAACAGCCTATAGTTTTGTTCTATAGTTTTAAAAGAAATATCACAGTAGAGTCATGGAGGGTGAATTTCTAATTCAGACTCATTTTTATTCCAAGCAGCTGATACTAAGTGACATGGTTACTTAATCAAGGATGCTTGTGACCCATATGTCCAGTCAAAATGAACAGTGACTGAGATACCAAGAACTGTTCACAGAAATTATGTAATGAATAATTAATACAGTCTAGAATATGGAAATCTGTACAAAAGCAATTCAGGCAAAAAGCCTGACCCACACATGATACCATATTTCTAGAGTGCCTTGATGGTGCCACATTAAGACAAGCTGGCAGTAACAGAAGGTTCACTCCAATTCCAAATCCAAGTCAGAAGGAAGCGTGGAGTAGGTGTCATTTCTCTCCTCCCTTGCTACAAACTGGCATTTGACCTGAATTCAAACTAGGGACCTGCAAAGTTAAAATTAGGAACATACCCATGAGCTGAGCTGAAACAGCCAGAGCTCTTTGCATGGAGTCTTATCGTCGTGTGGACAGTTGGTGACTTTACCGTTCAGTTACTGTGGTGTTGTTTGATAAATGGAAGTGTAAAGCTGACCAAAACATCATTTTTTTTATTTTACAAGAAATATCATAGAAATTTTCAGAAAAATATAATTTGACATTTAATACTACATGCTATACGTTACTTTATAGTACAAATTAAACTGATTATTAAAGAAATGCCAAACTAATTGAAAAAAAAACCCAAACAAAAAACCTTCAGTCTCAAAAAAAGATAATTGTTTCACTCAGTATGAAATGGCAATTTTCCAACTCTACTTTCATTATAACAACAGGAATAAAACATTTAGTGATATTACTACATTGTGAAATGATGTAAAAATAATAAAAAGTATATATAAGGTTAAAATGCACAAACTGTTATGTTTTTCCTACAGGAATTAAAAACTGATGTAATTTCACCATATTTTAATGAAAGTGGCATTGAAAAAAATCCCTAGTGAAGCTGTGAGGAGCAACTGAAAATGGCTAATGGTAGACATTTGGGTACAGTGCTGACCAAGCCTCTGAGTGCTTTGGTGTCTCCCCACAAAGAAAGCCTAATTTGTAGATCCGACTCGTTTGTCATTCTGGGGAGGTTTTTTGGTTAAAAAATATTTATTCAACAAAACCAATACATTTTCTACACAAAATAAAAATTCTCTGGGGTATTGCTTTAAAAATATATCTATATATATAAAAATGAGAAACTTGAGCCTGACATATGTACACCTGTACCTGCTTCTACACAGGTGTGACCAAAGAGGATAGTGAGGCATGGGAACAAAATGTCCTTGTAGGCACACACCAGCCAGAGTTAATACCCCACTGTGCTGTTCCGAGCCAGAGTGAACAGCTATATCAGAATCCCAAAAACGCCTAGAGAGAGAGAGAGGGAGGCACACCACATCCTTATATCTGACAGCCTGTAGTGTCAAACGGTGACACATTACAAGCATATTCTCCAAGGATGTAGCGAGCTGCTGCTAGACCTGCTGTTCTAGTAATGTGGGAGGTGTTTTATTTGAGCCCACGCAGCTACCACTGGGCTATCCTACTGAATGGCTACCCCCTAATTTTCTCTCTTGAGTACCACTAAATGACTGTAGGTTGGTCCCCACAGGACTCTGAAATTTTGTATTATCTTTGCAGTCCAATACTGTGCAATGAAAGCTTTCCTTTAACTTTGAGCTGCGCTGGGTTTGCTTCTGTGTGTATAAGCTATTTTTGAGTCTCTCTCACCCTCCTTTTGGGCCAATGTGCAAATTCACTTGTGTAACTGCTCTGTGATTCGCTCTCCCACTTGCAAAATCTCCCTTCGGGTGGGCCCTGCTGGCTCTCAGTTAACTCTCTCTGCTACACCGGCACCTTCTTATGCTCTTCTTTGGATAGTCCTTGTGTTCACAGGCATGGGTTTTTTTCCAGTGAACAAGTGTCACATTTAATTATAACAGCCATTTCAGCTTTCAGTACAAGACACCATGCAACGTAGTATCTGTGATTGCATCCTGATTTAGTAAATCTGACTATTTCCAACTCAATAGCAAAACCAGACCTCTTAATATTTACATTTCTCTATTTAAACATTGTTTACTTGTCAAAACTGTAAAATGACAAACAGAGAGAAGAGAAAAGACTTGTTATGTTGATGTCAGTAATCGAATGCATAAGTCTAGTATAAGGCTGAGACAATGTGTGGCTTTTATGTCATTTACTAATGTTTTGTTATGTTTGTTTATTTAAATCATGCTATTTTATTTCAAGAGAGCAGATCTGAAGTCTGTTTATTAGAAAGCCAGTAATTAAACAATAATGTTGGCTGTGATTGGTTAGTGCTTGCCCTCTGCCTCATGATTATCATTGTAAGTGGAATAAAACCACTAGAAACCTTGCTTATTCGTCATGCAAGAGGTAGAGTCCTTGAGGAAAGGTGTATAAATCAAGTGGATATTAAAGCCACAGTGTGTTTGAATATTGCTGCCTGCAACTGATCTGGGTATACAACTTTTCCTTTCTGAAAATACTACTTGTCACAGATTTTTTTTTTAATAAAAGCTTTGAAAAAGAAATCCAGTTATAAGAGGCATTAGAGTGCTATGGAGTGTTTTGGGAAAAAGGCTGAGCGATTCCCTATTAACTGCTCGGTGTGCAACGCAAATATGCTGTTCTTGATTATTCAGGAAAAGGGCTTATTATCAAGGGGTATTGAAATAGAAAGGGAAAACATTTGTACATTTGTCCTTCATGAATTCGGCTATGGACTCCTTTGAGCCTATGTCATCCATGGAGTTTCTAAAAGACAGGATTCATAAATAACTCTATCAGACCACCATCCAAAATTACCTCTAGTAAGAAAATAAAATTTAATTGTGAGAAATAGAACGAGTTCTGAGTGCAAGCAGAAAATGGGGGCCATTCAGTTAAGGGNTGAGAAATAGAACGAGTTCTGAGTGCAAGCAGAAAATGGGGGCCATTCAGTTAAGGGACAGAGAATGTGTTCCAGTTCTGAATCTCATGCAGAATATATATGGAGTTTGCAAACAAACAATATTTAAATTAAGTATTTATTGAATGATCTTAAATAATAGTTGCTGAAAATGTTGCTTTATCCAGAGACAATAGATAGAAACAGAGACATCGTCTTCAATTTAGAGAACTTTGTTCTTCAGAGTCTTTGGAAAAGAGCATCAGCTGCACTTGGCACAGCTGGGGGGAGGGTAGAAAATATGCCTGTCAATCACACATGTAATTTCTTGTATTCAAGCTGTTCAAGGGCCATTTGGGACCCCAAAGTACTTTAGACGAGCATCAGAATCGCTCTCGCTCGTGTCTTGCCATAAGACTTCATTTCAGCCCCCAGGCGTCTTTGTAACTTTTCTGCCACGTTACTTTTTCCAGGCCATCTATGCAAACCACAAACTTCCCACATTCTGGAAGACTGTCCGGAAGACCAAATCCGCCACCCAAAAAACAAAACACAAAGAATTGGAAAATGATCAAGGAATTTGCGTTCTAAAGGAAAAAAAAGACCCAAAGCATTTCCAAATAACAAGGCCATCAGTCCCAGAGATGACACTGCCATCTTTTGTAAAGCATTCAAATCCTTGAAGTAAGGCAGAAAAGTAGTGAAGAACGGAGGTTTGAGATCAATATATAGGAGATAACTTTCATGATTAATAAGACATGAAAATCAATTATAAACAATTAAAATAGGTTAAAAGCTATGAATCAAGTTAATCAGGGCTGAGCAATGTGATTACTCGGGACAAATGATGGAAAATGAGACAGTACAAATTGACTAGAAAATGCAATAGTCTCCAAAAAATAGATTTTTTTTTAATTTTATATGAACAATAATGACATTTCAAAAGGGAATATGGGTATTCACTATTCATGATGGTATTTGAAGGAAATCAGGAAGTACTAAAATATGTTCTTGAAAACTGTCTAAGTAGAACAAATTTTTAGAGTATGAGAAATTTTGTATATTGTGAATCTCTCAGCAATGAGGAAGTAAAAAGTAGAATAAAGAACTAAGAAGATGAGATTTTTAAAGCTGTATAAAAGCTTCAGTCATCTAACTTAAAGTGAAAAATATTGGTGATTAAGGAATATGCAGTATGGGCCTTCAGCATTGATAAGGGCAAATGATGTTTTAGTGGATCTATTTAATCTGTTTTCCAGGCACCTGTTCCTGGGCCAACAGAAATAATGACAAAATTTTCCTCCTACATTGGGCTGAACTCAGCTGAATGTGATTAAAGTTTTACTCTTTCTATTGGGTTGGAAACTGTTTCTGAAACCTAATGATGTAGGGTAACATGTTCATACAAATTACTAACAATTCCTTTATGTTGATCCAAGTATGTAAATAAGGATCACTGTTAACAAAAGGTTGGTTTACTTCATTACTGTAAGTTCGTTCTGCTACAACAGTACGTTATTTTAAATTCTTTGCCTCTCAGTGAGTTTTGACTTAACTGGGGGATCGTATTGAAGAACCAGTTCCAGTTTCCTCATTCCTCTAATTTTAATGAAAGCCAAACATCTAACCTCAATGACTAATACATGCCACTGCTCCTCTCCTTTCTAGTGCTATGCTGGCACATTGCCTTGTATTCATATTTTTTCTTTACTATTAATAAATAGATGGGATTTAGTCAGTGAACATTATAACAGACAAGCTGTTCCACAGCACTGTTCCTATTTTTTCACTTTCAGATCCTAAAGGTTCACTGTGGGGATACACATTTGTGTGGTAAGAGATACTCTCTTATAAAGGTGATAAACATTAATAGCGTGTGAAGACCTTCCATACAGTTGGATTTTTCCATTATTTTCATCATTGATGTAGCACCATGATAAAAATCACTAACTAACTGACAGCACTAGTACCAATATGACCAGTTCTGAAGTCTGAAAGTCACTTGAAAGTGGGCAGAGGCTGGGGAATGACATTGGAAAACCAGGGTAAATTGGCAGCCACCATCTCAGCAGGAACTTTTTCTCCCATGTCTTTAGAATGTGGAAGAGTTTTACAAATTCTTAATTTTCCTTTTGTTGTATTATGTAGAAAAAGCTTTTCTGTCTGACCCTCTCAGAGATTAAAGAGTCATTAAAGGGTGTGGTGAGCCCTGTAAATGTGGGTAAGATTTCTTGAAATGGCTGCTTAAAGTTGCACACGTAGGTCTGTATGGGTGAAGATTAAATCGTTTCAGAATGTAGATATCTAGCTGTTAACCAACTTTTACTAAAAGTCAGTTCACATACCCTTTTTGATAACCTTGTCTACATAAGTATAATATAAATTTTAGCTGTATAGTATGACTATAAATGCATTATAATTATCCATCTGCATTTTAAAAAGTTATTAGTGGTTTTCAGAAACATCGTCTTTGTAAGTACTAAGGCTCTCGAACCCCTTTGTCACCTCTTAAAATATGAGATGCTCTTAATGGCTGACTATGCAGTTACAGTTATTAACATGTCCATGACTTACATAATTATCATAGCTGCTGTATCTGGAACCTCTCCAGATTAGAGGACTGTTCATATAACACCAAAAAGAAATGGATATAAGGTTTTGAATCTGTTTCACATTTGCCATTTGAATGACTTATGATTAAGGTGTTTTATTTCAATCTTTTCCCCCCATATTGAGCCCCTAGAATGAATCATTATAACAGTCTAAGGAATTTGGTTATTAAGATGTTTGAATTCAGGATTATTACTACCATCCTTTATGTGATCTTCTATTGAAGAGTCCAGTGCTAACACTGGAAATTTTCTTTCCACCGGTATATATTCTAGCAAGAACCAGGGTATCATACTTTGAGATTAAAATTCAACAAGAAATAAAAATTTCTTTCATCATCAGTTCTCCAGTTTTGCCTGTAATAATTACCCCTGTAGTGACACAACACTGCAAAGATTAAACCATCACAACATTTTTTTAGTTAGATCTGTTTTCAGTTTATAATATGAACGTTATCGCTCAAATTTGCAACGAATTAGCCTTCAGGGAGCTATAACAGATTGCATTGGAATCTATCCCAGCTTGAAAAATTGGTTAGGCACATGCTTAAGTTTGTCCCTCTTCAGCAAAGTGTTTCAGCACATGCTTAGGGTGCAGTGAGGACAGTGAGACATTAGTTAGATGCTAATGGCTCCATCTGAAAGTTGTTTGTGCCCAAGCACCTTGCAGAATAGAGGTGGACTTCCCCAGTGAATGAAGGAGGATGAAATTGCTCTGTCATTCCCCGGGGTTGAAAACTGTCTTTCCAACTTGTGCAAGTTCCACATAAAGGAAAAGGAAGCCACAGAACAGAATCCTATTCTCAGTAACCCATATGAACAAAACAGAATCCCTCTCGTTTCATGTTGGTGTACACTAGATCTTTGAAATTACATTTCCCTTCAGCCCAGTCTTCTTGCTAATTTCCATGTACTGTTTATGTTCAGTAACTGAAATCAAAAGATATACTTTAGATTTAATGCTCTTTGAAGTTGATATTTAAAACAACAAGAAGAATTGAGACAACATAAGCTCTGTTTTTAAATTTAACAAAATAACTTACAAAAGGACAACTTTGTTTTGACTGGAGAGTTTCTCTGCATGATTTAATTCTTCCAGATACTTTACTTATTTTTCTTGTTTTAAGATAATGTCTTGTTCTTTTTATGTACTGGGCAAGCTCCTCTTTTTCTTGTGGAAGAATGTCTCATCTCCATTGCAATGGAGTTGCACAAGAATACATTTGCATCAAAAATACAATTTTTGCTGACAAGTTTTTTTATCTGAAACAAACAAGACAGCGCAGACCATTGTATGTGCTCTTTTTTCCCAGGTTAATTGTAATGACTGACCTACTAAAATCTTCACAGAGCAGAAGGGAATTTCATGTAACTTGAAATGACAAAAAAATGCAAGCTTCAAACTCAGTCACAAATTCATACTGAAAAATCATTCTTCTCTATTGTGTGACTGAATGGTACTGCATAACAGCGACTTTCATGGATCGTTTTGTTAATTCAAAGCAAGGAAAACGAAAATTTTGAAAATTTCAAACTTCAATTAGTGTGCCTTGTTTTGGGCACAGGACAGACATTTGAGTAGTTCAGGTTCTGTCCCTGGCTCTTCTGCAGTCTTGATGGCAATGTAATTTCTGTCTCATTTTCTGTCTTTTTTTTTTTTTTTTACTTAATGTAGTTTAAAATAAAACAACCTACCAATTCTACTGATCCCCTTTTGTACCTTCTCTGGAAGACACCAGTGTGTAGCATAACTACAGCCTGCTTTATAATACACTTCCAAAAGTACATCACAATGACAGTAGGACACTGCCTGGCCATCCCAGCCCAGCCCATCCTGGTTCACCAAAAGATTCAGGAGCGAGAGCCCAAGAGAGTAGCAAACCACCACTGTTATACTCTGAGAATGAGACGAATTAGCATGATGTTCATTTCTTTGCTCTGCAGTAAGTAGTGTCAAGGCTTAGAAAACCCTTATGAAACTTGTGTCAGTAATTTATGTTAACGACGTTTTAAAGCCAAACTCATTACTGGTAAAATGTCATGCAGCCCCTTTTCCTTTGGTGGTTTTTCATTCGCAGGAACAGAGATTACGGTCCGGTATATTCTTAAAACGTGCTAAAATGGCAGCTCATGAATGTCTGAAAAACAGTTTCTTGTTCCAAAAAACCGGGATTACTTTCCTGCCCTGGAGACTGCCAATTCATTATTGTCCTAATCAGAGCATGTGTAACTCAAAACTTGACTTAGATTCAGACATAGCCTTTGTTTCAAACCTCCTGCACCACTAACATCTGTTCCGTTCAGTAGGATTTTTCCATTTGGATCCTGAACAGCTCAGCCATCAGCTGTCTCTGGATGTTCTCCAGGCTGATGCTGCCAGTAGCATGCGGTGTCCACCTCCCTGCACCCATCTGCTCCTGCGGCCCAAAGTGGGCAGAGCATGAAGGCAGCACCTGTTAGGGCAGAGCAGGGCACGGGCCACCAGCCTGGCTGAGGTTTGTGTTGCCCTGTGCTAGCACGACTTCAACAGGAGGGAGATGTGGCTCCTCTGAAGCCATTCATTGCTAACAGTCCCAGCTGGTGATAAATCCCTCTACAGGTTGTGGTTCAGTTACTCTCCCGATCTGTATCATGATGGTGATAACCTTCGTGCCTGAAAGTACACTAATATGATTATTTTGCCAGTGCTATCTACACAGTTGGTTTGGAAAATAGGGAGTAAAGCAAGATAAGCTGAAGCCATCTTGGGGGAAAAAACACATTTGTCTTAGAGAGTGGAACTGGAAAGCTCTGAAACAGCAGCTAACTAACTAACAGAGCAGATAGTTTTTGAAAAATATTGTAAATAAATTCTAATAATTGCTGTCAGTTGGACCAATGACCTGAAAGTTTGTACAACCTGACTCAGTTTCCCTTGTACTAGTGCACTTGCATGATCATCTTTCCTGAATTATTCACTTGTACAACGGCAGTTTGCAAAGGCATCTCATGATTGTGTCTCTGTTGTGCTGGTTACTGTGCAAGCACAGCGTAGGGAGAAAATCTGGTTTTGGAGTGACCACTAACATCAACATTTTCCATAAATAGAATAAGGTTAACTTTCTAAAACTATTTTACTAAGTGAATCTGTTGCAAATTCTTTAAGCAATAAGTAACTAGTACATTCACAGCAACAATTTGATGTTAATTCTTTAGAGTTCCTAATCCTTTTTTGCCATTTCCCTTTGCAGCAGCTCCTCTCTCATTTTAAACGTCTCCTTTAAGAGCTAATGTTAAATACCTTCATGAACTGATGAACAGTTCTAGATAATGCTGCTAATGACTACTTTTATATTATGCTTATTATTCACCTGTCAAAGGCCTGAATTCGTTGCCTGGGTACCAAGTGTAATAATATTTTCTCAGTTCTTGTTTGTTAGTAAACTACTGTCCACTTCTCAGAAGTGATGCGTGTTGGAACCAATGTGCACTAGAAATATACTGAACTTCCTTAGGTCCGGACACATCTGCTTAATGTAGATACATTTTTTTCTTTGTCAATAACCAGCTATGTTAGTGCAGAAACCTCTGAGGTAAAAAAAACCAAAAACTTTCTAAAGTATACAGAGGACTTCTAGGCCTGAGTCTCTGTGACCTTTATGAAAAAGGAAAGAGAATACAAAATAGATGTGAGGGAAGAGTTCCAATTCTGGTCTAATACCATTTGCCTTGGTTTAAAGGATTCATCAAGCCCCACGGCAGCAGTCGGTTGTTTCTACTGAATTTGTTTAGACACGTTTGGGAAAAAAACAGAATGTTTTGTCAGGTTTTGAGGGTTAGGAAAGAGAAATTCTAAATTTTGCTCTCAGACCCTGACCACGAGGTGATTCAAAGTTTGATTAATCTATTTAGTAAAAAACAATTTATATTTCTAATTAATGTCACTGTTCAGATTCTTGGCAGAAATCTTTTGGAGTAGACAAAGACACTTCCTATAGACATGTCCTTAATTTTAGTTTCTTTCAAGTTACTTCAACATATCAGGTGTGTTAACTCCTGTTTCCATGTCCTCTCTTTTGAAACAATAAATGGCAGAATAGTCTGGGAAATGAGTATTACTACTAGCCTGCAGTAGCCTCTAGTGGCCTGAGGCAACTGGTTGTATGCAAAATACAAATGTTGCTAGTACCCATGGCTTTTCTTTTTTAGCTACACATAGGTTAAATATATATTTATATCTGCTGTATTTGAGATAGTACCTGGTCGGGGGCCAGTTTAATACAAGAGAAAGTAAAGTTTCACGTACATTTGCAGCAGAGCAGGAAAGCAAGCCTGAATTTGATTTTCTGTTTATCATGCTTGCGCATTAGCCACAAGGCCTATCCTGAAGATGTAGTCAGCACAACAGAATGGATGTTAATTCTGTGTGAGAGCCAATGCTTTGTCACGGCTTTCAGGTCAACCTGTTTATACCTAGCTAGAGGCTGAAAGATCCCCGAAACTCATTACTGATGGAAAGAAACACAGACTCCCCTTTATGCATTTTATTCAAAGTATTAAAAAAAAATAACACTAAGAAAATGCTGTCTAAAACAATATAAATCAAACTGGGAGGAAATCAATGAGCTCTGTGGAAAAAGACCTGGGAGTCCTGGTGGACAACAGGATGAGCCAGCAATGTGCCCCTGTGGCCAAGAAGGCCAGTGGCATCCTGGGGTGCATGAAGAAGAGTGTGGCCAGCAGGTCAAGAGAGGCTATCCCCCCGCTCTTCTACTCTACCCTGGTGAGGCTGCATCTGGAGTACTGTGTCCAGTTCTGGGCTCCCCAGTTCAAGAAGGACAGGGAACTGCTGGAGAGGGTACATCAAAGGGCTACAAAGATGATTAGGGGCCTAGAACATCTCTCTTATGAGGAAAGGTTGGGGAACTTGGGTCTTTTTAGTCTGGAGAAGAGAAGACTGAGGGGGGATCTGATCAACGCATATAAATACTTAAAGGGTAGGGGTCAACAGGATGGGGCCAATCTTTTTTCAGTGGTGCCCAGTGACAGGGCAAGAGGTAATGGGCACAAACTGGAACATAAGAAGTTCCATTTAACATAAGGAGGAACTTCTTCACTTTGAGGGTGTAAGAGCCCTGGAACAGGCTGCCCAGAGAGGTGGTGGAGTGTCCTTCTCTGGAGACATTCAAAACCCACCTGGACACGTTCCTGTGCAACCTGCTCTGGGTGGACCTGCTTTGGCAGGGGGATTGGACTAGATGATCTCCAGAGGTCCCTTCCAACCTCATATCATTCTGTGATTCTGTGATTCTGTGTGCTGGTCTTAATGCTAGTTTAGAATTCAGTATTGGATTAGTACCAATGAGTCTTATGAACTCTGAAGAGCGACTATAGGCATGACTGTTCACAGAGTTAGAAACCCTGAAAAAATCGTTTAACTGAGTCAACCAAATGTAAATTGAGTATTTTTCTGCTGAAAGCAAGCTACTGTCTTATTTTCAAACTACAGAACCAGAGCCAAATAGAAAGCTTCCACTCTTGAACTTATATTGTGATGGGTAACCCTTTCCTTCATTTTTCCCTTGGTAGAGATATTACATTATGGATATTAAAAGAACACTCTGATTAGCAGAAATACAATAGTTTACAGCTTCTTTTTTTTTAGAAATGTTAAACCCATAATACAGGACCCATTTTACTGAGTATTTGTATGAGATTGTTTCAAAAATACTTAAACCTTTGTCTCTTTGTCTGACTTCTTCCTCGGGCAGATGTTATAGGATCATTCAGACATACATACATACAACACACTTTCACACTCTATAATCAAAGGATAAAAGCCTTGTCCATCTCCCAGCTAATAAAAAACACCATACTAAAATAGTAAAAAGAAGAAAGATACAAACCCTAACCAAGTGTTGGCCAACTTTCAAGATCGTAATCTGAGAATTCCTGATGACTGAGAACAATATTCAAGAAGCCAGAATGTGCTCGTAAGATGCTTTAGCTAGTGGTTTTCTTTCAATAGAGACACTGGTCAAAGGCTAGGGAAGAATCTTTCTCAATAAAATGATTAGTTTGTTCCAAGGTGATTTCATCTTGGATTTCTGGAAATTCCATTTTCCTCCATATAGCTCGTTGAATTGAAAAGCAAAGCTTCTCCTTATCCTTAATTCCTATGATTTATGAGTATCACTCTCTCGGTCTTATTGCATTTCCATTCAATCCCTTCAAACAAATCAAGTGTGAAACCCGGGACTGCAACTCATTCCACTAAGGTCTAAGATACACCGTTCGTTATTTTTATTAACATGACAGTCAAGCTTTAATTTTTTTTTTCTTTTAAGGCAAGTCTTTCTCTGTAGAGTCACAAGCAAAAACAAGAGATTGCTTTGGTCATTTACAGTACCCTCATTAACCACCTGCTTTGACTTGAGCTCTAGAGAAGCTTTTGTCCCTCTACTGACTCTGTAGGGATCTAGAAAGTCATTAGTCCCTTCACCCCCTAAGTTAGGAGCCTAAAGTCAAGTTCTCCTGGAATAACACAATTTTGCAGAAATGCAACCTCAAATTGTATTAAAATAACTGACTAAGAAGACCTGACAACAGCCAGTCACTCAGTAGGTGTCCACTAGTAAATTAAAACAAAGTATTAGCATTATGTAACCCATCTGTCATCATTTGTCTTACAAACAACAACATTAGACAATGTATATTCTGGAACTAATGCATACATCAAAGTTTTTGCATTTTATAAGAATTCATCTTGATAGCAAAAAGTTACTACTAATGGGAAAAAAATGTTCCTATATAACTTGCTTTTTTTATAATTGTGAATTCCCCAGGTTTTATGTTATAATTTTAAAAGAAAAGCAGATCTCAAGGGAAGAAGGAAAGGGAAATTATGCCAGGGTGCACTTGTTTGATTACTTTCAACCAATATAAAATCACACAGATACTGAATAGGATACCCCTACTCTCACTGCACATGCAATGTCTTTTCTTTTATCAGCACTCATCTTACCGAGCTTTGTGGGCAGCCAGATCAGGTATTGATCCTGATGAAAACGATCTTTTTTTTTCATTTGTTGGATTAATTTTCATTCTTTCTTTTGGATCCCCGGACAATCATAAAAATGCAAGTGTTTCCAGAAGAAGAGTACCGGGCAGATGTACCTGAAGGACAAGAAGGGACTGTGGCTTTTGATAGGAGCGTGAACTCGGGTCAATTTTAATTGAGAATGAAAATATTCCCTTGGTTAAGAGAAGTCTAAATAGGATTTAGTCATCTGATGAGAATCCATCGATGTCCATGTTTATGTGAGGAAACATACCAGTATAGCTACTGCAGAGTAAGCTGTTCTGGAACCGGGAGTTAATTACGTGGTCTTCCTATTTAAAAGTAGAAATCACTGTCATCTTAGAAAAGTTGCTCCAGAATGTTATAATTTTTTAATATTGCATCTCCATGGAAAATTATTCCAGAAGGATTGTGTTAGCCACTTTCCTGGGAAGACAGGAGATTAAAATATTGTTTGGCTCATAAGGAGTACTGAGAACATACTCAGCATTGATTTCCTTCTTGGATGCTTTGCAAAAATCAGGCTGTTTACATAGTGTAGATACAGGCGTTTTCTTGCTTAACACCTGATAACTCGCCTTTGCTCTTTTGTGTTCTGCTGAATTGTAGATGCTCAGTTTAATTGTTTGAGAGGGGAATCAAATGTAGCCTGATACTTAACAATCCCAGGAACGGGTCTAGTGATTTAGTATTACATATAAAACCATTAATGCAGCTCCACACCTCAGTAGAACTGTAGTTCCCAATTTGTAATCCTTCTTAAGACTGGAATAGACTAACCCAAATGCGTGCACACCTCAGCACTCAAATTTTTGAGTTGCTCTGTTACTCCTTAGCATTATGTGAAGGAAAGGGCAAAGCAGCCTGGATAGTATAAAACACACACTTCACCGCTGGAATGTTGCCCAGTACTTCGATAAAATTCAGTCAAGCAGTTTTGTGTCAAAAATAGTTCAGCTTGTTTTCTTTCCTTTTTCTTTTTGTATACTTCTTGGATCTTCTTAGAACCAAAAATAAAAGTGATGAAGATGGTAGGATGGATCTTTGTCTGATGGCGTACAGGAATCTGTAGAAATTACATTCACTTTTTTTGACTCAAGAAAGCCTGGAATGTGTGGTCCCTTGATTCTCTTGGAGTTGGGTATAACTCAAACTTATTTGCTAGATAGCATATCTGGTTTAATTAGGAGGAAAATTGTATCTTCAGAAATGGTAAAAATTACAGTATTTCCACCTCCTTTGATATTCTAGCAAATCTTGAGGCAGCCACTTTTTTTCAGAAGTAACTTAGATTTACTATGAAAACTTGCAAAGCAAGGTTCTAACTCCAACATTTGGAAGATGTGATTGGAATGCTTGGAAAATGTGACTACCCACTGATAAAAATTAATAGGTTTTCAAGATAATTCAAAAAGAACAAATGAAGAAAAAACAACCATTTTGAGGCCTGGCTCACATTTTATTACTTTTAATATTTGAGATTGGCAGGAGTAGGAAGAGAAATCTACAAAGAGGATGGGATTAAATATGTCCCAGGTGTCCTCAGCCCCACATGATTGATGACTTTATCTAAATATCTCTCTGATATTCACAAGGAGTGACAGGATCGTGTTGTAAAAGCATGACTATGTTCCATGGCACTGGGAAACTGGAGCACTGGATTTTGTTTTGCTTCCCATTTTTCAAAAATCAAGCCAGGCATTTTCCACAGTGGTGTACACTCTGCAGGTGAAGACAGTGATCTCTCAGGAAAACTTAGTTCTTTATTTTTGCATGTCTCAGTTTCGTATACATTAAACAGAGATAATGATAATCCTTGCCGTTTCTGGGCTGGTACTGCCTGTCTATTTTTAATGCATAATTTTAGTTGTGTGGATACTATACAACCAAATATGACAGTGATTCTTTAATCGGGAATGTGAATTTATTTCACAAAAACTAAGCATCATGGAACTCTTTGGTGACAAAAAATGTGCATGATTGTTATAATGGTAGAAGGAATTGTGACAGTGACCGAACTGTGTAACTCAAGTTGACTTCTGTAACTCATGTCACAGAACCTTAACTTTAGGTAGTATTTTCATAAGGTCCAGAACTTCCAGTTTTATTCTATTTGTTTTATAATTATGGAAGATGAGTGTTCTGAGAACTGACAGCAAGTCAGCAGTGAAACCAAGAGTCCCATTTATACTGTATGAAAAGTTAATAAATGATTAGTGGATGTCTAAATAAATAATTATAGGTTGTTTATAGAAGGGTCAAATGTGACTTATAACCATCTTTATTACTTACTACTGATGTACGTGGAACCATCTGCAACCATCTATAATCACCACAAAGGCTACGAGGGCTCACAATACGCATTAAAGAATCTATTAACCACATATTAACCCTCTATAAACCATTTCAAATTCATTCTTATAATGAAGTGTGACTAACTTGAGCTCCAGGTTCTGATTTTAAGCTCTGGCCTGTGGACTGTCTTATGTTGACAGTGTGTCTTTAAGACCAATATGTCACCCTAGATACGGAGCTGTGACTCTTTCTTTGTGATTTTTTGCCTTAACATTGTTATTTGTGTACTGCCTGTCTTCCCCTCTTCCAGCTATATGGGAAGTGATGCTTCAACAAATAATGGACAGCATTCACAGCAGGAGGCTTCATGATTTTATTACAAACCCTTGGTTACATCCGTAAAATGTCAAGAGCAGTGGTTAACCACCGGCTCCACCATCATTTCTTCAAAACAACTGAAATGCACTAAAGTGAACTATTCAGCACATTGCCCCCTTTTTTTACTTTTGTTACTGACAGCTCATTATCTACAGACATATGCTGCTCAGATATTTTGTGTTAAATGCCTGCTATCTCTCCGTTTCTGCTTTCTTTAGAATTTCCTCCTTACTGGTGTGTTTGCAGCCTGGCGAGTGCAGTGGTGCTCGGGGCAGTCCAGACCTTAAAGCCAGCCAAGTGCTTTGGTGTGAGAGGTGTGTGTGTGAGCAGAGGCAGTGGTGAGAAAGCCCTGGACCAGCACGCTGTGTGCTGAATCCATTCTGGGAGGAGAAGCTTGTGACTGAGTGATGAGCTCAAATACAGGGTTAAGCAACTGTGCTGTAACTCCTTAACAGAGACAGTCGAACCTCAAGCTGTTTGTCTCGGTTTGAAATGAACACAGGAAAATATTTAAACATTTAAGGAATGCAGAGCTGGCTCGGGAGTCGGCACTGTTACTGGTGGGTTTGCACTGGTGGCTAGTAGTAACTGAGGACAATTTACAGGTTATTGTGTCACTCCAGTGATCGCTCCCAGGCAGACCAGTTTCAAACCAAGCGTGCCTGCAAGCACGGCCTCGTGGGACCGCTGCTGTAATTAAACAAAACTTCTCTTATCTTCTGGAGCGGTGTGTGTTAGTAGTTTTCACTTCAGAGTTATCTGAGGGAGACATTCTTTGCGGGAACTGCATTTCATCAGTGCTGGTGATCAGTACTGACTTCTCTGACGTGCACTGCTTTACGTGTCGGTACTGCATTCTCTGGGCTCCTTTCTTGCCGGGGCAGGCACCATAAATTAGGCAATAGTGTTTTTCTCAGTGTGAAACTTAATCCCACAGATTGTTCTTTTACTTCACTGCCTATATTTTTTCAGTTATTTTAAATTCTCTCATTCATAATATATTTCAATAGCAACTGGAGGAGGGAAAATGAAGTTATTTTAAAATATCTAGAATAGTTACGGTTATCATGATTGAAACAGCTTCTGTGTGTTTACCTATGTGAACTGAGTTGATATGTTGATTGAATTCCTGCTATACAGATATCAACATTATAAAAATTGTGGTGCTGAGTGACAGCAGCTAATGTGTTTTTGATTGTCAGATGTTGGAAGAAAGTGGTTCATAATCAAATGGATGGGAAATTTTATACTTAACTCTTTGCATTTTCTTTTTAGTTGAGATTTGTAGTATACAAGAGTACAGAATTTTACAAGACTATTTGTTCTATGCACAGGACTTTTTCACTGAAACATTGGGACCCCAGGGGTAGATGGCTGATGTTTGAGAGATTGCACAATTCTAACTTTCTTCTACCAGCAGGGATATAAGCCCCTATGTATCAACGTCCCCCCATTTCCTGTAGAACTGATGCAAAGTGGTGGAATCTACTAGCTTTCTTGGTATCATTGATGTTTTTCTTACTCCACTACTGTCATGACTTATTTTTAATTTCTGCTTTTACTACACAAATGTCAAAGCCAGTGATGAATGACTGTTCTGCATTAATACTAGCAGCTTACAGCTTGGCTGTTATTATATTACTATAATACCATCACTAACACCACTTGAGCTTAAAATTACTAATTACACTAGTAAAATATAGGTCTGCTGTTACTTATGGCTGGGTGCAAATTTGAAAAGACTGTGCGAATTTGAGAAGATCCTGCAAATTTAGAGCTAAAATTGCTGAAGGCAGAATTATAACTAACTAGACTTGTGCCTCGGTAGCTTCAAAAATTTTCCATATTTGAAGCTTTTGATTTTAAACTGGAGAATTCTTTCATCACTGTGCAAAACACCTAGCTAAGTCACTTCAGAACAGTGAACTCCCACCATAAAAGAGCGTGCCTGCTTTTCTGACATGCTGAGCACCTTCCCCTCTCACCACCTTTTAGGAACCAAATAGAGACGAGATTCACAGAACCTGAGTGGGACTTGAATGACACATTGGTTTGTGCAGTCTCTCTGCACAGGTGTGAATTTTGACCAAAGTGCTGAGAATTTGCTCAAATCGGTTTGCAGTTAGGACAGACAGTCGTCTGGAATCTACTTCAAGAGGAGGAAAATTGTATGCACGGCTAGTACATCGAGATAATTTTACTTTTAAAATGATAGTCACAGCTTACATATTTGAGATAGCAGATGCAGCTCTGCCCTGCAGCAAAGCCTTATTCTGCATATCACGTGATTGCTGCATTAGGAATATATCCTGCTTAAAAATAGAAATGCCTGCTGCACCAGCTTTGGTAGTAAAGAAGTGAAAGTCATTATTAATAGCAATGTTTATCATACAATTTTCAGTCGATTAAGTTTCACTAATCAAATCCACATGAGTTGAACCCACATACCACACCCTCTTAAGCAGTGAGTATTAGCATATTCTAAGAACCAAAGATCCTGATGAGTATTTGCAGTGTGTTTGCTCAGGAATGTAATGGAAACTGGGTGAAAGAGCAAGGAAGAGGGAGACTGCTCAAAAGGATGGCAGATGCTAATGTGTAGCTGTTTTTAAAATTCCCATGGAATTTCAGAGAAATGAAAGGTGCAAGTCTCACTGTCCTGGCAAAACTGCAGCTGGGTGAATTGTATCCTACCTATTTAAATTTCTCTTGAAATGGGTCTTAGGTGTGAATGTATTCTTAGTGATATCATTTTTGTGAAAACAAGACTGACACTAGGAAACGTCTGAAATTTTCATAAAATAAGTAATTTTCATTCTGGGTAGTCTTTGTTCAGATATTTATTTATTGCAGAGGCAAATTTAGTGTGGGGTGAAGTTGCATTGAAACAAAAATTGTGGTGTAGCGTGAGACACAGAACAGCAGCACTCTGTGCTGTTTTCAAAGCTGCATCTCTGCCACTGGTTGCACTACTGATTGCACTGCCAGTTGTGGGATTTTGGAACTGTGCCTGCTCTAATACTATTGACGTGCTTTTACATCTCTGAAGCAACATAAAGAGGTGTGATTTTCTTGCTCTGGTACTTCTTGACTCTCAAAATCAAATGAAGTCTCTCATCCCTTCTAGATCATTTCATTCTCTCACTTATCCCCTTTTATTTCACTGCTAGTGCCTGAAAGTCAATGGAAAACCCTTAAGTGAATTACAGACAGATCCTGGGGAGCTGAATACAGAATTCTTTCCAAACCGGAAAAAAACCCCAAACAACAACAACAAAAATCTGCTTCTTAACAAAGAAAAACAAAATAGGAAAATGTACCCATTTCTGTGATTTTTTAGCCCACTAATAGTTGTGAAACATGCTTGTGACATTATGCTAGACGCTTTTGCATCTGGGTGAAAGATATTGGTTGCTGCTGCTATTGCTAGAGAAAAGTTCAAAATACTGGGAATTCATTTTAAGTATAACCACAGAAAAAAAATGCATTTATTACCCTTAGAGTTTTGTTTAAAACTTGGGTTGTTGTTCTGCAAATATGTCAGTGCCATAATTGATTAGAGTGTAAAGGATCTTTAGGTGAGAGAAACTAAAGCTAAGTAATAGGCCAGAGCAAAACACTCGTAGCTGATTTGATTGCAGTTCATATGGAATCTTAACAACTTTGTTTCTCTGCTAATAATGCAGAGGGACAGAGTGGCTGACAGGGAACGTGTTCTTTCTGAGCTTCCTTAGCAGCACTCTGCCATCTAAACGAGTCCTTAAATCTAAGCAAAGCCAGGTCAATTAATGCATAATTTTGGGCAATACTTCCTCTTCTTTCCATGCCCTTTGCTGACATAAATTCAATTTATTTAGCCAATTGATAGCATAACATGCTATCAAAAGCTATGCTGAATGACAGCTTCTGGAAGATATCAATCATCTGATAAAAAATAAACAAAGGAATTCAGGAGTCTTGAAAAATAGAACTTCTACCACCACGAGAACATCATTTTCTTTCTTTTACTATCTTTTTACCCTGCTATGTCCCTCATCCTAATGCAGCTGTGAGTGACTAAATTATAAGTGTTTGGAAATGCACACCATGGGATTTTTTTTTCCAGCTTCTGACCCTTCATTCCTCCTGGAACAGGCAGCCTTTGGACAGGAGCATTGCTCCTGAAACCCTGGGCCACCACAGGCAGGCAGCAGGCAGTCAAAATGGCCAGTGTCATCATGTAGGAGCAGAAGAAAGGCAGATGGGACAAAACTAAGAGCTCATCGACCCTGAGACCCTTTCCAAAATCCACTTGTGTCACAGAAGCCTTCCAATTACAATGGGATTTGAATCAGGTTCAGGACAATGAGTATGGCTGAGGCCCACAGTTGTTGGGAGGAGATTCAGGCAGGTGCTCTGGTGGAGCTGTGGGTGTACAGTCTGTCTGGTGATAATGAATTTAGTTGCAAGATGAACGGACCTAATTTCAGGAAGAGGGACAAGCTGCACTCAGCCCCAGCTTCGCCAAAGGGTGTGCTTTTTAAACAAGATTGAACAGGTCATCACTTACAGGGAAACAAGTAGATTAAAGGGAACCTGCGTCATTTGGGTGAGGGGGATGCAGAAAGAATTCATGGAGCGAAAGGGAACTGGAGGGGGGATGTTTCCAAGGAAGATACTATCAATTTCCAAACATGGTTTAGTGCCTAAGAGTAGTATGTTTTCAAGCAGCCATTCCATAAATTCCATCTTTTTCCCCTATGAAACAAAAGCTTTATAATAAACATTGCAAATGGATGAAATAGGAAATAATGATTTTTAACATAATCTTTACCAGCTGGTTCCTTGGTATAATGGCACATACGAAGTAGGTAAGCTCACTGCTTGGCGTTTCAGACTGGGACTGAAAATGGGTGAAATCTGTTACCTAAATTTCAAGTGAGTAAATGGATATCACATTACTTAAGCTGAACCTCCAGCCTATATTGAATTTTTTAAAGTTTGAGCCAGTTTTTTCACCCTGAAATTCATGCAGCACTGTCCTTTTGCTTCAGGCCAGAGTAGACATGAGAGAAATTAAAAGTCACCAGGAAATGAAGTTTGAGCATGGTTAAAGATGCAGAAACTGCCCCAAATCTTCCCTTGTGAACTTGTCTCTGAGATTTCTAGATTTAATTTCAGGCTTTAATTTTCCAGCTCTTCTCTCTTAAGTAGCTGGAGATGGAAGTTGCTGATTTGAACTGGACTTGCCCATTGAAAATTTCCTGCTTGGCTTTTCAAAGTCAAGCACAAATCTTCTTAAGGCCGCAGGAGAGCAAATAGATTTATTTGTTTACCAACTTCACTTCTCCAGCAAACAGTAGCTACAACAAATTGTTCAATCCAGTATATAATAAAACCTGGTAATTTTTAAAGCAAAAGCCTTTCCTTTTTTCCAGCAGTTAAAGTCCTGGCATGCAGTGCTCATTGTTTAACAAAGGAAAATATCTAGCTCTTCTTTCCTGCTTCTGTGTGGTCTGTCAGATACTTATCTAAAGAAAAGTGAATTGCAACTTGCCGCTCAGCGCAACATGGACATACTGCACCCCTTGGGAGGGATTATATATATTCAAACCAGAGAGAATCTCCTGCATTGCTTTTTCCCCTCCCATGTGACAACTCTACTTTCTAAATACAAGAAACTGTTGGGAGCAGGCTAGCTGTGGCGGCTGCTTTGATGTCCTGCCATCACACTGAGCTGTGGAAAGCCTTCTTGTTGTCTTATGTAGGGAGCAGTTGAAGATATCAAAGGGAAGATGGGATGTTAAATTTTTATTGATGAATGTTTAATAGTCTGGGTTGTAAGCTGTCATGAGTAATGCAGCAAAAGGATTCATTCTGAATCTCGCTGTTTGCCATACAGTGCCTGAAAGTGATTAGTCTTTAAAGAGTACAAATCTTTTTCTTTTTTTTTTTCTCCGGCAATTTATTTTCTGCAGCAGATTAAAAGAAATCTATCATGATACTTAGGAGAGAGTCAAGTGGGCACATTAGGTTAATGCACCAGCCTCTCAGCTTGAGACCTGAGTTTGAATCAGGTTTACAGCTAAAAAAGCAATGAATTTCGCACTGTTTTCTGAAAGCCCACTAATGTGACAAGTTTGGCCACGTCCCACTGGCCTTAGGGTCATGCATTTCGTGAGGAGCAACTTTATACCTCATAAAACATGAAGTATGTTAATTGAGCAATGTGCAGAATCTCCGGGCACAGTCCCAAGGATACAGCCAGAAGATAGCTGAGGAGTGTTTTGTGCCCCTTACTCCTTCCCAAAAAATTAAACCCAAATATCTCTATTTTCCTACCTCCTGAAATACCAAAGTTTAAAAAAAATATAAACAAAAACCTTTTAAGACCACTGTGCTCTTGTTCTCCAGTCCCCATTCTAAAAAGGTACTCAACGTAATATCTAATACACACTTTGAAAATAAACCTGTGCCAATAAAAGGGAAATACTGGGGAACAAGGTGGCATTCATATTTTTATCTGTTAGTCCTGTAACTGAATGCTTCTAGAGACACAGAGCCATCCAGGCATGTTCCTGAAGGAACAGAGAGTGCACAAGGGCCAAGAGAGATAGGGTAGAGGGAGAAGGAGGGGTGAAATCAGTGCAGGAGATTGCATGGCTGCTACATGTCTCATTAACCTGCTGGGTAATTATGAACAGACAGTATGGGCCTGACAGGTCTGAGTGATGCTTGACAAAGCTTCAGGAAACAAAAAGTTTTCTTCTCTTACACTAAGTGTGGTTCAGGAACAAGGTTTGCTTAAACATGAGCTCTAAGCAGCTATGGTTTAAGACACCTTCATTCACAAAGTTCTAGTGAAGTACAAATGCAATTTTGAGAAAGATGCCAGATAAAACAGCCTTAGGTTCAGGCTTGTAGTGTATTTTGTTGAACTCTACTGAACACATAAAAGAGCTGCCCTGTTCTGTAGAGAGCAGTTTTTCGGATGAGGAAAAAAGATGATTATCCTTTATGATTCCTAATCAACCCCTGATCACAGCTAATTTAGTGACTTTTGACAGCATGAGAAGCATTTGCATGCTGTGAATCCATATTTATCCACTAAGAAATGGAATGAGATTCTCTGCTCATGCCCTCCTAGATTTCTGAGCAACCATCAGATAGATAATGATTTTTGTTCGCTACCATCTGAGCTGGTGATGAAAAGCTTTCTCAGTTTGAGGTCATGTTAGCAATAGGTTAACCTCCTAACTACTGTCACTCTCATGATGGTTTTTTTAAAAGATCGTTTTTTTCTCCCAGTCACCCTAAAAAAAGAACATGAAACAATGATTTTTTAATTAGATATTCCAGAAAAAATTC
Source organism: Tringa tobata (assembly GCA_033628505.1). Taxonomy (NCBI): domain Eukaryota; kingdom Metazoa; phylum Chordata; class Aves; order Charadriiformes; family Scolopacidae; genus Tringa; species Tringa tobata. The sequence goes on along the minus strand of JAHREE010000128.1, from coordinate 9,132,198 downwards.
CGGCTTAAACAAACAAAAAAATAATCTAATGGCCATGCAAACCTGTGGACACGAACTGTGGTGAGGAAGGAGAATTTTGAATGTGTCATTTATGAGGTGCGCGGGGATAAACGTGTGCACAGGGATACGTACGTGCCTGTGTCTTACACACCCACAATCTCTGGTTTACACATCTGCACAAAAGCACATGACTGAAAATCTGCACCGTCTCTTTGTTATCCGAGTACTGATTAAAGGCAGATGGAGTTCCCCTTACTTGGAATAAATAGTTCTGGTTTCTGTTTTATTTTCACTATTTAAGAGAGACTTTCTTTGCATAAGGAAATCTTCTGCAGAGCACGATTTAACAGTCTACTTTTCACAAAAGAGTGGGCTTTACACAGGCACCTTGAAAGGCAGACTTAGAAGAGTGATACATACTTAGGTGGACCCAAAGATTAACTGAATACAGTGCTCAGTCTCAATTACAGAAGGCTGTAGTGGGAAGACATGACAGGATTTTCCCCAAATATTGTTTGGGAGTAGAAGACCCATTGGGATTTTCCCTTGGATGACAGGCTGTTAAAGTCTACTTAGAAAGTGCAAAATTTTCATTACTTTCCGAAATACATCCTTCACTACATCTCTGATTTTTTTTCATTCTCTACATATCTGTGACAGTGTCTCGCAGTTCAGTGGTGAATCAAGGGGAAACAAAGAGCTAATTATAACAGTTCTTTGGTGTAGGCATAAAATCTTATTTTAATTTATGTTTATTTAAAGTCAATCTATATAAACAATGTGCGTATTATTATTACTAATTTTTTAAAAAGTAATGTTTTCATAACAATACTTTCCAACTTCCTCTCTCAATAATGAGGGCAAGCACTGCCAAGTGGCTCTCTGATCTTTGAGAAGATAACTGGAAATTAGAAAAAGGGCTGAAGAACATTATCTCATTGGGATCTTTCTCAGGCAGAGCAAGTAAGCTTCAGACAGAATACTTCTTGATATAATAATTGAGTTTTTTCATTGCATGTCAGATAAGGATGATCAAAACTTTTTGCTTCAAAAATTATTTTGTATTGGAAATTATTTTAGATTGGAAAATATTTAAGCAAATTTTCCAGAAAAAAAAAAGTCTTATTTCACAAAAATCTATCCTTGTTAAAAAAAAAAAAACCTATTTTGATATTTCTAGCTTGATTAGCTAATTTTGATGTTCCCCTCTCTGGGTTGGACTCTGTGTCATGATACCCAGACTGGCTATGGTATCCAGGGGCTGGAGGGACCTGTTCAACATCACAGCAGCTTCTGCCACAGGAGCAAGACTTTTCTTTTGCAATGCCTCATTTCTATGATTCTTAAATTTGCTTTCATTTAGTGCTTGAGTTTTAATTTTCTGTTGTACAGAACTTTAAAAAAAATGCTCAGAATTTTCTAGCTGCTTTCCAACTTATTGGGAAATAACGTCCACTGCATTTTCTTGAATGGGAGCAAGGCTGTTGGGTTATCTCAGGCTTTGCCTAAAGCGATGGTGGTGCCTTACGCTGATCAGTGTATTCCAATATAGTCACACCACCTACCATGGAGCAGTCAGTGAATATTTTATCATACACACTCAGTGGCCTTAGGCCTTTAAAACATTTTTAGAACATATTTGCTAATAGATGTCAACCACATTCCTTTTCTCAGCTTTTAAGCAATGCCATACATGGCCATGAAACAGAAGGTGGGTAGGTGCTGAGCTCATCTCGGAGTCTGATCCCAGATGTTTTCATATGCTGCATATTAGCTATAACTTTCTTCACAGTTTATAATTACTTTATTACATTTCACTGCAATCTATTTTAAAAATACGAACATTTTTTATTTCTCGAGAACTTTTAAGTGACACACTGAAAAGTAAATGGTTGGATCGAGGTCTGTCAATTATTTTATACTGCTTAGTCTTTTATTTGCAAAAACTATGTATTAGATCATATAAAGTAAGCCTGTAGCTAACCTTGATAGATAAAAACAGTTCCCTTGCAAGCGCATCCCAGAATGATCAGTTGCCTTTGGCACTGCTCTTGTTTAAATGGTAGTGGTTTTTTCACGCCTGAGAACTGCACGTGTTGACAGTGTCAATCATAAAGTCTTCATGAAAGAACTGCTACGACTTCAAAGTGCAACTTCTTGGCCCCTACCTTGCTGGAAAATTGTTCCCTTCCTCTATTCATTTTAACTCTGACCTTGATTTTAAATTCTTGGTTACAAGAGTCCACTGAACAACGTTGCCCCTTAACACCTGATTGCCAGTGCCTTTATTAGTGAGTGAGTGTTCTTGATTCCTACAGATCTCCATGGGAGTTACGGAAAATCCTCAACTGTTTAGGAACTAAACAAGCAGAAGTCGGGCCCATGGTCTCTGTCCAATTCTGTCACAAGATAACATTTCTCTCATTCCAGAGAGATCACTTCCCCTTTCACAGAACTGCAGTTATGGCACAACAGCAGAGAAATATTTTTCTGGGCACAAGTGGAAGAGAGTTTAATTCTGCTGTTTTCTGCTTTTTGTATATTCATTTGCAGACACCAAGGCTCCTCTTCAGGGTGGTCATTTAAATCTCTGTTTGTCTTTAGGGAACGATGTAAACTTAGTCAGCAAAACTCAAAGATTTCTGCTGAACAGGACTAAATGGTTTTTATCAAAGCCCTTGTTGTTCAGTCTCACTCTCACACCTAGTGGCACTACTCCTGTACAGAAATTGGTCACAAAAATAAATATTTTTTAGGATTAAGCCATACATAGTACTCTCAATAGGACTGTTCACCCACTGGGAAAAAAAAGGAAGTAGAAAAGGTGTTATAGAAGATAATTAGAGGAAAAAGAGCATTTTTACATTCGTTTGCCTGGTTTACTAATGAAAGGCTATATTTAAAGATAACAGTGTGCTTCAGTTAGGTATGAGCATTGTTTAAAGCTTTTCTATTTTTCCTAAGTGTATGTGTGTGTGCCAAGCAAATTTTAACTGCATGTATAGGAGTGCTTTTATGCAGTTCCTAAACTTAATGAAATAATTGATTTGAGTCATTAGAGCAAAATCTGATAACAATTTAGATGTGTGGGTGAGCCTCAATATTGACTAGAAAAATGATTTTAAATTTGTAAAAAGGAAAACAAAAAGGTGGCAGGTTTTAGGTTACTGCAGGAGATTTCCTTACCTTGTCCAAGTCTATGTCTACAAGAGCAGGGTGCGAGGATGATGAACATCAAGGCCTGCAGAAGGAGTAATGTCTCTGATACAGCACACATCTGAATTACAGTGGTGTGCCTGAAGGCTGTACTGTCTGTGGGGAGCACAGGCATGTGAGCTGGTTTGGGGATGTTCCATTGGTTTCAGTGAAGATAAAGGTGGTTTTACCAAGCTCAGATTTTCCAGGACAGCTTAAAGGGTAACAGCTAAGATCTAAAGGCCTCTTCAGTCAGCATCACCTGGTCTTATAATGTTTATGCAGCCTCCCTTGCACACATTGACAGCACAGGTGACAATGTGGTCTGGGCCTCCTAACTACTCACTAACTAATCATTTAGTAATTGCATATATAAAAGGAAAATTTAAGGAAGAGAAATGTCTGTGTTTTGAAGTAAGGAATTCTGCTGACACTAGGGATTCTGAAAGCACAATGTGCTCAGTGGAAGTACTTGAACCTTGAAATAGAAATACAGACCTCTTAATTAATCTCTCTGTTATTCTATAAAGTGCAAAGAAAACTAATACAGAGAATTTTGCTGTTAATTACAAATGGAATCTGTGTGTGTTTGACTTTCTAAGGGGAGGAGAATGTTGGACCAAGGCAACACAATATTACACTTCCTACATAATTATGTAGGAGGGGTAGGTTTATTAGGCTGCAGTAAGCCATTATTTATGCGGATGGAATCTTTATTAGAAAACTGCCTTTTAACATTGCTCTTGTTCAAGTTGTAGCAGAATATCTCATCTGAATATGTTCTTTCATGAATGTATATATAGGCTTGAATTATTTTTCTTAAGGAGAAATTGGCCATAGAAAAAAAAGTGGCATGTACTTTCTTTAATCTTCGCTGTTACGGATTTAGTTGTGCTGGATCTTTCTTTTTAAGGTGCTTCCTTTTAAGGTGCTACTGTTAAGCCTAGGAAATATAATTAAGGGCATCTCCTTTGTTTTGTTGGTCAACATACGGAGGCATTGTTCGCTTTCTTTTTATGTTGCCTAGCTGATTCTTGCAGCACAAAAGAAGGATTTTTCTTGCTACTTTCAAGCCACCTCTCATCTTCTCTAAGGTAAAAGTGGCAGGCCAGTGAAAGAGGTCCACTGGATATCTCTAGTTTGTGGGTTATCACTTAGTCCTAATGATCGTGCTGACACTGGCTGGGGGTCTCCACCAGGGATTGTTCCCTGAGCTACAGCACCCTTGCAAATTCACACTTCAAACGTTTAGGACAACCACATACCCAAAGTGAATCCCATCTACAAATAACACGAGTAGACAAACCTTTCAATGGCTAAGTTCTTCAATCTCCCTCAGCAAGGCTCTTCTAGTATTCACCTCTACTTCACTCATCTGCCTAATACACAATTTGTGACATCTAAAAGTCCCTGCCCACTTCTGTCCTTCATTTTTCTACACTGTTATACTCTCCCAAAAGGGGCACTCAAACAGATGTTTTTCAGAAACATATGGGTGCCCTGTGTCACCATCACAATCTATTCTCTCCCCATGTGATGACTTCCATGACCCTGTTGCAGTCAACCCAGACCTTCTTGACAGTTTCTTGAAAAGATGTGATTTACTGAAAAGATGTGACAATACAGTTATCAATTACCATGACAAAGGCTACATCAAGTGAAAATGTTTTGCCCTGTGCCAAGAGTCTGAATAACTGCTGATGCTGCAGTTTGGACCCAAACACAGAGATCCCTTACCCTACCAGCTTTTCTGTAACCAGTATTTGATTCAAAACCAAGTCCCATTTCTAATCGTTCCATTTTTGAGAGCAGAATAACCCAGAAAATTCACTAGCATCCTGCATTGCTCCTTATTTGTTACTGAGGTTTTTCCAAGAAGATGGAAGGGGTTTTCCACTAGGAAGATATTACTCAAAGAAGATACAACAAATGAGCCTTAATCAAGACTTCCAGCTTACAGCAGCCAGCTGTCACTCAGACACAAGGAAGCATTGACATGCCTTCTGCAGGGTATGACCTACTTCCACCTGAAGGAGTCCTGGCCATTAAATGCACCAGAGACTGACTGATGAAGTGCCCTTTTGGCCAAATACATAGTGCTAAATAGCAACTCTTACTGGAGTGAGGTTTGTGGTCATCCTTGGGAGACAGACACACTACAGAGGCTACATGAACTGGGCAGGGGCCAGGCTGTCAAAAGCTTTCTTTGGGCTGGTGGCCATTCTTTGCTTGGAGGAGGCCATGAGCCACATCAGTGTGCCAGATGTTTCAGTATTCTCCTCCCTGAAAATATCAAGGTCAAAATACAGGATACTTGTCCTCGTTTTTTGGGATCGTGTAATATCATAAGCTCTACAGCAACTTCCTTCATAAGGATTTACAGTGGTTGCTCAATCCTGAAGCAGGAATGTTTCTAAATCTATGTAGGAGTGACTATTCATAGCCTTATTGTCAATTTTACTCTGTTTATAACTTTGATACAAAACTCCTTTTCATGTAAGACTCTAAACCCAGTTAGTCCATGAATGAAAGTGGTTTCATAAAAGCTATCCAAAATACATTCTCAGGAGTGATATACCTTCTTGAAGAGAAGTAGCTATACCACCTCCCACTTCAAAACTGCCTCCCATCCCTTGGACAAGACACTGACAATGGACCTAGATGTTGATGTGACAATCAGGTGTGTGAAAAGGATGCATATTCTTCCTGTTCCATATCTCCATTGAGAATACACTGTGTGATTTGGAGTGGTAGGACATGTTGTGAAGACCTAGTGGTGAGGGCCATGCCACAAAGCCCTGTGGGACATGGACTGGTGGACTCAGGCAACCCCCACCAGGGACACTCTGGGATGTGGTTCGTCCAACCCCTGGAGCATTGTTCAAGGGCCCTGAGTTACATTTCCTGGGTTTCCAGCTAGGAAGCACGCAAGACCTGACCCTCAAGCACCTGAAGATCATTCCACAGTCTAGGTCTGGTCAGGGCATTTGGTACCATTACAGGTGCTATAAAGGGACAGTTGGGACACAGCCAGAGCCTTGGTTCCTGTCTCAGCTAAAGGGCTAAAACTGGGCAGTGCCAGTACTCCCAAGTGATTAGCCACAAAGGAAGATCACTGGATGCAGCTGTGACCAGGATAGTTGGAAGCTGTAGGAGCTATACAACTGCTTCAATAGTATATACCCCAGACAGGACAGTATCAGTGGAGGGGAAGCTCAGCCCCTTTTTCTCTTCTAGAAAATCTGTGCCTGTCCGTCTTCCCCGTCCTCTCAGCAGTGCTTTGTTCCAAATTACGTTGCACAATTTTGCAGTACATCCGATTTCTTGTCTTATCAGAATGTCTCACAGTCACAAATTCTATGATCTGTGTACATTCCTCAGGATAACAATATAAAACAATCAAGGATGGAAAAAATGGGTAAATGTAATGTGCCTTGTGAATGAAATATTGGCAGAATGGGATGTGTTGAATCTTGCTTTTCTTCTGCCCCACAGGGGAGAAACTGAATTAATTCATCATTTTGCTTAAGCATGGAAGAGGGCACCATTAAAGAAAGCTTAGAGGAAAGAGAATTAAAATGATAGGGCACAATCATTTTAATCACTTGGGCTCAGCTTCATAAAAAGAGGTGAAATTCCTTTTCATTGGTCTTCAGAGTGCATGGATTTCATGCATGATTCCTCATCGACTTGTCTGCTGTACATAATTAAAAACTTTGTGATTTTTTTTTTTAATATGCCCTATATAACTCAGTGAATTGAAAGATTTGTACTGCTTTGGTATTTTTCTTCTATCATGTGTTCACTGTTACCCTTCAAGAAAGTAACAATTATTTAAATAAACACATACATACCAGAGTACGACAACCTCCTGTGCGGCAATACCAGCTGTTCCTGACCTGGCAAACAGATCTGCTAGGATCAGGAAACACATTCTTATGAAATAGAAAGGGGGTGAGAAGTGGAAGGGATAAAAAAGCAACACCCGGACTTCTATTGGACAAAAAAAAAAACCAATGTGGGTTGTTTATAACAAATGAACAGCAGTGGAAGGAGCAGAGACACATTTCTTTAAACAGGCAATCTCTGAGCCCCGTCAGAGGAGGTGGACCTTGCCCCTGCAGTAGAGCTCAGTTATTTCTAGTCCTCTGGCCTTCTCCTGAAACGAAGTGACAGCTACTGCTTTGTGACACTGCTTCACCAGCCACTAAATGGGGACACGGAAATAAAAGGATTAGTTATGCAGATGACATAGTTACACAGAAGCTGGCACAGCGAATGCTCCTTATGTAGGATATAATGTCAGAATAGATATGTGAGAATTACACCCTGAACCTGGGTTAGTGCTGGTCTTTGTCTTTTGTTATTTGCCATCACGACTCTTCCTCAGGTACTACACGGTCCTAAGCATGTCTCTGGAAAGAGATTCTCAATAAGAGGGCTCGACTGTATGCAGTAGCCACAACTGGAAAAAAAAAAAAAGACAAAGTTGATGTCCCTCCACAACGAGGAAGGGAACATCAACCCCTCAAACTGATTATTACTCCTCACTGGTATTCCTACAAGTCAAAAAGGAGCAAGTAACTGCTATGTGCATAAAGCATACCTGTGTGAAAGTGTGAATTATCATAGAATCATCATAGAATGGTTAGAGTTGGAAGGGACCTTAAAGATCATTGAGTTCCAACCCCCCTGCCATTGGCAGGGACACCTCCCACCAGAGCAGGTTGCTCAAAGCCCCATCCAGCCTGGCTTTGAACACCTCCAGGGATGGGGCATCCACAACTTCCCTGGGCAACCTGTTCCAGTGTCTCACCACCCTCACAGGAAAGAATTTCTTTCTGGTATCTAATCTAAATCTCTTCTCTTCCAATTTGAAACCATTGCCCCCTGTCCTGTCACTGCTCTTCCTGGCAAAGAGCGCCTCTCCGGCTCTCCTGTAGGCTCCCTTCAGATATTGGTAGGCTGTTAAAAGGTCTCCCTGGAGTCTTCTCGAGGCTGAACGACCCCAAAACCTTTATGATAAACAAGTAGATAATTTTATATGAAATCTAAGCATGATTATGTTAAAAACAGCACTCTGGGATTTGAAAGCCCAATGAGAAGAGAGCCTGCTTAATCATGGACCAAAAATCTGTTTAGGGCTTAGTGAAGCACCCAGCGATGATTAGGTGACTCCTTTTGCTACCTTGGCAAGAGTTAACATCTAAGGGGTAGAGGCAGAGCCAAACCAGGCAGAGACAACCACTGGAAGGAGGATTAAAATTCCTTCCCATGTGAGTTAAGATGGGTCAGTGGGGTATGGGAAGCCTTGGATCTGGATGAGGCCCCGTGCAGGCTGTGATCAAGCCCCACACAGCTGCTCACTCAAGGGTCTCTCTTGTCATTGCACCCTGAAGCATAGGGAGCCAGTCCTGAAAACACAATTTGGGTAAGAATGTCAGTCGCATAAAACAGTTGACAGAAAGGTCTTTAGGATTTTGTGTCAGCGCAGGGGGATTCACTGTGGGTTTCCTGCTCTTCTGTAATGTGCGTTGTCAACTAAGTAAATGTTTCAATTATTTTAGGGTAAATAAAGACTTGTCTTTCCTTTTACTTTAATCTGATTCATAGCACTGCAAACTCAGGGTAAGAGGTGAAAAACCAAGGCACTAAGGTCTCGATCCCCAAATCCATCACTGTCAATAGGAGTCCTCCCATTCACGTAGAACGATTTCAGAATCAGGCCCTAAGCTGTTATGTCTCTGTATGCAAACACATTTCTCTATCTGCATGAATGTGTGCTGATGTGTGGATATGTATAATGCTTTGTGTATGTGTGCATATATGTGTGTATTTACATACACATTCTCACAAACACAAATATATATTTAAGATTTACGGTTCTGGAAAACCTAGTGAATAATGTAAATGATTAAAGCAGATGCCTCGCAGAAAATATTGTTCAGACCTCCTCATTTAAATTCAGCCTCTTATTCACACTTGGTAATACACTCTGCCGTATGAATTATGGATTCCTGTTTTTATCTCTCACACTACACATGAATGTTTGATAAAGATTGTTTCCAATATTATATTTTGTCAAAATGCTCATCTAAAATTCAGTCAGAAATGCTTTCCAGTAATTATGCATTGACTTAGCACTATAAAAAAAAAAAAAAGCAAAAGAAGAAAAGGAAAGCCAAATGATATTATCATTGTTTTTCCTGAATATTTGTGCTAAATAAGACTAAGAGACTGACAGGATTTGCAGCCAAAATTCCTTATTTATACTCCATCCAAATGGAGCCAAGGCAGCTACAGTATGTTTTTCACGCTGCTCTACAAATGCTTCAGCCTCAGCGCTTTGTCTTGTGAGGAAAAAGGCTGCTTTTATGCTAAATTATTCGTAATGACTTTGTGAAGTGGATTAATATCCAGAAGGGGTCTGGATTCACACTGGAGAAATATCAAATTTACCTCCTTAGGGAATCAGTATAGTCTGATTATGAGGTTCCTAGGAAAAAAAAAAAAAAAAAAAAAAAGATGTGTTGGTGTCCACAATAATTTTTGCGTTTATTTTCTTTTATTGTGTGTGAAATTGCAGCTTGTGAGGAAAGAGCCAACTAGAGCAAACAAAATGTATTTTCCCATTTTAGCTGGAAGCCTATGTCATGACTTATAATGCTCCCCAGTCTTCCCCTTCCTTTGTGCAGAGATCTCTTCAATTCTACCAGGCTGTGCAGGGGTCAGGTGTCCAGAAGGGAATCTCCTTGGCTATATCTGCGGTCACAAGGAGGGCAGCACAATAGGCACATATCTGCAGCTTGAACCAGTGGGTGGTAAGACCCGGTACCGACAGTGTGTGTGTTTGGGAAAGGAGGGTTACTTTAGATTAGCTCTAGTCTGGTTTCGTGGACTGACCTCCTGTTGTGAACTGGCACACAGAGGTACGTTCCTGGGGTGCATTTCCCATTTAGTTTCATTTGAAAGGAATCCGGTGCTCTCCAAGGGCAAACCAAAGCACCGTAAATGGGGGAAACTGGAAGATCTGTTTTAAATGGACAATCCTTATCTCATCTGAAATGCTAACATAAATGCACACATTGAATTCAGGAGGCTTTGGATCAGTCTTGAGTTGAGGCCCTCAGTTGCATCTTTTCCTTTCAAAAGAATTGAGCTAGGAGAGACTGAGGCACCAAGCAAGTGTGGTTACTGGTGTGGACTTTCTGTGGAGGAAGCATTGCAATCAAGTGTGATCTTCTTGATTGCAAATTAGTCTTGGAAAATTGTCCGTACTGGTAACACAGTAATTTTAATTCTCTCTCCCAGTCTGTGGTGCAACAAGTCCAAAACCGCTGTGTATCGTTTAAAGAACCAGAGGAACTTTGGACCCCTACAAGGAAGGTTGTGTTTCCCCTCTAAAAAATTAGCAGTAATAAATGGATTCATTTTTGCCTTTCTACCTGCCACTCCTTGCTTCGTGTTTAGCTGGGGAATAGTCTGCACTCTCAGCATATGGTCAGCTGTGAGGAGATAAAAGCCAGTTGTCTTTACAGAAAGACCCCACTTCCTTTTCCAAGTGCAATTCCCATTCCTTCATTTCTGTTCACCTGCGTATTCTCCTAGTGTTGTCTGAAATCCTTTCATGATTGTGTTGAAAGCCCAAAATGCGGTGATAAGGAAAAGATTGATCCAGCAATGGAGCAATCCAATGTTGACAAATTTCAAACATGTTTTATATAATATATCACATAAAGCATGTCATTATTAATCTGTCTTAGATACATATGTGCTCCATATTACCAGACAGACTAGCCATTTTCCAATCTTTCTTCACAATCAGCCCTCACAACATGCTAGTGCTACAAAATGCTTTTACCCCTACATAATGCCATACGAGGAGTGGCTTGTCCAAGTTCACAGATGCAGACCACCCCCCAAAAAGTGCTTTATACAGTGGAATGAAGTAATGAATAACTGAAAACATTTACAGCTTAATGTTGCATATGAGTTCAAGGCCAGGCTGGATGGGGCTTTGAGCAACCTGCTCTAGTGGGAGGTGTCCCTGCCCATGGCAGGGGGATTGGAACTAGGTGATCATTATGGTCCCTTCCAACCTGAACCATTCTATGATTCTATGATTCTGGGATTCTATGAGTTATTCTGAAGAAGATAAAGTAAAAGAGTGTAAGTGCTCTGTTTCTTCAGCATTACTTTGCAGCATGCTGCATGCATACCTGTAAAACAAACCAAAAAAAAATATATATATTAAATTGGTATCAGGCTGTGCAACTGCTATCCTGCAAAGTCAAATGAAAAATTTCAGCCACTCACTTCCATTTGATGTATCATATTTCTTTTGCAACGGCTGCTATGTTTTGCAATAGTTTTTCAGGTTATGTTATGATGTGTTGTCTTCTCGTAAAATCAAATTTGTGAGTAGCAAATAGAGAGTGATTGCCATTTGTTTTCCACAAGTTTAATTTGTCAGTGATGATTTTGATGGGGACTTTTGTTTCTGTTTCTTGTTTTTCTTTTGAATTACTGTGTTCAGTCAGTAAAGCTGTAGACATCTGCCACAGTAGAAAAGGAGGGGTCTTTTACATTGTGATGAAGTGTGAAGGATTATCCTAAACATAAGAAGCATACATTTTGTACCTGATAAGGCCTGCTTCCTTAAGAGGGGACAACAACTTGTAGCTGTAGATTTCTCAAGTGGGGTCTCTATCCTACCCACCAATGCTGCCACCACTTCTTTCCAGGGCACTTACAAATCTCAGTTAAATCCGGCTGCTTAGACAGTCTCTCCCTCTTCCTTCCCTTGACTTTACACCTGGGAAACTCCTGCTGCAAGGCTCCTGAGCCCAATTGCTCTTCCTTCAGCAGCTGCTGCAATGGCAAGTTCAGAAATTTCTAAGACAAGAACAAGAGCCCTATTGACTTTCTGGATGCAACTGCTATACTATACGCCCAACTCTTTTTGTATAGCATTTTATTAGAAGCTCTATTATGGAAGCCATTAGCACCTTTCTACATAACAATATGATGACAGGAATTCTGCCTGTGGTTTCCAGAGGCATGTCCTTCAGGGAGTGCCACAACTAACATAATGTTAGCAGAGCTGTGTGTACACGTGTCTATCCATCTGTTTAATAAATGCTACACATCAGTTACTCCAGCTAAGGGAATTATTCTGCCCCATATGGCCATCGCTATGACATATTTCAAGACAAAATACTACATATTTGAAGTGTCAAGTCCTTTAAAAAAGACACACTTTGTACTAGTTTGGGATATCCATGGATACGAGTACAGATGCCGTCAGCATCTCTTAGGAAATAATTAAAGCATGAAAATACTTACTGAAGTCGGTACTTTCACCTTGCAACCAAGAGAAATCATCACCTCTCATTCTTTGCCTGAATTTACCCTAGTGATCTTATGGGAAAGCTCCACATTAAATGGCTATTATGTTTGCTGAAGGCATTATTGGCATTAATCAGATGTATGTCATCAAAGCACAGCATCCCAGGGCATGACACATAATGCCTAGCACAACAACATTTTAAGGTCAAGAAATGCTTCAGTGACAATGTACTTGTATGTCGGTCTTATGTATCTGAATGGATGACCTGAATATACTCCAAAACAGAGTTTACTGATGGGGAAAAAAGGTCGGAACATTCTGTCTCTTGCATCTTTTCTTTGTTGCATCACTCCATGTTTTCTTCTTTTATTTTGGAAATGAGTAAAATATTCCTGGTATCAGGCCAGATCCTCAGCTGGAGTCCATACACACCATTCCAGATAATAGTAAAATAAAATTATGGAATATTACACCGAAAAGAATCTTGCCCTGCACACCAGTAATTTATCTGTTATATTTTTTGCATCAGTAACCATAAGAAATCATTACTGGTTCCTCTTCTACTGCATATTTGTACTGTGGTTAAAGATGAGTTACTGCGCAGTTTGGGTTAATGGAGGCATATTCCCCTGAGACAGAAGTACACACTGGCTTTAAGATGGGGATGGGTACTTTATTATGGTCTATGACTGATTTCAATGCTGCTTTATCATCTGCCAGCATGCACACACAAACTAATAAGCTATTCACTGCTTTTTGCCCCTGAGGGCACCTTTCAATAAGGCAAGTCATTGATTTTTACCATCAGACACACAGACCATAAGCCATTCCCTGTATCATTCTATCCCCAGTGGTGCATTCTGCAGGGGAAACCAGTCATTTTAGTCACACACATGCACATTCGCACATGCACACTCACTACCCAGCAATAATCTAGCTCAGATGCCCAGATATTTTCTTTGCCTCCATTAGAACTATTGATATTAACATCTTCTGCAATCCTGTCAGCATAACTTTTATTAAAAATACTTTGATGAAATGCTGAAGCTTTATACAAAGGATAGAATTTACATTTTTTTTTCCCCTGGCAGCATACTTCTAGTACATAAATCAGCAACTGACCATCACTGCCACTCTTTCAAGCATTCCTAGCAGGGGGCCCAAAGACCGAATTGCAGTCATGTATATAGTGCCTACATATAGCCAGTGCCTTTTAGGTTACTTGTATTTCTCCTAGGCCTGAGAGGGTCTCTCTTATGTCATTCTATGGTGCTGCCTTAAAACTTTTCTCTGTTTTATAGACCAAGAGTACTTAAACTTTATGACCTAGCTCACCCTATTTAAAATTTAAAAGGCACAATGTGGATCATTGTGGCTTTAATCACTGCCACTGTCTTCTACTCTTGCTCTGATAATGTGTTTTAAATCTGTCAATTTAGCTTCCTAAAGCTGACCAGACCAAAAGAACACAGATGCTTAGCTAGCATCATGCGGAATTCAAATTTCAGTGAGAGCATACTGATGTCCTGCAGCTGAGGATCTGATCATCTTGTAGATATTTCCCACTTCATTTACCCCCCTCTTCAGCAAGCTGTCCTTGGGAAAATAGCTGACATCAGTTAGTGTCTCCTCCCCAGCTACTAAATGTAAGGAAGAGAGCAGCTCATCTTTCCTTTCTTCATCCCTCCTTCAGCCATCTGGCCAAAGCAGCAAAGGGAAGGGTGAGTTCAGTACCTGGTATCCACTGTGCTTGGGGCATTGAAAGCATCCTGGCCTGTCTAGAAAAGTGACCTGTAGTGGCCTTAAGTTTTCTTAACTTCACCTGAAATCCTAGTGACACTTTCCTCTGGGCCACACGGGCACAGAACATGTGTTATCCCAGAGGCTTCACTTCCAGTGAAGTAAAGAAGTTTTTAACAGCTTTAGTGGTTCATGAAAAAAGGCCTTAAAGCCGTATGATGTGGATTATACTTTTTTATCTGCTCTATGTATGATACTTCACAGTATCTGTAGCATATTTAAACTTCAAATAATCAGAAGTATTGCGGTTCAAAATATTTTAGGCAGAAATTTTTGCCAGCAGCAAATAAGGATTCCCTAAAGAAAGTTTTCCATCAGAAAAAATTATATTTCTGATGAAAATATTGAAACTAAATATTGCAATGGGGTACTTTGAAACTTCTCATTTGGAGCTTTCTGGAATTTTCTTAAAATATTTAACAGCTTGTCAGATTATACCTTTGCATTAAAAGTCCCACAACAGAAAATAATACAGAATGAAACCATTACTGCAGGAAGTAAGCTAGCGTTGATTTTTCAGCTATCTCTTAAAATCTATAATACTCAATTGATAACTGTAGTGTCAACTATTCCACTATAACACAATATGCATTGAAAGAAAGCAGCTTCATCCAGTCTGGATATACGGTATGGTGAACTTTGATCCCTATCCTCCCACAGGGGAAGGGCTCTACGTGTTAAAATGAAGGGTTTGAAATAGAAAGATTTTTGCGTAATGAAAATTGTTTTCTACAGCAGATGAAAAGGTGCTTTAAAGTGCATCAGGTACACACGTCTTTCAAAATGTGTTTGGAAATCTGGGCAGAAAAATGCATGTGCGGTTAATTAGCATGTGCAGTAGATCATAGGCATCTGAGCAGCAAGCTGCACGTCCTGGTGCCGTGAGGTTATAAAATATGGTTCTAGTTATTGCAATGTAAGTTTTCAACATAATTTTTATATACAGACCTGACTGTGAATGTCTCCTACAGCATTGTATTACATGATCAAACCGTCATCTCTGACCTGAAGAATTTATGAATTTTGTTGTTTTAGTAAGGAAAATTTCAAGTTCTGCTTATCCGGGGTTGGAGAGAAGTAGTACCTGTTTGGAGGAGAACTAGAAAATGGAGATATTTATGATAGTGGTGTTAAGAATGCAAAAAAAAAAAAAAAAAAAAAATCAGAACTATCCCAGCTCATAAAACATCAGTAGAAATCTGCTTCTCCAAACTTAGTATCAAAGGATCACTATTTCTTCTGACAGTGTCTCTGAGCAAAGCAGCTAAGCCTCTGATTGCTAATTAAACCATTGCAAAAAGCCCTTAAGTGAAGCACCCCCATGCCTGACTAACAACTCAAATCTCAAAGGCTTTCATAATTGAAAGTGGAAGAGATTAAATTAAGAAAATATTAGAGAGTTAATGAATGACAAAAGATTTTATTTGGCCTGTTTATAATGGAACAAAAATCAAGAGGTTGGCTCCGCTAGCTGTGGGAGGGCATACATTTAAATACCTGTCAGAACACTCATTGTAAAGGAATAACTGCATGGCCTTGGACCCAGTGTCCAGCCAGACAAGTATCCTGTACCCTGCAAGGAGCAGTCTTACCCTATTTTCTTCTTATTTTGTCTGGATTTATAAAAGAGCTGCTTAGTTCTATCCCAAGCTGTCCTTTAAGATCTGTCTCAAAGGCTCTAGGAAAAGAAGCATTTGAAATTCATACATTTGGTCCTTCAGTTAGGAGGCGTGTTCCAGCTCCCCTTTCTGCCTCCCACCTCCACAGCAGGGTGAAAAGGCTCCCGTGGCTCTGATTAAGGTGGTCCTCACTTCCATGCCACCGTGCCACGCACAGCTCCTGACTGACAGCAGCTCTGCAGTGCTGGGGGAAAGTGAAGATTCATACACGTCTTCTGAGGAAAACCTTTAATCAGCTGCTACAATGCAAGAGCTGATATTTAGGAATATTTCTAGTTGAGGTGATAAATGAGTGGCAAGTAAAATAAACATATTTTATTGCACGTGTCCTGCTGTTAGAAAAGTACAATGCAAAGTCCACAGATGTCAGTCTCCATTCTTCCACAGTCAAGTGGGAACATAGTGGTGGAAAAACTATTTACCCAAATACATAAGTAGTTATTCCCAAATAGAGGGTGATCTGTTTCTCCATCTGTGATATCACGTAGTCTAACCATGATCTCCTCTTTCTACTTTGTCTTCCTCTACTGTCAGTTTTGTCTCCTATGAGCAAGCACCGCCAGTTAGATCTTGCTAATGGAAGACATTTGTGTGGATTTAGAAAGGCCTTTGCTGCTGTGACAGCGTGTTTCACAATGAACCTTTGTCAGCACCCTGCTATTATTTCCTCAGCTCTGTGGGTGTTTGTGTGTGTGTGTGTTTGGAGTTGTGGGGGACGTGGAAGCTTTGATGGAATGCCATGAGAGAAACGCCTGGCTGAGCTGTCAAGCATGTGCCCAAGCGAGGAAACGGTGAGAGCTCTGGTCTCATTTCTCACAGAGTAGGTGAAGCCAGGTTTTAAGATGGTGGATCCTGCCCTTGCTGGTACCAGACTGCAACATATCAGTCCCTCCGTTCTGCAGCAAACCAGGTGCAGAGAGAAGCGAGCCTCCCACTTGGATTTAATCCTCCTGGAGTGCGTTCTGTACGTGGTCCTTTGGTCAGGATGCTTTGTGCGCAAAAGGTAGCCCCCACTAGATAAGCTCTTTTGACTGAAATTGCAATCAGTTTCCAAGGTCTACAGAAAAGGCATTTGGATTGAGCTGGAGAAAGATTGCATTTTATTCTTTTTTCTTTCTTCCCTTCCCCTTCAAACAGCAACTGAGTACTCAGTGCAGTGGGTTTAACTTCTGTGAGGATAAAACTGCTGGAGAATTTGGTCTCACCTGAACCATTTACTATCAGTGAGCTTTTGGATCTCAGAGAAGCCCTTTCCCTGCAGGTTGCAAAAGATGAAGGCAAACTGTTTAAGGATTACTCACTTATCAGGCTTCTGATGTCTGAGCCTAGAAAATGTGATCTATGACCAGTGGAAAAGTGGCAGAAGATTTTCATGAAAGTTCCAGAACTGCCTTTGCTGTAGACTGTAATTGCCCTGTAATGAGTATCCTAATATCAACTCCTTTTGCTCAGAGCTGTCTTTTCTCTTAAAGGGAAAAGAATTCATCTCACAGCTAAAATACTTTGAAATGGGAAACAACTTTTTTCTCATATCTGCTTTGCATTTAAGGAAAGGAATGTTTCAACATTATTTTAAACATCACTCCTCCTCCTAACTCTGTTAAGGACTTAGATTGTGTTCTGCGCTCCGCTACTGACACAGAGTGTTTGCAGGCATCAGGTCTCTTGCACTGTCATAGAGATATCTTAGTAGGAAATAATCATTTATTCCTAGAGTGTGTTTGAGTGAGTTACTATTTTTGAAATTTTCACGTCACACAATTGCAGAGTCAAAACTCCTATGAGACTTCAGTGGAGGTGCTTCGTAGGTAGACATTAAGCCTCACAGAAATTCAATGTCAAGCTGTCATACGTAAGGTAGGATTGCACTCCTGATTTCAGAGAAGAGATGCTGATACACGGCTGATATATCAGCTTCTCCAAACTGGAGCTGGCCCCAGATCTGGAAAGGAGATGGCTTGTCCCAACCACCTGCCAGTGCAGAACTGTTTCAGAAAGTATACATCTGAATAGCGTGTCAAATTATTCTTCCATGTTTCATGTGACAAAACGTCATCTGTTTTCCTGGGTGATTATTACACAGTTGAACAAGTCTCACCAGTCCTGGTGACACTGATGAGAGCGCAGAAATATTAGACTGAAATTTCCCCTTTATCAATCCTACCAAATTATTTCTAGTGATATCTCCCTCAGCTGCTTGAGGAATTCTTCATTTGTCTTGCTGAACATTACCCTCCAAGAACCACAACCTTTCTCTGACAGTTTGTCCCAGTAAGGCAGGCCTGGCTGGTTCAGGGGCAGCCACCACCTTTGCTGGTGTCCATGAGGTGCTTGGACAGCACAGGGACCTGTACGTGCCAGCTGCAAGCCTTGTCCCTGCGCTGTGGCATGGCTACACCACCTGCAATTTCTCTCTATATAGTGTTTGCTGCATGTGCAATGTACCTGCAGGGGATCTCTGGTGGTAGCCCCACATGAGAGGAACACATTAAATAATAGAAAACGATAAAGACAAGTCAGTTTAAAGGCACTTCTAGCCTTTGCTTCAGACACGTGACTTCACCCAAACACTGTAAGCGTGGGCTGTCTGCTCACAGAAATGGAGCTGAGAGAGGTCAAAAATGCTTGAAAATTAATGAATCCAGGCTTTGCTGGGTAGGGGATAGAAGTGTGTGTGCCTGACTGAAAACTGAAAACAGCTGCTGTTAGCAAACCAGCCTTTGTGTTTCGGGTTTAACAGCAGCATCAAAAAATACTTCAGCCTGTGAAATGGTACATTCAGAGAAGGTTGTGTGTCACATCCAAGCTGTGCTTTTTAGAGCAACAATATACATTTCTGCTAGAAGCCTTGTGTGGATGCTGTAGTACACCTCGGGACAGTTTGGGTCAATGTGACACAAAGCACAATGCCCGCTCTTCCTACATACAATGTAAAGGAGAAGCCCATACATCAGCAACAGGACTTTGTGATATATTGACTCTGAGGTAGCCAGTATGACCTAACTTATATAAAGTTTTGTATAGTTATACTGAACCCCCTTCTACAGTCCATGACGAAGAGCTTTTTTCTGCTCTGGCTGGGAATTTCCAACTAGTTTTCAAGTGTAACATCAAGCAGACAGCCCAGGAGCAAGAAAGGAACCAAAAGCCTTCCCTTAAGTGGCACACTGGAAAGAAACTTGAAGCGTTTTCAAGAAAAGGAAAAAGTCCATCTCCTAACAACTGATTGTTCTGATTATTTTGATATTTTTTTTCCTGGCCTGTAAAGTCTCCAGTGACTTTAATTTGACTTTTCGATGTGATGCACTCACTGCGCTCTATTTTTCTTTTTAGAAATGGGACTGTTCATGGGACAGGTTTTCCCAAAGACTTGCAGCTCTTCTTAGTAATCAGAATATTTTGAATTATGAGCATCTGGCTAAATCACAGGCTCATGGAAAAGACATATTAGGTCATCTTGTGCAACTCACTGGCAATGAAAGATTGTTTGCCACAGGACATTTTCTAATGCTTTGTCCTATCCATTCTAAATTAATAAATCATAGTGGATTCCTTCACTTTTCTTAAGGGTTTTTCTTATAGGGTAGTAAATCCTACTATTGGGATTTTTTTTCTAATATTCGTGAATCCAAACCATGTCTTAAGTGGCTTGAAAACGTTGAAAATTGTTTTCCTGTAACACTTCTGTGATGCTATAGAGATGCAATGGTTCTTACGAGGACAATAATTTTTATTGCAATCTCACAATATTAAGGTATTATCTCTAACCCACCTGTGCTAACTTTTAGGTTGTTAGAACAAATTAATGTAAATTTTGAAGATCATGTAGTAATTCTAGGGGCCTCTATACTGCGGTTCTCTCAGTGCCATCCCTCAGACTTGATTTCTTTTTTTTTTATTTTATTTTTTTGAAGTCCAGTATTACAGTTTCCATTTTAGAAGGCTCAAAACCTTAATCCTACTGGAAGTTTTGACTGACACTAGTGAGAAGGGACTTTATCCACACAGTGGGCACTTTTGGAATCAGTCCCTATCACTTTCCTGATTGCAGTGCAGTGGTGCTTTTCTCCATGGTACGTGGTGCCGCTGTTCTGCAACAGAATAACCCCTCTGGGCAGGGTATTCCTTGTTGTTTAGTTCAAGGAATTCTGTCTGGTAACCTAACCACCATACTAGAGTCCTTTTTATCTTATATCTTATCACAATAGTTTACTGGCTTGCTAAAAAATGCTGATAATTTTGATTAAAACCAAAGAATCAACAAGTTGTTTGTGAATGATGCAACCCATTTCAGAGTAACTTTTTTGAGTTACTGACTAGCTGCCATTGATTCCAAGTGTTCATTTCATGAACATTAAATTTTCAGTGTAACTGAAAGGGGAAAAAAAACCCCACAGCTAAAATGAAGTACCCATTTATGAAGGACTTGGGCTCTTGGGAAGGTGAAGCCTGAGCCAGCAGAAAGATATGCTTTTTTTTCCCATCCTAATGCCTCAGCCTACTTTTTACACTTTTACTGGGTTAGTTTTACTTGCCCTGATGCTTTCTCTGTTTTTTCACTCCTACTTTTTTATTTCTCTTTTTTTTTTCTTTTTCATCTTTATGGATTGCATAAAAATTGATGCACACATTTTAGTTGATCTCCTGAACTGCAAAGCCCAAATGAGTTTGGAATGACACAAAAAAGTTAAACAAGTTTCTAATCAAGAGAAGAGATAAATGATAGGTGCATGTAAGTCTGTGTAGCTTCATGAAATGAAATGAGGTTGTTGTACTTTCTATTTTTAAGAATCTTTATTCTAATTTGAGGCTATGTAGCAACGTTCACTCTGAATTCATCCTCGAAGTAAATCCTGTGGATTTATACTAAGGGCAGATTTCAGCCTGTATGTTTTTAGAGTAGATTGGTTTATCACTTTAGTTGTGAGGAATGCTATGTATTTCCTCCTTTCCCCCTGTATTTTACTGGCTTTAAATTCTCACGGGACAGTTCAGTTGCCGTCACAAGGTGTTTGACAGAACAAAATAGAGTTGTGCCAAATGGTTGATGATATTGTGCTGTGCCAGATCATACACTGTTTCTATCGGTGGCCACATCTGGTACTTTCCCTTGGTGGTTCTACTGGTAGACTTGACAGCGCTGATTCATTTTCTATTGTTATCATTAGGGCAAGATACATCCTTTCCTGTTCCCTCTTGAAAGCTTCATGCCTGAAAATAATTGCAAAAAGGTTTTAAACTAGAGGTTCCTAAACAGAAGTTGATTTTCCAATAGCTTGAACTTTGATTGATTTTATCTTAGAGTTTATTAGATAGCCAGATCAAGGATTGTTCAGTCCTCATTTTTGACTTAATAGCTATATCCCAGCTAGTGTCAGGTCCCAGATGGAAAAATCTGACTAGCACCACTGAACACTGTACCAAAGCTTTATGCTTTTCTCCATGATACAAATCTATGGGTATACAAGCTTCGGTCTTTCCAATCAACAACAAGTGTCTGCACTCTTTCTTCCAAAACTCAGTAACTGAATTTCTGCAGGTCTCTCACTGGTGAGAGTACAAGAAATACATCTAATGCATTCAGAAAATGTAGTTTCAAGTTGTTTGTTGTTTTTTTTTTAATTGGGGGAATTGAGCTTGTAAAATGTAGTCAGGATAGGGTCATTGGTAGGCTGACAAACAAGCATTTGACTTTATCTTCAAATTTTGTCTCTTTTCTTTTTCTTCTTTGGAGCTTAATAATTACCTCTGCAGTTTGGCTGAGAGAACGTCTATGGCTTCTTAACCTGCCCATTTCCTGAAAAGATTGATGCATTAATTTCATGCTGATTTCAACCCTGAAATCAAAGAGTCAATGCATCTTCACAAAACGTAGGAAGTCATTGCAGAGAAAGATCAAATAGATTTTGAAAAATGCAAGTAATTTTTTTTTATATATTAATATAGGTAAGAGGCACTATTAGTGAAAAGGAGCAGCTGTGACATAACTTAAAAGGATATGAATATTGTGTAGGTCTGAACCTCACACTAGTCTTTTGTAGCTGAATAACTGGGTATAAATTGTAGTCCGTTTCTTTGTGCAGTATCTGCAAGAATAGGGTCTGGTATCATAGGGTTTCCTGGGAATACAATCATGTACGTGCCTGCCATTTGCAGACATCGGTATAAATGTATTGATATAAATGACTACAAAAGGTGCAAGACAATGGGGAATGACATGCTACATGTCACAAACTGTTCCAATCTTCCTGTGCTATTTAAGCAATTTCAGTATGGTTGTGTCCCTTGTGACTTGGGGCCACATCTTCCCACTGGATTAACTCTGCTGAGTTAAAAAAAAAAAAGCTTATCTAAAAAAGGACAATGGTGAGTGAATGCAGAATTTGATGTATGGTGTTTGAACTGTTTCAGTAAAATGTAAAATATTAATAGGTTAATAATTTGCATTGATTTATAGTCAGATTACTTTGAAGAAAGTCTTCTGAATTATGTCTGTCCTGGATTAATTAAAACAATACACAAAAGGGCGGATACAATAAGTGCCAACAATATGAAGTAACCTCTTTGCTGCTCCTCTCAAGTGGAAGAAGTATGAAAACAATCTTAGCAGCGTAGCTTCTTGATAAATTTCTTACAGAATATGGACCAGACAGGACTAGCCCCAAAAACTGCAAAAGCTCATTTACAGCCTGTGACAGCACTGGACAGCCTTATTCTAGAAATCATGAGAAAGTATTAATTTAACATAAATCTCAGCTTTCAAAATAATTTAAGTATAATCAGGACTCCATAATGTAGAATTCATTGAGGATCATCTATCATTATGTTAAAGCAAGACCAGGCAGAGATCAGAAGCACTAGTTGTCCCAGTGCCCTCCCTTTCACCCCCAGCATCAAGCTCTATTGCACGTTAAGCTTCTTACAAGTCTTCTGTATTTTTCAGCTGTTGGTCCTGTTACAAATCTATCTCTGCTTTGTAACGTCACATCCAGCTCCGTTCCACACAGAAAGCCTCTCAGCCCTTCTCAGCATTCCTTCTGTTCACGGTGCTTACAGATGCCGGGAAAAGCAAGGAAAAGATCTAGTTAATGGCTGTGTGTGTAACACTGACTACAAGCACATTAGCTGTGATTATTAATACCCTCATTTATTTTTTTTTTTATACAAATAGATTTAGGAAATCTCCTGTAAATTTGAGTGACTTGGACATCTTGCTCACCAGTTAAAGAATTTTTTTTACTGTATAATTAGTGTAGGAAATGCTTGCTAGCATGAAAGTTTTGTGAATTAAAATGAAAAAAGTTAGATCCTCTGAGATGGAATAGACCCTTTAAATAGCTCAGTCATTTCTGCCACTGAAAAACACCTGCGGAATCCCTCAGAGAGCTCAGAAGGTAACAGGGGGCATTGGAGCAGTGGTCAGGAGCAATTCAGATTCAGGTTTCTCTATGTTCCACCATGGAAAGCTAAACAATATGAATCTTCAGATGCCTGTTTTTATAAGAATGCTAAATGCAGATATTTGTGAAGACTTTACTATTAAATAAAGTGCCAGCAGATGGCATTGAAGAATATATGTCATCATTGCTGTTTCCTGTAGAAGTAGTGTCACCATGTACCAAAGATTGCTTCCTCCCTGCGTGTCCTGAACACTGTGTGTTGTCCACGAAAGCAGGCCAATGTACAGCAGCTGGGGCCCTGGTCTTAGATGTAAAAAAAGTTAAAAAGGCTCTAAACTGTCTTTATATGCTGAAGTTTTTCTTTGTTGGATACTTCTTGACACAGCCATCAGATGGACAACTCCTGACTGGATTGCTGTCAGTAACTGAGAACCATCACAGCGACATAGGACTCCGGTTGTTCCTTAGTGTCTGCCATGGTTGTGTGCCGTTGGTCCCGCTGTCGGTGAATTGGTTAATAGCTATTAAGTCCTTTTTAATGATGCTTACTCCAGATTTTGTTTTTGCCATTTCTACTTTATGTTTGCAGGGTGAATATGAAGGAAGAAATGCAAAGGAAAATAGGGATATGTAAGAAAGACAAAAGGTAAACAGTGATAAAAAACAAATAGGGAAACAGAAGCTGAAAGATTAATAGCAAAGCAAAAGATACTGAGATCGCAAGGATTTAGTCAGAGATCTCACTTTGATTATGAAAAGTGGCTGAGGTTAGTTTGGATTGGTGCTAGTTAATAAGCCTTAACAAAGCCTGGTCTCTGTTAATTCCCTTTTGCAATCAGTTCCAGTTCAGGGATGATGGACTACACAAGAAAATGGAAAATACAGAAAATAATACAGTAACTTATTTCGATGTTTGGAGAGTCAGGAAATATAGGTGGTTCAAGAAAATAACATTGAAGGTATTTCCTTTTGATTTGTCTTTCTAGAAAATGTGCCTTTTTTCTGTCTTGATTCTTTGTCACTGTTTTCCACTTTTTTTCTTTTTTCCCATGGTTTACATCTCTCTCTCTTTTTTCTCTGAAGGTAAATAGATAGGATCTGCTTTTTCTGTTAGGTATGTTTCTCCAGATTGTAAAGGTTTGTACAGCTCCACTTTGAAATCAATAGTAAGAGCTTCAAATATTCATCTCTCAGTAAGTGGAGAAGGTCTCAACAAACCACTGCGGATGAATCAAAGGTAATAAAATGAGAATGTCTACTGGTTACTCTCCTTGCTTAATGGTTATTGGTGATTTCTTCCTCCTTGTTTCTTGAATCTGAATGGATTTAAATGCCAAATCAAACACCCATCCAGTGAATATGCAAAGATGTGTATGTAGCAGAAGAAGCCACTTGCAGATCACTTTACTTAAAGTGCTTTGAGAGGTGGGGTTCCCCAACGGGAAAACAGGCTACAGACTAATTAAGAAACAGCATGTTTCTTCTTCCTTGACTTAAAATTCTCCATAGAATTTTTTCATTATTAAGCACTTCATAAGATCCCAAGTCTGCTGAACTTTGTAAACTTGCAAAAGGCTTTTTTCTGAAAGTTTTAATTAGAATATTCCCCATTCCAGCTAATGACAAAAGGAGTATATGACATCTGATTGTTCTTCAGAATCATCTACCTAACTCAAAGATAGAAAATTTAAGTTGTGAGGTTTCTTTTAAATCCATGCAGGGTGGTTCTACTTTTTTTTTTTCCTTGTTTAATTTGGGGGGGTTTGTAATAAAGTGAAGGAAATCCCAGTAGTTATACAGTACAGCATCATTCAGTAAGCAAAGGTGTGAAATGTTGAATTTATCGTGGCTTTTCATACTCGCAGAAAACCAAGCTGGCATCTTTAATGCAGACACAGATGTCAGACATCTTGTGAAAAGAACCAACATGCTGCAGTATGATTTACTTGGCAACGCGGTGCAGCAAAAAAAAAGGAAAATTGTTTGGCTGTAGGATAGACAGTTGATTAGAGTGTACCTCCTCGCCAAGCAGTCGCACTGAACTGATTATCTTATCACGAGTTCATCTTTCTCCCAGAGAGCACCGTGTCCCCCCATTTCACAGACTCCTTGTTTTCAGTGTTGTCACCCAGTGAACTTTCTGTCCAAATTTGTAGTGCCAGCAGGGGTGAAATTTTAAAACATATTTTCAGTGATTAAGGAAAAGGTTATTTAGAACACACAAAATATGTTTTTTGACCACATATGGAGGGGTGGGGAGAATTAAAGAAAAAAGGAGCACACAAAAGCTTAAATAACATTCACTACATTTTTACATAGGGAAATATTAAGGAATATATATGAATTTACTCACTTCTACATTCCTCAATAAGGAGAGTAACAGAGCATGATCATCTATCATCATTTTAATAAAACGTTTTCTATACAGACATTTGGGTCTGCAGCTTCATTGCTCATCCTGGCCCAAACCTCACTTCTGCACATGGACAGCATTTCTATCAGATCTCAGAGCTTCTGTTTCAGTCTCATGTTTGACTGTCTTGCTACATTCACATCTCAGGGTGTTTGCCAAACAGTTTGTAGCATCTCTCCCTTCAAGGGTTGATGTGCAAGATGCAGCTCAGCATCCTGACACCAGAAAAGTGGGATGGAGACCACTTGAAGGATGGGCCACAGCACTGAGCTGGAGCTGAAGGCA
Organism: Tringa tobata; assembly: GCA_033628505.1. NCBI lineage: Eukaryota > Metazoa > Chordata > Aves > Charadriiformes > Scolopacidae > Tringa > Tringa tobata. The sequence goes on along the minus strand of JAHREE010000128.1, from coordinate 9,106,077 downwards.
GGACTCTGCACTCGTGCCAAAGGCTTCCTCTCAAGTCAGCAACAAATATGCCCCATCACCCCTGACTCTAGAGCAGTCAAATGACTTCATATGTTGGAACCCCAGAAACTGAGACTTGAGAAGGGCCATGCTGAGCCAGGATACTAGACAGGACTAGATAGGATTTTCAGTTGTTACCCACAACACCATTAGCACCCACAGAAGGGGACAAGAACAGAGGAAGCAAATATTGTCCACATACTCTCCCAGCCTTTAGCGATTTGCAGTTCAGTCTTTCTGAGATGAAATGTGTTGCTTTCCTGTTCGATAACTCTTTATGGATTTTTCTTCTATGAGTTTATCGTTTGTTGAACAAATGTAAATTTTAGCACCTGTAGTGCCCTGTTGTTAGGGCTTTCACAACCTAACTATGTTGCATGAAAAAGTAGTATCTTTTCCTTCTTCTAAACCTTCTATCTGCTGCTTTTCAGTTGATGCACTGAAGTTCTTGTGTTGGAAAAACCAATGAGTATTGATTCTGTATTTACTATCTCCATTCCGCTCATGTTTTAAATATTTCTCTCATACACCCACTCAGCTGTCTCTCCTCCACATTGAAGAGCTGTAGTCATTACTTGTATGAAAATCATTCCATCCCTTAAATCATCTTTCTCTCTTTTTCAGTTCTACCCTGTGTCTGGTTTTGAGATGAGGACATGAGAATTTGAAGGGTTAGAAAGAATGACTTGTTTTACAGCCACAGAGATATTACATACAAACTATAACAACCATAATGCAAAATCAGGCATGAAGGTTGCAACATTATTACTAATTTTATGCTACTTAAACTAAGCCTTTTTATACCCCCCTAATAGCTAATATCTCATATTAATTCCTCTAGTACCTTTTTTTTCTCTCACATATATTTTTCACTCCTTTTTACCCTATAAGAACAACTGCTGAGTGCCTCCAGCACTGACAGCTCTGTCTCTTTTCTTTCTATCAAAAGTGGTAAAAATTCCATCAGCCCATAAAGCCCTCACCAAACCCAGAGCATCTCACTCTTTTTTCCTACTTACTGTCTTCTTTACAAAGAAACTTGTACAATTCAATTGGCTGCAATTAGACAGTTATGACTGATAGATATCTTGCTAGGAATTGCTGTGAGATAATTCTGATCTCGCTGAAGATGGACTAGAAGAAACCTTTCTTCCATGTATTCTAAAAAGAGATAAAAATATGAAGGAAATGTTTTTTTCAAAGTACCTAGGGATTTTGGGAGCAGAAATCCCACTAAGACCTCAGAGAGGTTTGTCCTTGACTCCTTTGGATGCTTCTCAAACTCCAGTCCTCAAAGATTGTCTTAGCTCCTCTGAGACAGGATTCTAAGTACACTCCAGCAGTGGGAGTGCATTGTTCTGTTTAGTGTTCTTGAAGGAGAGAATTGTACTTAAACTGTATGTGAACAGACTCCCTCAAATCACTGCCTGCATCAAAAGATTGGCTCAAGCCTCCTTATAGTCCTCCCTGTTCCTTCCTGAACTGGCCATGGCACAAGGTAAACCCAATGCTGGATGCTCTGAGGAAGCACAGAGCTGAGGAAGGTTTTCACCAACTGCTTCACATGCATATAAGCTACTGGAATTATTTTACGTTAAGTAGTTAAGTATTGTGAATGTACCTTCCCCACCAGAGGATCAAACCTGGTGAGACATAGTCTACAGTCTAAGAGGGTTTATTTCTGGATGGGAAATTGAGACACAGTGTGATTTAAATGGTTCACCCAAGGACAGTAAAAAGGAGCAATGGGTAGAGCATTAGCTTGAAGCTCACCGGTTTCATTCAGTGCCTTGTCAGATGCTTCTAAAAGTCCCTGTGTGCTTTAAATAGAAAACCTTATTTTTTCACAGTAGTATGTGGTAATTGCATAAAAAAATTTTGAGTGGTCTAGACTGTTGTGCTGGTGCTCTGGGCATGCAGTTAAGAGGAGAACAAGAGAAGTCAGACTAGGAAATTCCTGACCTGCAGATGGTTACCTTGGCTACTTAGTTAACCCCCTTCCCTTCCCTCACTGTAATAACTGTTTGTGACCTATCACATATGGTGTAATTATTGTTTTATTGACACAGGGGGTTAAGATCAGGCACTTTCTGAAAGTTTGAAAAGGCTTTTCTGTTATCTTCCCCTTTTTGATAGGAAAATGAGAGCATTTGGGATGGAAACACTGAGCTCCCATGCAGTGGGACTTACGTTGTCTCAAAAAGGCTGTCTTTATGAGCTGATAAAAAAACTTCAATAACAAAAACCATACAAAGGATCTAATAGTTCTTGGCTATTTGGAGGAAAAGAAAGGGGTGGAGGCAAAAGAAAAATAATAATAATAATACAGCCTTCCATTTTCTGACATGGACATTTGGCAACACTGTGTTTTTCCAATTAAGATGATAGCATCTGGACTACTGTAATCCTTAAGGTTGTAAACTGTGTCATGTTGCCCTCTCCAGAGTAGATTCATCAGTCAGCTGGCGATAATTTATCTGATTAAAAAGAAAGGCACTGCCTATAATTTTACTGTAGGGTGGCTATTTTTTTTTCATCTCACATACACGGTGGGAAATAATTTGTCTAAAGCACTGAACTGGAAGAAGAAAACCTGCAACAAAATTAAGGAAACATCTTTCTTTATCGTCCCTTCCCTGTTCAAAATTACCTAATATAATAGGGTTAAACCGAGGGTTTAATGATTTTAGGCTGAATTTTGTCACCCACTAGATTATTTATTATATGCTGGAGTTTATTGCTACAGTGCTGCTCAGGATATCTGCAGAGGGGAGAGGGAAGCGTGCAGGTTTGGAAGGGAAGGGCTGTGTGGCAGATGGGGCTGGGTGACAGCTGCCAGCGGGACAGGTCGGGCAGGGCAGAGCAGAGGGGAGAGAGAATCAGCAGCACCGACCGGCTGGGAAATCCTCAGTAGCAGCGAGGAGGGATTAGGAAGGTGCAGTTTAAAAGAAATGAAGAAGAATCAAAATGAGCTTCACTGGGTCGATTGCCTCAGTCCTTTCTCTGGCATCCCACTCAACCTTTGGATGAGAAACCTCCAAGTAATGCTGTTATCCTGCAAAAGCATAACAGCGGCTGCAAAACAAGAACTGTGCTTTTAGAAGGAGATAATTTGGTAGTGCCTATTTCCATCCTACCTGTTTGAAACGCTTACAGAATTTCTTATTTGAAAAAATAGAAGGAATCTATCGATAATTTTGGCACCTCTGTGACATTATGAAGTTTCTTTTCATTTCTTTTAAGTCATTTGAGTCAGGAGTTCAGAGCTAGGGCTCTAGTTTGGATAATTTGCCCATTGAGTCAGATTTTCTGGGATACATCTGCTTGAATTCAAAGAAAGATTTCTTTAGAAGAACTCTAGAGCTCTCATACAGCTAACAAACTTTCCCTCACACAAGCTTGTTGCTTGAGCCTTGTGTAAGTATTCACACCTGTGCTGATATGGGAATGCTTGACACCTGCTCCAAGCAGGTGTGAGAGGTAATAAAAACAGTGAAAGGAAAGACAATCTCTCTCTACTGTTCCTCAGGATTCAGGTAAGCAGGAGCTCCTGAAATAATGAGAAAGGATAGCTAAACTCTTTCTAAACTTTTGGGATTATTTTTTTATAATGTGGGTTAAAATTCTAAAGAGCTTCCATGTTTTCTTCCAAGCAGGTGGCTTCCACCAATTTCAAATTGTTCTTTGCTTTCCTTAGTAAGCTCTGGTACTTTTTCTTTGTTTCTGTATTTGACTCCTTGCATGGCTGGAAATGGGAGTAATTGCATAATAATAGGTGCTGCTGTAATTTAACATATTGCAAGGGGCTCAAGCCATGGGCATAGGTAAAATATTAATAAATATCAGATCATAAGCAAGACATTTGATTAGAAGCTCAGCTCTAGTATTTTGGAGAAGAAGAAAAGTTTTGATAAGAGGAAATAAGATTAATTTTCTGATAGGCCATAAGTATCAGTCAGTGTATTGGGCAGAACTACTCTGGCATTCCTCTTTGACCTGTTCCTGCACATCAAAGAAATGGCTATTTGAAGCCCAGTGGTTTTTCTCCCTGTTGGATGCAGCACTTATAGCAAACTGGTTGCATGTTATCCTTGACAAATTTTTAGAAAGACACTTCATATATTCTTGTAAAGCAAGAATGATGCGAAGGCACAAAATACTTTTTGATTCTCGCAAACACTCTCTAGGCCCTTGGAGTTGTGAGTGAGTAACTTCTCCAATGCAGCAGTAAGAGGTAGAGCGGGGATTTGCCAGGCAGGTGAGGATCTGGGAAGAGTTTTGTATTTTTAATTTTGAAAAGCACAATTGTATCTGAACTTTGGCTTGATTTGCAGAGAGGTGCTGAGATCCTGTAACCTCATGTGAGCCCAAAACTCAGGATAAAACCTCTTCCTATGAAGACAATTTCCTTGAACCTTCCTAGGGAGTGGCAAAATTCACTTAGTCCAATGATTTTGGAAAAATGCAGAAAATGGTTAACTTCATCCACAAAAGCAGCCTGATAAAGTTGAATAAGACTGTAATTTAACATCCTCTTATGCAGTGGACAAATCTCATGAAAGGGCACAGCCAGCCTTCTCTCCAGTAAGGCAATACTGCATTTGGTGAATCGATCCTAGCCTTATAACAATGTTTTTCTAATGGCAGAGGGTAATATTCTCCTCATCATGTTATACAGGCACAGTAGATAGGCCATGAACTTTGCAGGAGATGTGGGTGGTGCTGCTGCTTCACTAGAGTATGGATGAAGCTGGTATTTTAGTTTGTGATTCCCACCAATAAGAGCCACCACACAGAGACCTGTGCAGAGTTTATGTTTTGGATGAATGAACTGCAAGTGGCTCAAAGCCCCTGGTTCCATCACGGCTCTTTAAAAATATGAGAATTGACAGCATCAGACTGACTTACATTAATCTTTGTTACGCGTTGCTACTTCAGCTTCATTGCTAATCTCAGTATGTTCGCTATCTGAATTAGTTTATTATTAAAAGATGAGCCAAGGCTGGGGCAAACCCCTATTAATCTCTCCTCCTGTATCTTCCTGCCACTGATAGCAACCCATTTGCCTTTTTTAGGTGATTTTTAGCTAACAACCTTCTGAGTTCTGTTTTGGTGTAGCTGGGAATGTACAAATAGGTGGGGATTACAAGAAAACGCTGCTAATGAATTAGTAGATGTAACACTCAAAAAAGCTTAGGTAGACAATCAAACAGTTCTGTAAAGGAAAAAACTCAGGTTGGTTAAGAGCAAGGAGCAATCTGTGTTTACAAAATCATAAAGTGCAGACTTATTGGCAGGAGTATTTAGCTTGCCAGTAGTAAATCTGCAGTTTCCCAGGCAAGTTTTCTTGCAGCCCAGGCGTGGGGCACAGCTCTGCTGGGGAGAGTGTCTTCTGGGCACAAATAGCAATAAGTCATCGTTCCCCCAAGGCCTGTGATCCTCTCTGGAGCTAAGTCAGTGTGTCACACATGCGTGATATTGCAAGTGACCCCCTTGATCTCAGTGAAGAGAAATTCATGTCTGAATAGAGAAATTACAGAACCCAGTTGCCCCACTGCTGTGCAATAGGGAAATGGAGGAAAGAAGCTTGTAGTAATGTTTCATTGATAGGGGAGATATCCAAGTACTTTTTCCAGCTGGAATAAATGGCCCCAGCTACAACAGCTTAGGTGTTGGATGGGGAGTCTGCCGCTTCTGAGCGTGGATGAGAGGTGGAAGTTGCAGAAAACTGCTGCCTGCCCTCTACTTTGGAAAGCAGACCTATAAACTGCAGGGGCAAATTAGATGGGAGGATAATGTCTTACACTGAGCTGTGATTCTTGTTTTTAATCAGTGATTAAATAACAGTTTAGCCATAAAAATTACTACTACTTTCAATGCACAACAGAGCTGTGCTCATTTACCCCAGCTAAGAGTTTTTATATAATAATTTTGGGAAGCTTCCGATTTCCTTAATGTACACAAGAGTTCTGTATTATGTAAAGAGGCTGTGGCGTGAATGTTACCTGGGACAATTTTTGCATGTAATTAATTGATTTAGCTTTTTTCTCTGTGTGCAATTCCTCCCACGAAAAGATGTTTCAAATTGCAGCCAGTTGTTGAGAGCACCTTCCAAGGAATCTTTCATTAAAAAAACCCAAATATTTCTATTTTCATTTATTTCCACGTTGTCCAATTGTAAAGTTTTTAAGCAAGCAATGTGGTATTTTTCTACTGAGCCTTGAGATCACAAGCTTTCTGTTTATTGCAGAAATGTCAGAGATCCTGTGTTATTTGTTCTGTAAGAACCTAACACCATATACTTGACTAAAATTTCTGCTTGGGGTACTTTTGTCCAACAACTCCACCCCAAAGACATCTACATAGGGATAGTTCATAAAAAAGAAAGAACACTTGGGGATGAAAGGTACTTTTATAGAGTACATAAAGCATTATGACTAGGGCTTCAAATGTAGCTCATCTGGGACTTTGATACAATACCTAGAAATACCATTTTCCTGGAATGACAGTGTCATGAAGTCATTTGAGTAGTAATTTGTTTGGAGTAATACCTGTGATTTCTGGCATGTACTGGAAATTTTAATTCAGGCTCACATCTGTTGAGAATAAACACTTAAAATCACTAGGCTGGTAAAACATGTAAGCTACTTTTTATGACCTTGAGTGAAGTTGTAGTATCAGCGGGAGCATATTTTGAGTTGCAATAAAAAATGGTCTCTTTAAAGAAAGTCTCAGTTTGTACAGAGAGGAAATTTTCTGGGGTTTCTTTTTTTAAATGCTGCTTGATAGAACAAGAAGGGTCTTCATCAAAGAGAAAAAGCTTGAAGAGAAATGAAAAATAAAAGGGAGGGGAAAAAAGAAGTGAGGTTTGAAGGCTAGATACTGGATCCAGGAGCAAAGAGGATAGAGGGAGGATACAAAAGTCATGCAAATTGTGAGGGGGAAAGATATACAGAAAAGATCACATGAAAAATGGAGAATAAGGTTAAGAAAAAGAGCAGAGAAAGCATAAGAAGCAGTGCTGGAATTAGGCCAGCGCTGAGCTGTGGCAGTTCACAGAAGAGCCCTGACAGCTCTCGTAATGAGGGTCAGACTAATTGAAATTTGTCCCTCTCCAATTCCGATGGTTAAATTCCAGTACTGATGAGGGAAACACTCAGAAGTGCAGAATGAGAAGGAGCTCTCCAGTATGGCTAGAAAACACTTAAATATCAAATGTACAAGGAGAAGAATATAATTTCCAAGCTCTAATTTTTTTCTTTGTTTCCAGCACACGGTGAATTATCACTGATTTATCATTGACGTTGAACGTAAATGGAAGTCAATCAAGTTCCAACTTTAAACAGCAGGCCCGAGGAGACTTCTTAAATGTAAGTCTTTGGGGTATGAATATGCATTATTTAAAAATTCTTTCTGCATTCAAAAAATAAATGTTATGATTTGGGGAGAAATAAACCAAATTCACTGTATGTAACTAAAGAGCTGAATGTACATTTTCAATACAAAGCTTAGTGCAGGCTGAACCACGGGGTCATGATTGATACTTCTTTAAGGAGCAACTTCTTAGAGAGTCTCCTGTGATTAAGATTAACGATAATATATAAGAGGAATATGTTTATGATGCAAGGTCTGCAGATAACAATTTATACCAAGAGACAATCTGATCCTCCTTGCCTATTTTATCCACCATTGAATAATTGCAGGAAATAGATAAGATAAAAAGGATCCTTGACTTTTTCCAAAGCAGAGTGTCCTTTTGCATAAATTAAGTTAATAAATTTTTAAGAGCAAAATACAGTTTTAAATATTAGGCTAGAAGAAATTGTTTAATAACCGTTTTTCACAAGGATACCTAGTATTATGGAAAGGTAAGTGCACAGAATAAAAGACATGCCCAGTATTTCTCATTTAAAGTGGGAAAGACCTGTCAATACACCTAAAATTTATGGGGCATAATTCTTGCTTTTTTACTCCTACCAACTTAAAGGAGAGACAACTCTGCTGAGGTAAGGCTGATATAAAATACACTGAAGATCTGCCCAAGTGATGAGGGGCCTGATTCAGCCAAGTGTATAAACACATGCTTAAATTCATTCCCACTCGTAGCATATGCTTACATGTTCTGTTGCTTCACTATCACACACAGTTTACATCAGCTACGGCGTCGTCCAAAAACTATAATGCAAGTCATTTCAGAATGCAGGCAGAGCTGTAGGCTGGATAAGTAAATGTGTTCCCATCAGCTGCTGGGCCCTGCAAATGGCACACAAGTGCCCCAGAGACCTCCTCAGAGCTGTTGTGAGAAGCCTTTCCCAGCACTGAGAAGAGCTTTCTGTGCCTGGGTAAGAAGGTGTTTTGATCTTGAATTCTTTTTGGAATCTCTCTTTATATTTAGTAAAAGCCAGCCACGCTGTTAATGCGTTTAGATAATATAGTGATTGGCACCTTAGAAATACTTAAGACAGACAGATAAAAGGATTCCAAATACATCCTTTGTGAATTTTTAATACAGAGATTTTGCATTGTCCAGTAATGAAAACAAATCATCTGTGGAAAGACAAAACTGTTTTTCCATTAGTATCACTCACTGAGGATGTTTGTATACGTTCAGTGTTTGATAGCATCTTAAACTTAATCACTTTGCCATTTGTAGCAACAAGATATGTCACTTGACAAGCACTCTTATTTGGTATCTTCCTCTCCTTTATATGCAAACTGCAAAGCCCATCTATTGAAAATCGCCGTGCTGTATTTTTCACAAAGTAATAGCAACCCCTGCCTGAGGACCCCGGTGAAAAATTAGTGTCCTTCAGGCTGGTCTAATAGGGAGAGAGAATTGATGATCAGGAGAAGCCCTCTGATGTAAAATTGCTTATTTACAAACAATACACAAGTTCTGGATTTATTTTAAATCCCATATAAGTCAAAGAAATTGGGAAACAGTTTTCTTGCTTCAAATAATCGGATTTTTCAACTAGTGCTGAACCAAAAAACTCTGTATCACAACTCTTTTGGAGATCCACTACCAACACTCACTCTAACTGGGTTTGATCTCCTGTTCATTTTCTGTTTGCTGCACTGTAATGCTTCCTCTCCACAACTTTCCCCAATATTACGTATAACGAAAATATTCTATACAGATAATTTTAATTAGTGGGCAGCTTCCTATTTGTCCTTGCTTTGAGACAGTGATTTAAGTTGTAATATCTTTGGTGAAAGAGTGTAGTCAAAGCTGTTTGTTTCAGTGAGGTGTGATCTGGCCCATAACCCCTTGTTGCTAATTTTTCCTGATGAAACAAACCAATTCTCAACATTTCATGGTCACTCCATAAAGTAAGAATAATTTAACAAAAGCTAACAAATTTGCCCTCTACCATCTCCCATTATCGTAAATTACGTGGTTAGCTCTTGGGTACAGAGCAGTACTCTTATGTGTCACTTAGTTATTTCAATACATCCAAATTACAGTTAAAATTCTTTCTACATGTGTTTCTCTTATCATTTAATTGGCTAAGTTATCCTTTACTACACATCCTCGAACTCGCTTTTAAATTCCAGACTTTAATCAGCTTTAAACTAGAATCTGTGTTGCACAAATATTAGTAATGAAATAGGATTAAGGCGTTTTCCACAATAGGTGATATGTTTATTACTTCTTAAAATGACCCTACTATAGTTTTGAAAGGAAAAGTTGCTACATAAGAGATCACTAATATCTGTAACTCAGTTTCCCAAATGTATTTATGAACTTTTTAAGTCTGTGGCCAATGTATTTTATTTTTTTTATGCAAGTTATCCTAATACTAATGATGATGAGGAATTTTATAAATGTTCAGTGTGTGGTGACAAATAGTATATTTTATAAATTAATTTCAAGTTAATGCTAAATTATTATGGAATTACATATTACATACACTTTAGTACCAAAAGAGTTCATCATGATTAATGTTATTACAGTGAACACCAAAGGAATTAATAATGATTTGCACTTATTATAGAGTGGTACCAATGTAGAGAAAAGAACGTTAGCCTAATTAAATTCCAGAAACCACTTTAGGGCTCTGCTGCATTGTGGAGGCTGGTTTTTATGTTAATTAATTCTGTATGAAAGGTTGCTGAAGTGTTTTAATATCATTCAAAGAGGCACCAGGAAGTATTTCAGAATTATTTTTTTTGTTGATATGTTGACCATGCAAGATGGGTTCCTTTCCATGCTGATCTCTTGCATGTTGTGTAAATTATAGTAAGTAATAGTAAAATGAAGATTCTAATCTTTTATTGAGGGCCAGAGCTGAAGTTGGATGATAATATTGCTGTGTTCTGAGAGAACACAGCTGAATGGGGATCAAGCCTCAGGCTTAGAAATGCAGTTTGTTTTCTTGCAGTAAGCAGAGCTACTGGACAATACATCACGGACTTAACTCCCCTTCGGAATTACTTACTGCCCTCATGCCAAGTCTTCCACACAGATGAATGCTAGAACAGATTTGGCTTAGATTTTAGTTTTCAGACATCTGATTTCATGATGATTTGGTGTTGTGTGTAGTTCAGGGAGTGAAAGGGTACGTTTTTGCATGTTATTTGCTTTTTGGTTCTTTTTAACCTGTGATAAAGTAGAGAGGTAGAAAGCATTTATTGGTAGCGTTTTGGTGACCTGCCTAGTTGATTTGCAGCTATTGTTGAGTAACACACATATTCCAGACTCGGATTCACACCAACAAAAATAGCTATGAAAAACAAATCATGAAAACTTGCTTTGCCTATGTTTCTACTGAAATTCTTAGAAATGTTTTTACTTTTACCCTTTTAATAGACCTGTTTGGAAATTGTATTCAAGCTGGATTTTTTCAAACCCCAATTCCCCTAAGCACATGCTTCATATGTTAGGCATGTGTTTAAATTCTCTTGATTTAGAGGCATGTACTTAAGGGCATTGCTGAATAAAGAAGGGCATGAGCATGTACTTAAGTGCTTTGCTGATCAAAGGAACCAGTTTTGATTTGATCTACATTTAATGTGAGTTAGATCACCTTTACCTGTTATCCAGTAGTCAAGAATTTACCAAATGTCTCTACTAAAGATGCAGTTTTTGATTAAGCTGCATTCTTCTGGCTATGGAAATAGGAAAGGCTGCATAATACACCACACTTCTTTTTTTTTTAATGGTGTTGGTTGTAAATTATATTTTCAAGTACTATGGTCTCTTTGCAAATAAAAGAGGGGATCAAGACAATAACAATGAAAAGAGAGAAGAGGGGTTTGGTTGTTAAAGTCGTATATTCAGCATAACACCAGAGTGTTTCAATATGTTTTATGTTCTTAATATTCTTCTTTCTATATACAGTGCAGTAATACATCTCTTCCTCCTTACACTAACAATTTATATTCAGGATACTCTAATGAAGTACATCTTGAGTCTCCTTTTCATGGCTAATGAGGAGACAACAAGAATTTGACTAATACTAGTACAATTACTGGAGCAGTGAAGCGTGCATCTCTGATTAGACGTGATAATTTGCAAGGCTGGGCTCTTCACATTAAATTTGCAAACAGTTTAAAAATCACTTCCTCTATTTATCCAGCTAATCTCTGTTTAATGACTCCAGACCTGACAAAAGAAAGAGAAAATGTCTCTTAAAATCCTATACTTCATTTATGAAGCTTGTATATAAAGCAGAGGTGTAATTTATTGAAAATCTTTTCCAGGAGACTTTTTGATGAATCCATGCAGCTGACTTTTTACAATGCAGTGGTATTTTTATTCATCCTGTAACACTCAGCTTCCTTTATATAGACGTTTGTTGGTTTTTTCCAGATTTAGTCCTATTCCTACAGATTTTTGGCTCTTACCTTTGATTTCTTTTCTTTCTAATGCATCTTTTGAATTCAAGAGTTGATTATACACAGAGGGTGAATATTTTTGTCTGATTTGCTTATTTTTTTTCAGAAAATGTTGGTCGAGTGACTGGTGGTGGTGGTGGTGCTGCTAGGGAATTCTTCGTCAGTCAGCAGCATCACAGGCAAGCAGGTTTCAGTGAAAATCTGGCATGTATCATTCCAGATTTTTGAAATGTTTCTTTTTCCTTGAGACCTGTTTTCACCATTTGGTCTTAAAGTGAAGCTGCCTGAAACAACGGCAAATCAGGTTAGAATTCTTGATGAATTTAATTAAGCAAATAGAAACAGGTCTTGCTGCCAGTAGGTGGCACTCGTCCTAGATCGGGAGTGAGATGATCTCGTTTAAAAAGGACAAAAACCCAGGAGTTTCAGATGGGCCTAAAAATGGATGTCTTCATGTAAAACTATGAACGCACCACTGATAGAAATATCGTGTCCTGGGTGTAACTGCAGAGAAAGAACTTGCATTAGAGGGTTTAACTGAGTTTGCCAAGTTAACAAATTAATTGCTGGCTGTTATGCTTGTGCCTGGACCAAGTGCCACAGTGTTAACTCCATCTTGCACAGTGGCACCATGAGATTAATTTCTTTTAGGATCCTCTAAAACTGAGTAAAAACAGATTCAAAATGAGGATAGTGCCCTAAGAAGGAGGAAAGGATTCAGGACTGTGACCCAATATAAAACTTTCCTGGAGTTTTCCCTAAAACGCATAAAAGCAGATGCACAGAGTGAGGATCACATGCTCAGCCTGTTCTGCATATATTTACTTATATAGCTTTCAGAGAGCGTGATTAACTGTGTCTAATGTATCTTGTTAAAGATTGGCTCTGGGATTTCCCTGTCTATTTTACTTAGAGATACCTAATAGCTTTTTGTTTCTGCTGAAAAACAGCATCTGTTGCAAGGATTGTGTGCAACAGACAGAAAATGTGCATCGGCTTCCTTCTGTACCTATGGAAGTTGTTTGTGTCAGGGAGTTAGTCCCTAGAGAAGTTTTGACAGACTGCATGGAAAAGACTTCTTTAACTATAGACGGCATCTGCATCTTCCTCCCCTTTCAAACACAAAGGTGATAAAAATAGAAAATCGTGGGGTTTAGCTTCTGGGGAAAGCAGGTTTCTAAAACTGATCTGTGAATTCCCAGTAGCAGAATGTCCTCCCTGAAGACTGGGACAGAAGGGTGGGTACAGTGCAAAGTGACATCACTGTTTGCTGTTACTAAAGTGATGGGAGCTGGCCAATGGAAATGGCCAATGCAGCTTCAAAAATGGAAAAAGCAGATAAAGGGTTTTCTTCATTTCTGCTCTACAGTCTCTGCTGGTGGTCCTCATAGGGCTAACTGTCTGATTTCACTCTTCCCCATTACAGTAACAGATTTAAGGAACAATTGTGGCATTTGATATCTATTATCTCTTCCTATAATTCTTAATATTTTTTTTTAATTGTGCTGATTCTACATAAACCTGTAGGACGTAAGGAAGCCATTTCTCACTGGAGGAAAAAGTGAGAAGAAAGTACTCTATAATCAGGACTAGGAGTGACTTCCTTGCATATCACTTGTTCTTTATGCTATGAGGGCTGTCATTCTTAGGTTCCTGCATGCGCTCTATATAATTGATATTATTTTGTAATAATAATTTTCCTGGTTCTAATCACAACAGTAGTAGTAGGAAAAAGAGGACTGCTTTTACACTTGCTTGATACCTTGGGAAGCTGCTTATCCCCCCAATGGCACGGCACTGGTGTGCTTGTGATTATTGGGAAGCTTTCTCATCACCAGCCAACAGACAGTCCCAAGCAAATGTCCAGGACTGTCTGTAATTGCCAAAACCACCCGTGAAGCTCTGAAGAGGGATACGGAGTTGTCTTTCCCTCTTCCCTGTGCCTTGTGTCAGAATGCAGAGCATTGGAAGGGTAGAACTACTCTCTCCAACTGCCTGCTGGAATTGGATGTAGTGTGTTGGGATAGATCATTTAGAAGCCATTTAAGCTGTAAAATGAGATTTTTTAGGAGATGTTCACTTAAAAACAGGTTTAAGTTAATGCAATTAAGTGATAAAAAGACGGATGCAACAAAATAAGTCATTAACCTTAAATGTAGTCCCCCCTAACTGATTGTTGGTTCCAGTTTATGGGGCTGGCTAATTAAGTACCGTAGTTTGGTCTAGGGCTCATACGTTGGAAAATTCCTAGGGCTACATAATTCTCACTCCTTTTGAAGCAGATAATTAGTGGAGCCACCCTGAGTTAATTCTGCTTTTTTTCCATTCAGAATGAAGTAACACCTTCTTTTTTTCCCTTCTGTTTACGCATCTCTCTGACTGTATAAAAAAGGCAGGACAGGAAACTTTTTCATTCTTTTCTACTCATTAGCCTTTTTTTTATTTGTATTCTCTGGTGTAAATAGCAAAGTACATTTTGCTTGGTAGGAAAATAGGGTTTGATTTGGATCCCTTTGAAATCAGTGGAAGTCCTTCTAGTAGACTTTATCGTTTCACAGTACATTTATCACTTTTACTCATTTTAAAAGAAACAAAACCGCTTGTGAGCTGGGGAAAAAGAACCCAAGTTTAGTGAGAATACTATGTGGCCAGGAATCTATACTGAAGAAGGTTTTTACTTGAAGAGAGTGGCAACATTTAGAAGGTATACTCCAACTTTATCTCAAAGCTGAGTTATTCTCTAAAATGGGTCACAGTAGCTGTCATGCATATTGAAAAACAAAAAAAAAGCACATTGGTACTCTTCTGAATACGCCCATAATAAAACCTTAAGTTTATTCTGTTGACAGTTCCTTAAATTAAAAAAAAATATAGCAAAATTTTCTTTCCAATAGTTTTTTGTTGTCATTCTCAATGTAGTAGAGCACTATTTCAAGCATGCAAAAAGTGACTGTGCCTTTATCTTTCACCCAGTATTCCTGTTTTCTACATAGCAGTGTCCTTGCTTAGTCTCTCTATCTTGTTGCAGTCCCCAATGAGAAAAATATGGAACCTAATCAGGCGGCCTAAATTCTCTGTTATAAATGACATCCAGAATCCCCAGTGCTGGATTTGCTGGCAGTCTGCCAGGTACCATGTTCCACGGCACAAGATGTATCACCTTTCCCTGCTGAGATTACTCACACGGAAGAGTTTACGTATCCCTGAGTATGTCCAGGAGGAAAAATGGTTCTGTGCTTAAGGTATTAGCAGGGAGATCTGGAAACCTGAGCTCGGACATTAAACCACACGTCCCCAAACATGTGGAGAAATCTGTATCATAAATGGCTACAGTGTCAGGATTGCCTGTTTGTAAAGTAGAAATAATATTTCCTCCTTTCTCTGTTTGCATAGATCACGTACTCCTTAAGGAGGAGACAGTGGTGCAGTAATCATGGAAATAATATTTAGATTTTCCCAGGACAACTGTTCTTCCACCATGAGGAATGTTGAAATAAGATTCACTAATCAACCGGGAAACCACTGTGAATTCCAAGTTTACCTAGTCCCTCAGGTTATTATTTGAATCCTGATTTCCTAAGGAAATAAGTTTTATGTAAGCATCTTTACCTATCTTCTCATTTTGAACTAGACATTTTTGTGAATAGTTCTTAATCATATTAAATTCCTAATAAGTAATAAAAAATGCTCTCCTGGAAAGTAAATATCCTATTAGTGTACCCACTGGAGGAAGTGGAAAAAATGAGGATCACTTATTCTTACTAAAGTAAAAAATCTACATAGGATAGCAATTTATGAATGCTTAACTGCTTGGGGGGAGAAGAAGAAGCATCTTTCGGAGTTTTTTCTGTTTCAGACATTAGAGAACCCCCTCCTCAACTAAAACTTCTTTCCTGTCTGGATTGTGTATTTTTAAAGAAGGAATAATAGAAGATTTTTTTCCAGCTAGCACTTACCGGATGTTTAATTAGGGTGAGCTCACACATATTCAGTTAAAGTCAACCAACTAGAAGATATGAGTCCAGTGGAAACCAGATGGAGTTAGCGACAGTGCTCATGGAACAACTTGTTCTCTGCAGATTCCTTGTCATTTCTTCCCCGTATGTAAACTGTCTCAGGCTATTGTGCTGTTTCAAACAACTTGTTTGCAGGCTCCACACACTTCGGAGCAACTCTTGTACAAAGCTGGCCACCCTCAAGTTTGGAATAAATAGGGATTGAGCTATTTCATAGATTACTATTTAGAAAAGAGCCTTAAATTGCAGCATCCCTTTCCATTTTGTCGGTGTTAATCTGAAGCTGGTGCAATCTTTTAGAGGAGTCTTCTCATGACATCTCTTTCAGTACCTTTATTTTTGCCACCTTTGTGGGAAATGTGTGCTATTTCACCACAAATGAGACTCTGCCCCCGGGATATCTTGCTGTGATATTATTGTGCTTTTGTTTGTTGCATCAGAGAGCATTTTATCTGTGTGTAGGTACTTACAAACTTCAGTTTAGTTGCCTTTTCGGTTTTCTGAACTCCATGTCTAAACCTGGAATTTCAAGCACTTTGGAATATCCACCCAGAAACACCTTATGAGCTGCAACTGTAGTTCATCTTCACAGACATTTCTGGAATGGTACATAAAATAGACTATAGAATTGTTACAAGACAATAGCAGTAATGGTTCTATAGCTAATTATCAGGCTTGTTCGTCTTCATTAGCTCTTTAAATGTGGATGTGATATAGGCAGATAGAACAGGGATTTCACTGCATGAGCAGAGAGCTCTTAGCCTGGGTCATTCACTACCCCAAAAGTAGGTTTTTGTGCCTGGGGGCTGATTTTGATCTGCAAAGCTCCGAGTCAGGGCTGTTGGCGTTCAGGTGTGCGCTGCTGTTGAAAATGTGCGAAATGTTTGGCATTGTCAGAATGCAAAGTCCAGCTGCAACAAAAGCACCGGTTTCACGAGGGGGCATTTATAGGCAACAGAGCACCAAGTATCCCTAGAAGGTTTGTTGTGGAATCTGCTGTGCTCCCGATGTGTGCGGGGAACTTATTTTTGTGTGTATTTTACAGTAACCCTGAAGTAAGGGTTCCTTGCCATGGAACTCTTAAGCCACAGGTTGGGTTTGTTGGTTGTGAAAGTTAAAACAATTAACTCATTCATGAGGCAGGAATTTTAATTGAGATCACCAAGTTTGAAAAACAAGCGAGTTATTCATCAGTAGAATTATACCTTTTCCCACCCGTTTCCTCTAAATATTTGGTCACAGAAGGGCTTGTTTTAGACCAACTGCAACAGAAGCAAACATTACCCTTGGATTTGATATTCTGTGAGTCAGTGGAAGTTGGTAACGCACAGCTATATTTATCTTGTCCTGTCATTTCAAATGTACCTTACCTACTCTGTGGAATCATTTCTTATAGATGCTAGCAGCAGTCCTTGCCATCTCATACCTGATTTTTTTTTTTTTTTAAGCCAGACTTGTTTATTTTAGACAGGTTGCTTCATACCCTGTTCAGAAATGAAATGTTTTCTTTGTATATGGACTTTGACAGAAATGAAGAAAAATCTCATCTATTTTCCTCAGTTGTCCTTACCTCATATGAAGGAAAACATTCACAGCTGTCTCTAGTGTCCTGCAATGCAATAATTTTTCTCGGAGGGAGACTAATACCCGAAAACCTGCTGACATGGCCACTTGCCTTCTGTGGTACTGTAACGTCTGGACACTGGGAGTGCAAGTATGATCTCTGTAAGTTTCCATTAAGCCCAGTACCCGTTTAAACGAACTCATAGCTTGCTATTTAGGCAAACAGAAAATGTACAAAGATTTTTATTGGCACTGAAATGAATAATTTTCAAAACACCCCAGGGAGCTATACACATAGATCTTAGTGAAAATCAACAAGATTTGTACTCAGTAGAAAATTCTCTCCTTGGATAATTATTGCAGACAGGTATCAGCAATTACTCTCAAAGAAATTTCCAACATTGGATGAGGTATTTTCATTCTCCTTTGTCATTGGGCTTGTCTTTCCTTCACATGGAGTGCACTGGACAGGGCTATGCTATTGGGCCATGTGTTCAGTGTAAAGTTGACGAGAATTGGTTTGAACCTCAATATTGCTGCTTCAATAACCATTTTTAAGGCAGCAGCATGAAATGCATATGCTACAGTCTCCACAAAATGAAGATAAAACAAATGTAAACTTAGATCAGATAATTAACACATCTTTGTTAAGCACTTGTAACAAATCCCAAGAAACTATTCCACGGTTCTTTAAAGCAAGGAGGTTAAGCTTTGTAAACTTAATGAGGTTCCCCTTTCCCTCTTTGAAGGGATCTAAACTGGAAACAATTTTTTTGTTTAGGGTCAAGAAACTGTAAATGACAATGGATTTGAAACATTTCAACCTCAAACCAATTTATTCTAACATCACAAACTGAAAAAAAAAATGCAGTTCTTTCCTTTGATATATAAACAGAAAGGTTTAGACACTTCTTTCAGAGATGCTAAGCAGTACAACAATGAGTTGTAACAGTTCTGGGGAGGAATAAGATCTTGATGAACAGAAAAAAAGGATAATGTATTTTCTGGAGGATATCCAAATTTTTTCTCTTTTTGGAAGGAGACTTCCCGAGTTTTACTATTGAATCAGATAATTGAGCTGAGTATCAATCACTGCTTGTATAGGAGAAAATGCCTGGCGTGCGTAAGGGACAAAATTCTCTTCTGAGTAACCTACAGCAGAGAAAATGGGGATCCCGGTGCAGTTCCACAATCCAGTGCCTAACACTATCATAGCACCTACGGTATGTCACCGCGAGCTCGGGTGGTTTATATACATACACACAGCAAAACCAAGTGTGTATAAAGGACAAAAGCATTTTATAAGCCAAATACTGCAGGTTGAAGTCAATAGTGGCTCCACTCTAAGAAGGTCAGAATTGGACTTTAAGCATTCATTCAATTTTGTTAAATTGAAGTGTGTAACTGTTATCCTGATGGTCAAAATTTTATTCTTTCCTGTGTATCTAGGGTTTTATCCCATTACATGTTGACCTTGCTTATATAATTGGCAAAAGGGTATTCCATTAAAAGTAAAAGCTTTTTTATTTCATTTTGTCTATATGGTTCAATTTTTAATGTCCATCCTCTTAGTGACCAAGCATTTACCAGGTTCACTAACTTTCTGTAGATGACTGTATATCATGGCTCCATTGCTCTGAAGTCAATCTACTGTTTTTTGTATTTATTTACTTGAAGAAATGAACAGACCTTTCTTGTCCAGATCTGCCATCTTCTAAGGTAGTACATATGTCAGAATAAGTCACAGCTTTCGGGTGCCAGGACAAATGTTTTGTATTGGATATAAATAATACAGTTCTGAAACTGACGCACATCAGAACTTTTCATCTTCAGGCTCTCCTCTCTCTTTTGTGTAATTAGGTAGAAACTAATGTGTGCGTGATAGCCTAAATGACAAAGCTGAATTTAAATTTTTTTTTCTGTAGACAACTGTGTAGACTATGGAAACTTTTGTTAGATCATTAACTTGCACCACTTGAGAGTTCGTCTGGCTCGACAGTGTAAGAGAGGCAGAACTGGAACTAGAGGTTCCCTCCTAGAGGTTTCAGATCAGTGATAACAAGGGAATATTAGCACCTTTAGTCAAAATTATCCATTCAAGTATAAAACTGTGAGTGTGCAGCTTTGGTAGAATAGCTGCCAATTACATTTATCTTTGTAATGGAAAGACAATAGATTGGATTCTCTAGGTCCTTTATACTGAAAAAATTGATGGAATCTTGTCTGAGAGATCCATTGCTATAAACAAATCCTCAGCTGTATACTGTTAGGAGGCAGGCAGTAGTTTGAAGTCTTCCAATCAGTGCTGATAAAGCAGCTTGAAAACTACTCTGGACTATGGCATGGGTGGGGAATGCAGTCAGCCTCAGTGCTGGGGTACTTCATGTATCTTCTCTGTGCTCTTCTCCCAGTTGTAGAGACTAACAGCAGTATCTGTGACTATATTATGGATTTTGTTTTATGCAATTCTGAAAAAAAAGTAATAGTAATGAACATAAAAGAATTCTTGAAAACAAATCAAGAGGAATAGGTGTGTTTTACCTTTGCAGTCTCTTAAAAGAATTAAACAAATTTGTTTTAAAAATAAACTAAGAATCCTAAGATAAACTCAGGCTTTTTTTTTTTTGGTGATAAATGGAGCTTGTAGCCACATAGTATCTATTCGTATCATTGAAAGTTGTACAAATTTTGCAATGTATTTTGGAAAACTCATTTCTACAGTAGTACAGTGTCATAATCACTTCAGTAGACCACTGCTGCTTTAAAGGCTTCTAGTATTTTTCATCCGTGTTTTCAGCTTTGTTTAGTTAGAGAACAATCTCAGTGTGTAGGGCTGTGAAACAAACACGCTAACACTACAACAGGTTCATTAAAGCTTTTATAGCTTATAGGAATTTTATACTTGGATTTATTCTAGGAATGGAATATCATAATGAGACAGAACATAAGGTTTCACTCATAGTAAAATTCATAATAGTTTTTGGTATGAACTGAAAATAAGGAACAAGCACCAGAAATTAAATTTTGAGAAACTGAACAAATCTCTACACTTCCAAATAATTATTTACAATATATACTAAATGTTTTGCATGGGGCTAAATCTTTTCTCAGAAGAAATAATTAAACATTCTGCAAGAATTTTTTTTCCTCTTAGTATTTTCTTATTAGTCAAAACTTTCCTTCTGACTCCACTTTCTCATTTGTTCCTGGTAAAGTATTTCATTCATGTATAAACTTTCCTATGCCCTGCTTTTATGGTTTTGCTACAACACACAAGTGTATTGTCACATACTTGTATGTGTAAAGTGGAGATGGGATCTAGTGTCATATTTACTATGTTTCAGAGACCACAGTAGTACCTGTTAGAAAGAACACACTTTGGTAGAAAGAGGCATTTATATTCATAAATTACTTTGCTGGCCAGTAGTTATATTTGTGTGGAAGATGCAACCTGCTATCTGATCAGGTCTTAATTAAATCTTGGGAGCAAAGCATAGCCATTTACTAGATGTCTCATGAATTCATTTCATGAACTGAAATATATTTAATATAAATGCAGTACAATACATGCATAAAAGACAAAACAATTGTACTAGAACTGATGGAATAGATCTTAAATTAAATACATATGATTTTTGCTTGTGATCCGTCAGCTGTCAAGGATGATAGGTAAAACTTCAGCTTATTTACACCTGGTTCATGGAGGAAAGTAAGAAATAAAGTTAGAGCTATTTCAGACAAAAGGAGTTTTCTTGTACGTACAAATACCAAAAGACTATTTGTGGAAACCAAAATACTTCTCATGCTCATAAAGATTGCCCAGTTGATTGTGAGTCTGATGAAACCTTTCTGAAGCTAAGACCGCAGAAGCCAGGGGCATCCCATCCAGGTTACCCCAGAACCAGCAACCTTGAAAGGACTTGATACTTACTTTTGGAAAACTGGCTGTCCTAAGATTTTGCCCAAAAGTGAAGTCTTTGGAATCTGAGCAGAAGCATAGGCCTGCAATTTTTGTCCCTGAGGGTGCCTTGGCAGAAACTTCAAGCTCTGTCCTGAGTGGGAATCGCCCATGGCAGCCCCCACAGGTCCAGCTCTTGTCACCCAGCTGGATGGCCTGGCTACACCTCTGGGTGGCTTCCCACTGCAGAACATGGGTGAAGACTTGAAAACGTAGGAATAGCTGTCCAGCACCTGTGACTTCAGGGCTGACCTCCTGGCAGGTCTGTCTAGAATCCATCAGTTTTGAGAATCGCAAAGCTTATTTTCTCTAAGTCAGTCAGTGCAGCTGCAGGATCCTGAGAACTTATTTTCTATGGAAACAATGTGGTTTTGAACACATCTTGCTGTCAATTCAAATTTGTCCAAACCCAAACTCCAGAAGAACCATATTTCCTGGGAATTGGAGACTACTTTTTGACTAGCTCCCCTTATAGCTATAACCATGTAAGTTTTTTCTCTCTAATTTTTGCCATCCTTCATTTTTCCAGCTCAGCGTGTTATTTTTTTTCCAGAACTGAAGTCTCTTTAGAACAGAGCCCCTTTGACCAAGTATAGAGAGGAATAGTTCCAGGAGTCACAAAACCAGTAAGAAAGGAAAATACCTTTAGGAGCTTCTTAACATGCAGAGAATAAAACCCATGTCTCTTTATGGCGACCAACATACTTCTTATTTTTCCTTCTGGAGTAGGGAAGATGGAAGAAAAAGCCATTCACCTACTGCATTATAGACTTACCTTTCACATGGGGCCTCTCTGTTTTAGCCAGCTGAAAGTTTTTCATACATTTCTGTGTTAGATATGCAAAAATCCTGTGATATACAGAAGTCACTGCTTGAGCAGGAGGGGCTTAGTTCAATGCCTCTTGATGGAATCCTTCCCACTGATTCTAAAGAGCTTCAGATGAGCACGCAGAGCCACCACCTTTAATATTTTTAAGAACATACCAGCTTACTTCTGAAGACAAAAAAGGTCAATATGACTTGATACATAGAATGCTTTCCAATTCACCACATTACTGGCCGGTGTCTGAAATCTCTCAGCCTTAATCTAACAAGAAGTGTGCCTGAGCAAAGGAAGCTATAAGCATTGAGAAAGGAGTAAAGTCAGGACTTAAACTCAGACAAGTTTCTTTGGAGTTAGTAATGCATTTTCCCTATTAAAATGATGTAGCTGCCAGCGTTTTGTGTTTTTCTTGCATAAGCACTACCAAATGGGGAGATGCAGAGATGCCCCGTGTACCTTCAGATAAACTGTGCACATTTGGAAGTAATTGAAATGGAGAGAAGGCGGGGTTTCTATTGGCATTTACTGATATGGTCTGGTTTGTATTAGGATGGAATTTCTGAGATTGGGAATGTATTACTCTAACAAACAGTGGTTGCTATAGGAAATATATGATCATCTGTATTATTGTCCATGTACATAAAAGGCATGCATACTGATAATTTCCTGGGATTTGAGTGTGTTGGGGGAAGCTAATGGACTCTAGGAGTGTCATACTTGAAACTTCATATCTTGCGTTTGTCGTCTTTACCCTTGTCACTGTAATAATTGTGTATAGTCCTCAGGAATCTGTGTGGGCTGTAATCTGTCACCAGTACACCATTTTGTATTTTCCATCTTCAGTTTCATCTAGGACAAGATGATGATTGGGAGCAGCCAGGATAGATTTGTCAAGGGCAAACTGTGCCTGACCAATCTGGTAGCCTACCTACTAGGATGAACATAACTGATCTTGTGGGCTAGGAGAGAAGTGGATGTCTCTTATTCTGACTCTAACAAGGATATAAAGGGAAAAAAAAAATCTGCAAAGAGGTCAAATTAACATTACTGGATATACTGATATAACTGAAGTCTACAGTTTGCTCAGAAAGTAATATGGAAACGGTCTGAAATATAAATCTGTAGTGCCTGTTAATGTCTGCAGTACCTATTAATAGTCTGGTTTTCTCAGCTTTTACCTGAATGTCAGGTGGTAGAAGAGGCTGCCTGGGGGCAGGCAATACCATGCAGCTTCCAGTTCTGTCCGTGCCATGAAGAGTCTGCATTTGGTAGCTGCAGCCTTCTGGTACGTCAGGCAACGATTAGCATCCTGTTTTTCAAAAACCGGTGGATCTGAGGGGTTTGGCTCCAACCATCAGGTACATTCAAGCCCCTCTTCAAGTTCCACATTTCAACAGCTTGTGCTGGGTGCCAAGTGCATTCATGAAGTGCTACAATATGTGTGATATTGTCTCTTGAAGGAATTTGTGTCACTGAGCCAGCATATAGTGACTACATGCACTGAAATCCTCTGTATTTTCCTAGCTCTGAAATACAGATAACAGAAGAAAAAGCAGGGGGTTGGGACACAGAAAGACAGAGGAGATCCTAGACTTGAGACACTTGCTACTGATATTGCACACAAAACCTGAAAATATGTTAATACAGATAGAGTCTGAGAGTGCACAGCATTTGAATTTTGATCATTTTTCAAACATGCAGCTCTCAAAATAGCGAGCATATTTATGAGATTCAGAATGGATTTACTGTCACAGACATTGTTTCACGGACACACTCCATCCCTTCTCTACCACTGTGCAAAATCAGCTTATTCTAAGCAGGCTTGAAACAGGGCCCAAAGAGTATCTAAGGCCAGTTTTTCCATGCAACTGAAACTGTGACAGAAAGGTGTAGGGTGTGTGAAGTGGAGGTGGTGATGCTAAGCTTCCACTAACATCTGGTCATTAACTTCAGCTTTGGGGACTTCCAAAATGCTGGCAAACACAGCTCCAGCTGGCCTGGGGACCGTTGCTTCTCCGTGAGCAGGTAAACAGGCCAGATGGTCTCTGATTTTACTACTGTTTCTAGTATGGATGATGAGTCGTGGTCCCTACAGAGCAATACACCTTCCAAACGCTGAACGTTTTTATTCACCTTTTGACCACGTAGAAACAATGTAATTATTAGAAGAGTAGTAAAATGATTAGGGGAGTGACTAAAAGGAAAATCTGAGAGTGAGATGCAAAGAAAAGGCAGCAATGATCACCTTGCTTTCTTCTTTCCATTTCAGAATAGCCGAGTCTAGAAATCCATTTTGAACAGCTGCACTTCCATTTGTGTTTGCTATAAAACAAAACTGTTTCACTTGCAGGAAGAAACTGGGGAAACTGTTTTGCCTTTGCCATTTCTGTTCCTTTCAGCAAACAACAACAAAAAACCCAAACAAAACCAGCCATGCAACCAAACGAGAACCACCCCTCCCAAATCGCATCAAGCAGCTTTTAGAGCTCCAGTGCTGAGAAGTGCATTAGAAAGCTGGGAGAATCCAAATTTCAACGCTTTGTCTGCAGTACTTACTGGAGGGAATTTTTGCCATAGCTGCATGCAGCATGAACACTTGTAACAGCGTGGGAGGAGGAGATTTGGAGAATCTGGAGCTGGAACCTAAGGCAATATTCAGGCAGCGATTATGCAATTGTTGCATAATGTGGAGAGTGCCTGCATGAATAATCCTATTAACATTAGAGTTTCACAATCAGGCAATTGAACATTGCACTGTTCAAAATCATCTGCATTTATGATGGAAAAATTAGCAAAACCGCCATTAAAAAAAATAGCGGTCTCGTAAATATAGTCTTTCTCAGCAGGGGCTAAGAGTGGAAGCACGTCAGAGGAAAGAATAGAGGAAAATATTTTCTCAGCTTAGTTACAGTAGGAAGGATTTAATGGTTTCCCTTGAGAAAGGAATAAGATGGGGAAAAGGTGTAGATAACTATTACGGGTTGCTGTTAATTTATTCGATGTGACCAAGAAGGGCTGTGAACACCGGTATTGACAAAATTGAAAGGAAAGGGAAAAATATTGTGCTGGTCACCTGAAAAAATTACAATTTTTTTATTGGTATTTAGAAAGTGCCAGAGCCAGCACAGGCAGAAGGATTTGTTCCCAAAGGTTTGAGAACTCTTTCTGCTAAGGGAGTAGTAACTGGAGCAGCGGGTGCAGCCTCCTCTCCCTCCCGTTATAAGGCCCCTGTGGGTGCGAGAAGGCACCGACTCCCAGGGGGTGAGGAGCCCAGGTGGTCGAGGGGGCTGCTCTCCCTCCTGCTGGAGCCAAGGGCCAAGAGCTTCCCCTGCAAAACAGCGGGCAGCGGCGGCACACACGGGCACACTGCAGTGTCTGTGCAGGGGCTGGAAAAGCCGCAGCATCTCTCCGAGCTGTTTGTGTGCTCCCAGTGGGATAATGCTGAGCCCAGGTTCCTGCCAAGGGTCGGCCCCGAGCCGTGCGGGGTGGGAGTCGTGTTCCCTCTGCGAGATTCATGTGCCACCTCCTGCAGCTTTGCCAGCTACCAAGCGTTTCTGAGGAACCTCTGCACAAACACATAGGCGGCAGCAGTAAGGCTGGTGCCAGCACTGCTGTGGAAAACAAGTCATTAAATATCTGATCTATGAAGTTGAAGCTACATGCCAAAGCAGAAATAAACCTCCATTAGGCTGCCTTTTTTTGTTTCCAGAAGGCTACAGAAAATGAGTGGGCCTATAAAGATGCATCTCTAGGCATCAGGGACAAGGCAGAGTGACAGCTGAAATTTAACCTGCGTTAATGTTGCCAGAAAGAATTTGGATGTTTGGGTGCTGATAGATAAAGAATTTGTACGGTCAACTGTGCAAAAAGACTGAGAAAATCCATAGCTGGTTGAGGAAAGTCATCTGCTTTTATCTCATGCCACAATATTTGAAAAAGCACATCCAGTGCCCTAAACATCCATAGCTGCAGAACACTGGAGCCTTTCAAAGCTTCTAGCTGGATTTATTCATTAGTTTTGTAAATCTTTTGACATGCCAGAACTTATGACCATTTCCAGACCAAATAGAACTGGTATAAGACAAAGAAAAATAATATTTTTATGGTTGTTCCTATGTGACAATCCATGATGAATTCTTGTCTGGAGGATAACTGTGAGGTAATCTTCCCTGGTCTGGTTTCTCTTATCCTGTACATAAGAATAGTCATTTAGCAGTCTTCCATGCTGTTTGGTTTCTTGGATATATGTAATAGATTTGGATGTGGCAGTAGTCTTGAAGTTTTATGTCTATGGGAAGATGCATCTGGAGAATGTACTGAAGGCACAGTTCATGTCGCCTTTGTTAGCCAGCACGCTTTCTTTGTGCTTTCTAGAGTGCAAATGGAGTTCTCAATGTGTGTTCTAGGAAATTAATTGGAAAGAGCTACTAAAGGCGTATGCCTTTGGTTTAAAACTGCATTTTAGGGTATGGCAGTTTGCATTTTCATTTTTGGGGAGATAATGAATAATTGGTAAGAACAGGCAAATCTCCACTAACATCAGTGCAGCTGCATTCATTTAAATCAGTTGAGGATCTGATTCACTGTATGACAAAATGTCTCGACTAATATAATTAGCTAAAGCTGCAATCAAAGCCCAGCAGGGGTGTGGGTTGTTGCAGCAATGTAAAATAGAAAAAAAAGCGAAGCTTAAAGTTTCCAATATATATGAATATGTTCAGCTATATCTACCGTTCCCTTTTTTTGTATTTATTGATGTGATAAGTGGGGTACTGTGCCAGGATGAGAGGAGGCAGCTAGCTGAGTGGGAGAGTTTGCCTCATAATTATGAAAATCACTTTTTCCTTTGCCTTCATTCAAGTAACAGACATGTAAATGTAGACCTGTGGCTGCTGGATGAGCGGCAGAGAGAGCTGCTATCAGAGCTTACATTATCCATTTTCTTATTCACTGTTTGCAAGGCTCTATGTTTGCCTCACCTTAGGCAAATTGCTATCTTTCTCTGTGCTTCAGTGTTCACCCTCCCAGGCCTGTCTGGCCAGATCTTCGAAGCAGAGCTTGCTCTCGCTCTGTGCCTCCTGCAATGGGACTAGCCCTCACGCAGCTGATGCTTTCTGCCCCTCTCCAGCAGCGCCAATTAGAACGAATGCAGTAATCACAAGGACTTACCAACATAACCCAAATCCCCTAACTATTAAGAAGTACAAGCTTGACAAGGACAAAAATTTCCAACTTGGCCTTTGATTCAGTTTATTAAAGTGGACCTTTGCCTTCTATGGTCATTTTTTTCTGAACTATCAGAATATCCAGGAGTCTCAGCTTTCCTCTTGGCTGCTGGTCTAAGCAGCAAGGCAGAAGACTAGAGCATGAAACACTTTATCACTGCCATTGTAAACAGTTTGTGTGTTCGCTGTGGAAATGTGTTTCTATGAGAGGTCAGACTGTAATACCTTGTACCTTGTCAGCAGAAACAAGGTTTACTGCATCCTGCTCCCACTAACAGGGTTCTTTTTTTACATCCAATTTTGGGTAAGATAGAGTACAGTTCTTTTAGTTCTCAGTTGTACAGTGGGTACAAAGAGAAAGCTTTTCTTACTAATATTTGTACGTAAAATACAAACCGCTATTCGAAACATAAATTGCAAGTTGGTGTCAGGAAACCCTCACCAAAACCTTTCAAAGAAAGATCTTATTATCATAATGCCATAAGGGACAGATGAATAACAAATGAATGTTTATTATCAGTGTTACTCATTCCTGCTCTAGCAACTGAAAGAAGCTGGGCAATAAGAGGGACTCCAGAACGGAGGAGCATGAAAGCAGAACCTCCAGTGCCACGAAGCAGGAGGCAGCTCCTGCTGGAGCACAGGTCCTGCTCTCTTCCTCCAGGGTGCAGGTTTGGTTCTCCCAGGGTTCAGATTTCCTGGTTATGGATAGAAATCCATGGCTAATGACAGTAATGGCACACAGGAAAAGCTACCCTCTTTAGTTGAACTATAGTAACTAGGAGACAGAAAATATTAAAGCTATGAATTTCAAGAGCAGAAGATCATACCATGAAATACTATCATAAAAATTTCCTGTTTCAAGCAAATTTTGCCCTAGGAATTCTTGTTGTGGTAACTGAGAGTTCTCAGTAAGCCTATAAGAAGACTACAATACTGGTGTCAAATTTTCTATTTCTAGCATTTCTCAGTTTACTTACTCTCAGGTTCTCTTTGTTCAAAATACCTTAATACTTTAATGCCTGAGCTTTTTATGAAATACAGTTTGTGAATTTCATCTGAGTTTCACATTGATTATTATTTTTTGAGGATGGTTAATAATTTTTCTGATATCACACAGTTTAGGTAAGAATATTAATGGGTAATAGATCTACAAATAGAAAAAGATAGTACAAAGCTAATAAATGGTGGGGGTGCATTGCTCAAAACTGGCTGTAATATGTTCATCAGGCTATTAAGAAAAATAAGGGAACCTGAGGCATTATCTGTGTATTACAGGATTATTGATAGTACGGTTTTTAGGCTATAGAACTGTGTGGCGGGTTTTTCTCCATCAAGAGCTTGTGACCTGAGCTGAACTGGACCTTCCACTTCTTGCTGGTTCAAAACAATATGGATTTGGTCAGGGATTTGGAATTTAAACAGTAGCTGTTGTAGTTAGTGCTGTCTGATAGCATCAGTTGACAGGAAGTTTTTCAGATTAGGTTTTGAATTCCATAGTTTTAGTAGCAACTTAGTCCCAGTAAAATCACCAGAATAGACTGCACTTAACTGATGTGGCAGTACATTAGAGTCTAATAAAAATTAATTCTTTATGGCTAAATTGTGTAAAATATGTATTGATCTTAATTAGCAAAATGAAAAAATGAAATCAAACACTTTCAATTCTTTGCAGTGTCCCACTCCATAAAAGGCATTCTTCTTTCCTTCAAACTGCACATATGGACATTTAAACATTTCTGTAACAAGATTTCCATTCTAAGAGCCTGAAAGTTAAACTTGGAGAACAAATTTCTGCTTGTCTGTCACATTTTCTGGTTTATCTTAAAGCATTTTGTTAAACAAATACTACAGTTCCTGTCTTTGTGCTCCTCAGAGCACTCGCTTGATCGTGCATGTATAGTCTAGAATCCAGAAAATCAGGAGTGCTTGCATTAGAGATGACTCAAACACATACGTTTTTCTACCAAATATCTGGAGACATATCTAGGGCACTTGAAAATATTGTTTTTAATTTCCAAATTAAAGGAAAAAAGTGTTATGAGTGATTCAAATGTGTATATGAATTAAACATCAACTATCTGTTGGTGTGTCTAGGATTTTACTGAATTTTTAGAGTTGGAATGGACCATAGAGATCATCTAGTCCAACTGTCCTGCTGAGGCAGGATTGCCTAGAGCATGTTACTCAGGACAGCATCCAGATGGGTCTTGAAAATCTCCAAAGAAGGGGACTCCACAACCTCCCTGGGCAGCCTGTTCCAGGGCTTACCTTCATACGTATCCATACCTATTAAATTGGATTTGAGAAAAAGCTAGATTTTATTTAATGCTTAGATGTTGAAATTTCCTTGAGTTATTAGCTGACAAAGAGCAACAAAGACAAATAGTAATAAAAAAATAAGCTGGCAAACTAAGGGAGAGTTTCCCAAATGCAATCTAAGCTGTAACTGAGCTTCAGGCTTCAAAGCAAAAAGAGCCTCCAGTTGTATCCCTGTGGGATGGAATCCACTGTTGAGAAATTTTGACATTCCAAACATAATTTCTGGTTTTTAGTCTGAAAACATCTGCAAAAAGCAGATGTCTTTAGGTGATGATACCTGTCTTGGGAAACAGGGGGGAAGTTAAGACCTTTTGAAGGGAAAATGATTGTCTTGAGATGCTCGGATGCTCTTCAGTGCAAATATCTGTCTTGGAAGTCCCAATGGATTTTAGCTTCCCTATTAACAAATTGAGAAGAGGATTGAGAAGTGCTACACTGTGACTCACCAAATAACAGGGATTTTAGCTGGCTTTTGACCACAGAAAATTAGAGATAAAGTCTCTCTGAGGGTTGATCACTCCTTCCTTAGTTTACCTTTGCATGGTATCTAGGATAGGAACAGGGATCACAGAATGGTTGAGGTTGGCAGGGATCTTTTGAGGTCATTGGTCCAACCCCCCACTTCAAGCAGGGTCAACTAAAGCACCAGGTTGCCCACGATTTTGTCTAGTCAGTTTTTGAGTGTCTCCAAGGATGGAGACTCTATGACCTCTCTGGACAACCTGTTCCATCCTCAGAGTAAAAATGCAGTTGGTTGGTTGGTTTTTTATTCTGATGGATATTCATGTGTTTCAGTTTATGCTCATTGCTCGTTTTTGGGTCTGTGAATACCACCAACTCTTGACTATCAGTCAATAGTTTTTTGCTAACATGCAAAAATAATAGTTTGCCTCACTGGAAATGTATTTCCCATTGCAACTCCAGTAGCTTCAAACTGGCTCAAGCAAGACAGGCAACAAGTTCAGCTCTCCTGGGTAGCCCTGTTGACATTTGGTGAACCAGACATTGCAAAAAGTCTATAAATCTAATGCAGAAAATCTGTCACTTCAAGACTAACTGTTTTTGTCCAGAACTCAAAGTGTTTTCCAGCTGAAATGAGGTCATGCAAAGCTGTGGTCATGCCCAAAGCCAAAGAGCAGCTGACTTGAGCTCAGAACAGCTTTTGTGTTAGACCTCCAACCCAAACAAACCTGGGGTCAAGGGCCAATGTGTTTGTGTAGCTTTGGTTATCCCGTTGGAAGCATTGCAGACATGAGCCTGCACTTACATACTTTAGCTAGTCTTCTCTGACCTTTTGCTTTGTGCAGGTTAGGAACTATTTTCCTCAGTGGGTGTAAATCTGTCTGAACCTATGAGGTCTCTGCACATTTTTAATTATATCTCACACTCCACTGTGAATATTCAGCTCTTTGGTCTTTGGTTTTCTCTCTGTGAAGGAGTATTAAAGTCCAGAGGTAGAAAACTCATGGCATTGAGTTGATGGCTACCCCTGAAATCAAATCAAGTTAAAGAATAGGCAAGCTCTTACTTTGGAAATGGATTTTTATGGGAAGACATCAGCTATCAACAAGGTTGTGCACTAAGGGCTGTGCTCGCTTTGAGTTGCTGAGCAAGCCCACGTGATGGCAAACTGGAACATGACTAAAGGGCAAGAGCCTCCCCAGCTCTAGAGGCCAATTTTACTATTTTATGTTGGAGATATTTCAGTATCCTCATAAAACAGGGTGTATCCCAGTCTTCTTGAACACAGATTCACTGGATTTCTAAGGGAAAGATAAATGAGAGAGAACTATTGCATTCAAACTGATTTTGTGATTCTAAAGAATCACTGTTTTGGGGTGTCTTCCTCTTTATTTAAAAAGCAAGTTGTCTGGTCAGAATCCTGTGCAAAGCATGCATGGGAGATGAGCTGCATCTATAATATGCTGACAGCTACCTAAAGTTGGCAGTGCTGATCCAAGTCCTTTGAGAAGGGCAGTGCCACAGCCCCAGGTGAGGCACTGCTTGGAGACGGTTTGGCTGCAAAGAGCAGCCCAAGGCTTGGTCACTGCATGGTAAAGGCAGGCTTCCCCATGCAGGAGTGCTATCTGCTTGCAAAGCCTTTAGGATGCACGTACTGGAAAGCTCAGTTGGCAGATAGCAGCAGGGTATATTTGTGTTAGAAAATTAAGATTTGACACGATCAAACTACCAAACAAAAATTGAACTGTGGGTAAATACTAAAGTATATAACATTGTGAAACAGATCAAGAAGAAAAGAGCCAAGTACCTACATGAGCTCTGAGATGAATTTCCGCTAGAATAAAAATTTTTAAAGGCATCTATTTTCCTTACAATCATAAGTTAATCACATAATATGCTTCTGACAGGTATTATGAATGTGGAAAATAGCTCTAGTTTTTCAGACTGTCAAACAAACTGATAAGCCATGCCAGTAAGTTCACCAAACCTGTCTTACTTAAAATGCTGTTTCATTGACATATGCTACTTACTGCTACATGTACCTATATTGCTAAATAAAATCAATTATGTATGTATAATCACATATTATTTATTAAGCACTGCAACTGCTTGCATATTCTGGTAGGCACACTGAGAATCTATTTACTGTAGCATGTCTTTGTGAACAATAGCTGGGGAACTGCTGCCGTAGCTATTTATTAGGACAGCATTAAACGTGAAAATTTTGGAACTAGAAGGAAAGATAATATTTATGTTTGTTTAGATTTGTAACCATGGTACTTAGAATAGTTACTATGGGAATGGAAACAAATTGGTAAGCTACCATTACCCACTAGTATCAGTACTACAGGGGGGTTTGTTTATAAAAGCCACTAACCTCAGCTTCATTGATTTGCCCAGAACCTTTCTTTCTTGTTTAACTTCTTTCTCTACACTGAAAAGGAGAAAGGAAAAAATCCCTGGTGGAAACAATTATTTGAAGTTATATCTGGATGAAAGCACAGAAGGTGATTTTAAGATAAAAGGGGAAAATGCTCACAGTGATTGATCCAGGTAAAAGAAAATAAAAATTTAGACCCAAGAGCATTCAGTGTCTAGGTTATCCAGGGTGAGGGGTGTGACTGACGTACTTCTTAAGAAAAGGCTCTTTCTGCCATTTCGTTGCCTTGGGGTAGAGCACACGTGCGCACAACCATGTTCTATCGAGTATATTTCATGTGTTCTGGTTTGAGGTAAAACAGAACCAACCTTCTGTTTTGTAACTTTACTTTTTAGCTAAGCTTATTCTAACTCTCTGAAATTAACAACATATTGTAGAGAAAACTGTTCGTTCTCAGAGTGATAAAACCTGTGTTTATAGTTAACGCCAAGGATCGGTATGCAGAGAGGCTCTTGCTTATACTTTTTGCTATAACAACCAAGGTCAGCAAACTTCTTTATTTGCCTCGTTGGAGGGTTGGAAACAGAAAAGCATAGAGAGGTCCCACCTGCAGGGAGGAGCAGACAGGGCAGGTGATCCAAACTGACCAACAGGGTATTTCATCCCATCTGCCCCATGCTCAGTATGAAAGCTGAGGAATCAAAAGGCCAGCCCTCTTTTATCACTGGCCAACATCTAAAGAGGACCCTGTCAGTTTGTCTGCCTTTGATCCTGATCTGTCCTGACTCTAGAGCTGGAATCCAGTTCCCACCTGTCACTGGGTCCAGCCTGGGACAGTAACATTATCCTGGGAGCTTGATACAGTTTTGTATATATTGTATCTATTTTGTTATTTATTTCTTTATTTTATTATTAGTATTATTATTACAGTAATTTAATTTCTTCTGAACTCCTAAATCTCTTTATCTCTCTCTGCTTTCCTTGGAGTGAGGGGTGGGGGAGAGCATCTGTCGGCTGGCATTGGCCAATCCAGCCTAACCCATGACATCATGTAAGACTAAGACTGTTCTAAATTGGTTTTCCGTATGCACAATGGCTGTCTTACACTTAATGCAGAATTGTGGTGTGATTATGACAATTCAGATTTCAGAGAGGGATGACTAGAAATGCTACAGATGCAGTCCAAAATGTAAATGTGTTAAGCACAATGAAATGCAGAATCATATAAAAATTAAAAACAAGAGACTTGACAATGTGCATTGAACTGTCTTAATATTTCTTGGTTGTTCTAAGGTACAAAAAGAATTTATTTTTCTTCCCTGTGGTTCCAAATAAACCTGTTGCTTGACCAATTTCCAACCTGCTTACAGATGACCAGGGTGAGAGGCATTCTTTTAAATTTGCAGCTCCTGAAAGCATGTGACTACCTGAAAATGTCAACAAATGTATATATATACACAGATACCATGTGCAGTATAAGTAGTCTGTGATGTTCGCATGCACATTTTAAACAGTAGTTTTTCTGTATCAGCAGAGTGAAATGTGTGTGTGTCGATTTCCATTATATACCTATGTTTCCAAGTACATGTATCTACTTGGTCTTTCTCTTTTATTAGACATTCTTTCATCTCAAAATTTCAGGAAGGATTGCTATTTTTGATTAAGTTTTAGAGGCAGCCTCGTGTAATTTGCAACATTGCTTCTGAAATTACATGTAAGGTAGATTTGGTAAATTTTAAAAGCAGGACTGGTGGAACTTGTCCTTTCTAAATGAGTTTTTCTTTGAGCTTTTGAAGTCATTTAAATGCATACAGGCTGGATTTAAAGCAAACACTCACAGAAATTGCATAATGAAGGTAGTGGGAAAGATAGAGTTGAATTTTACACACCTGGGTTTCTCTTATGAGTTTTACTGCAGTCCACATCCATGAATGCCCAGATCTGTAAAGGGTGACAACCAGATTAAACTGTGCTCAACCTGTTCAGATGTCTTTAGCAGCTGGTATATTTTTTTCCTGGATATTTTGTAATATTTCGGAGTAAGCTTCAAACCTTTTCTTGTTAGTGCTCCATGTAGGTTTGCAGAAGTGCCAGCTTTAAAGATCTTTATCAACAGTCAGTCGCACTTGGGCTTTAGCAGTGCCTTCCAGAAGGGCTCCTCCAGCTCCCACCTCTGCCAGCACCAGCAACCATCTCGCTCTTCAGACAGAGCTGGCTGCTAATTATCCACAGATAGTGTGGCTAATCCTGGGGACAGCAGACAAATGTTATGCTGAGAATCAGGTCCATGTTCTTAGCTGCTTCAATTAAAGAGAGGAAAACTCAAAACCATGGTGTAACTTGAACCTAAAGTCTCTAAATCGTAGCAAAAAGTGAGTTTCAAATTCGTTATTTGAGAATGAATATGATTTTTTTTTCTTTTTTAATCCTCTTGATATTTGGCATCTGACTTGGGATGTTTGGCTGCATGGGATCAACCATACACTGACATTTTATTACTAAACCATCATGGTTTTCCCCAGCCACACTCAGCAATAAAACAGTTAATTTTCTTCTGCTTAAAATGTACTTATTGAAGAGAGTTAATTGCCGCTTCACAGTTTTTATCTTTTCAAAATAGAATTATGGTTCTGGCTGACATCAAAAAAAATTGAGCAAACATCTGAGCTTGTGCTGGGATGCAAGTAGTCCCAGGGAGAGCACCATTTCTGATCCTCACGCTTGATCCCAGTGATCTCCAGCAGTGTTTGGGAGGGTTACCTGGCGACCAGCTGCACAAACACTGTACCTGGCCCCTCCAACCAGCAAAACCCAGCCTTTGCAAACCTAAAAGCCTTCTGTGTAAACAAACACCACTAATAAACATCAGTGGGGACTGTCCCAGTTAAACAGCTGTAAAAATAAAAATTAAAAAGGTTTGCCTTATGACCAAGCCGTGAAACCACGAAGAAAGCATCTGCAAGCAGCAGTTAGAACAAATAATACTTTCCATTCAGCTGTACAGGCAGAGTCTCTTGCAGGCAAGTGTCTAGGATGCTGGTTGTTATATTTAATAGCTACTTGCAACAAAAGCAACATCAAGCTCTCTTCCAACTTCACTTTAAAACAACAGGTCACCTTCTTCTGAAACATCATTGAAAATATACTTTTTTTTTTTTCTAAGAAGCCTGATTAATTAGTTTAGAACCATAACAAGTGAAAGGTTTCATATTTAATCAAGGTCTGCTTGCTTAAAACACATAAATTCGGACTAGTTCAATCTGCAAAGAAGAAAACTGCATTCAAAAGTACTCATAAAGTTATCGTGCCTCTGATAGTAGATATGGACTTTGGAAAAGAAGCAGTACTTGCTATACAGGGTATGATATTATTAAGCAATAAAGAAGTAAAAATTTGCAGGATATCAATTGTATTTTCTAAGTATAATCCTAGGAATTACTCAAATGAAACATTTTCCATTGAAATATATACATGTTCAAAACTGGATATCTTTGCTGAAAATCATCAATTAAAAAAAAGTTTCTGTAGGTATTCTTTTGCCAATTTAGTTGAAATCATATGAAAATGCCAGCAAAATGATTGTGAAGTCCTTGTTGAACTGAAAACACAGATTTTTGGCCACGGCAAAGTATTGTCATTTCATAGTATCTGCAAAAAATTTTAAAAGTTACTGTAACCAAATTGTTAAAATGTTAAAAAAGGAAACTAAAAAAGCATTACTTTTGAACCTTCAATCGAAAGTATCTACATTTTGAACTGTATGTGTTATCTTTTTTTATCACGTTACCTATTGCATCATCTTTATGCTTTTAAGACTTATAGAAATATGAGGATAGGCTGCAAGATAATAGCCAGGAAAACTGGGGCTTTGCTTATTCCAGCCTTGCCCACTTCCAGGAACAGCTCCCAGAGTCATGGAACATATTCCATAAATCTTTCTGAAGAAATTGCTCTAGGATCCACATGGGATTCATGTTGGTGAACAGTTCAATTTAACAGCTGGTCATATCTGGCAACAACATCCTAAAAATGAGGAGGTCCTCCTGTTAGTGGCATAAACTACCACTGTTCAGAAGTTTGGACAAAAATATTTCTTTTCTTAAGAAATCACTGGCTTTTAAAAAGTATTTCCATAAGCCATTCCATGTTAAATGTTTTCTTTTGAAACTAATAAATAAGTAAATAGTGATTTACTTATTTAGCAAAGAGCAAATCTGTATGCTTCTGGAAGTTCACTTTTACAACGAAATATGGGTATCTTCCCTGCCCAGATATGGAGCTAATGTAGAAGATAAGATATCAAGAAAGGACCAGAAATTCCTTTTAATGAAGGGAAGAAAAATCAGATTAATAACAGTAAGACATTTGAGCAACCATTTATTTCAGCTAACATCAAGATAGCACAAGCCAAGTGCCATTAGGAACTTTCTGTAGCAGTATAGACAGAAGCACAGCCAATGGCACTTGAATGGAGTAGCCTCAAAATTGCTTTGGGAATCAGTTATGTGAGGGCTGGTCTATGGAGCTTTGTTTGACTGTCGCTGTGTTCTACAGGAATATTCAGATTTTTTTTTTCATTTGTTTTTCTAAATGCTGGCAATAGAAAATTGAAGAGCACCATATTTGATTTAGCTTTTCTTTGTGGCAGTTATTAACTTTTTACCAGATCTTAAAATAAATTGCATTCTGTCCTTTTTGCTATACAGATTTTATATCTATTCTAACTCCTAAAAATAACGTTAAATGTTCTTTAATAAGCAGCTGAGTTTACAATTTAAGTTCTATGAAAAGTCATGTGATAAGATAGTATTTTCACAGAAATTGTCTCGTGTTATTTGCAAAGTATTTAACAGATGAAGTATAAAGAGCCATATTACTTCTGATTTTAGGCTCATACATGAAATTCTTGGACCTCTTAGAAATAGAGACAAGCTTGATTAATCTGGTGTGAAAGGCAGACAACATATATCAGACTTTATCTTACTACAGATAATGGCATTCCAAGATAGATGGCACTTCCATACAAGAATGTGCTACACAAGATTTTGGATTCCCTCAAGATCTCTTTATTAGCAGGTATGATAAAATTGCATATGTTAGTAGGATTATAAATATTGTACATAGCCTTGCTTAACCAAAAGAAGTTGTCTTATTTACTAGCAAAAGTTGATGTGTTGTCTAATAAACAAGCTGTTGGGAATAACTTGCTTTTTTCCCCTCATATAATTACATCTAATGCCTGGTAGTGCAGTGACACATCTCAAGAAAATCAAGTTATGTTGATAGACCAATAAAATAATAACAGTAAAAAAAATTATGACTATGCTTGAAGTTTCACTTGTGACAATAGACAACTCTACAAGAATTAATATTCCAACTTCTGTTCAATAATTAACTATGAATAGTGACAAACGTAATTTTCTGTGCTACTAAACCTGGACTGCTCAGGAATTTGCAATATAAACTAGTTATAAGGATTAGGCTCTGTAACTTAAACATATACATCAGTAACATATCGTGAAAACTTATTAGCATTTGGAAACTTTTGTCTCAATCCATTATGAAACCTGCATCTGCTACTAGTCAGAAGCAGGAAGGCTTTTCTGTGTGTCCTGAGTGTTGGCTGGGAGAATAACAGAATTGGTTTATGGCCTTTGAACTGAAAGATATTGTGTTAGAATATAAGCAGTTCAGGAAAAAGTTATTAGATTTGGCCTGACGTTAGCATCGTGGGAATGTCTGGAAAACAATTTTAAGAAATTTGGGAAGGGAGCAGAAACCAAGACTGACTCTAATCCAAGAAAAAAAGAAATGGAAAGCTCTCCCTTTTTTTCTTAAGGATTCCAGTCAGTCAGCTATTTCCTAAATAAATACTTCTTTACACAGAACTTGCTCTTAGACATCATTAGAAGAGCAGGGGGAAATCTCTCATTTCCTGTGCTCAGGCCTAGTAATACACATGGTCTTCGTTAAGCACTATCAGTTGTTGCTTGGCACGTGTGCCTCTGTCCCATCAGTGAGTTTGTGTGGGAGTCTTCTTGTTGCATGAGTCTGATGGCAGCAACGGGGTTGTGGTAGCTTCACTCCTCTGAGCAGGTCCATTGCATCCACTGGGAATCATCCCCAGAGTAAAAAATCCCATGAGTTCGTCTTGACAAGATTGAGTCTTTTATCTGTGTTAGGCAAGTAGACCTTAAACCCACAAGCCTATGCCTTTATTTCATAGCACCAGTTCATTTCACAGCATCAGTAAATACCAGGCAACAGACCCAGAGTTTCAAGCACATGAAACAGAATGGAGAGCCTTGGTAATACCTGTCTGTCCCATGCCTTTTTCCACCTTTCCTCCTTCTCATACTGAGCACGACGTTGTTGCCCGCTCCCCAAAAGCCCATAAATATAGTAAGAAATAAAGACCTTTTCAGAGTTGGAAGAAACTTTAGACTACAAATTCAATCCAAACCCTACGTCTTTGTTGCATTCCTCAGTTGCTCAGTAAGAGGCTCCTATTTGGAGGAGATGCAGAGTGAAATAAAGAACAACTTTGGCTCAGGCTCTAGGCAGAGAGACTGTTATTGATCCCTGTGGACATGGACTACTTGCAACAACTATGAATGATTTCCCAACTCTTTATCTTGCTACTGTTGTATGAAAAATATATATAAGCATATGTTCTACCACTTATCATTTCAGGATATTTTTATTGAAAATTGATCAAGTTTTAAGGGATAGTCCCAGTGTTTATGCACAGAATATCTTGATAAGAACATGGTGAATAGATTTTTTTTTTTTGCTCTCTCTAACATTTTTCTATCTCTGCTTAATTTAACCATAACGTTGACCATCATTTATAGTTTAAGTGCTGTATAGCCAGACAAGAGATTCCAGAGAAATTAAATTGGGAGGATTTTCCTTCTCAGCTAGTTTTAATATGGAAACTCCTTGATGGAAACAAAAGGATTAGTTTTTTCTCCACTGTAGCTATGACCTGAGAACCGTATCCTTGTGGTTTGCACCACAGCTAGTAAAAGTGATAGTGCAGACAAATCATCATTGGAAAGGTAGTGGGCGGTGCAATAACAAGTAAAAGCAGGGCAACCTTTCATCACCACTGCAGTTCAGCTGCCAGACCTTGATAGCATTTTCCATTCCATTCTACTGACAAATCAATGGCAGCAGAGACTAGACGTTATAAAATATAAATCTTTGTTGTTTTCCAGATAAATTAAATACAGTTACTGAAGAAATGGGAATCACTCAACCTCCCATTGACTTCAGTCAGCTGTATAGACAGCAACGGGCTCAGCCTTATGCTCCGGAGGAAGCCCTAGGCTCACATAGATATGCACGGTGTGGGGTAGAGCAGATTGAACCTGGGGTGGGGGGAAAAAGGCTGGGCTTTATAAATACGAAAATTTAATATAAGTATAGAAAAAACCAAAATTATTTCAATATCTTGGACATTTTCTAAGATTGAAACTTTTTCAAAATGCAGTTTTTGTTCTTAGCTACATGTCTTGGCTACGTCTAAATTGTAAAGACAGCTGGCTAACAGGGGACAAGTTTTGTAGGCTGGCAAAAACAAACTCCACTGAACTCAGCAGCAACCTCGTTGGTTTTGCACTGAAAACTACGACTCACCAAGCTCTTCCTAATTCATCTGTTTTTATTGTTCATTAGGTTGAGAGCAGAAGTGGTGGATGTGTAAATAAAAGAATATGATCTAAAAATACAAAGTTTTAACTGAAGTGATGAAAGGAAATGTCTAAAAACCTGTTTGAAAGAGATGATTCCTCTATGATATTTGCTCCAGTCAAAATATTGAATCTGCTGATTCACTAATTAATAAACAAGGTCACAAATCTGCCAGAGAAGATCAGGCCAATGTTGGTGCGATGAAAGGCACAGGTTCTGTAGTGGCCAGGTCAGGAGTAACAAGGAACGAGTAGGAAGCCAAGGGGGGGTTGTGCCCCCCGCTGGGATCTGGGGCCAGGGGCACACCGGGGCTGGGGAGATGTTGTGCCCGCTCCCTGCGCAACCCAGAGACCTCCCTGTGCCCAGCCACACTGTGCAAGCTCTCCCCAGGGCTGGGGAGCAGGGAAAGAGGGTGCTGCTGCTGGGCTGGGGTGTCTCAGCCCCCTCAGCAGCATTTCAAACGTATAGCAAGGATGTGCAGGCCTGGCCACCCTCTGGAGTGGAGCTTAGGTCTACCCGAGCCTGCAAGATCGCGTTGGGTCACTGTTGGCTAAGGAGGTTATTTTAAGTTGTGGTCAAGTGGAACTTCAGTTTTAAAAGAATAATTGGAGCAGCATAATGGTATGGGAATAGCTTAATGATGTTCTTTGTTGGAATTAAAGAATACAGGAACTGATCTGAGGAAACAGGAACATGTGGGCTGGAAATAGTAAAGTGTGATCCTGCTGTGATCAGGAAGAGTTTAGTAGCTTCCTTATATTTTCCCTTGTTCTTTTAAAATAACCTGCTTTCCATCATAAAATATCCTACTTTCTAAATTGAATATTCATTTTAGTGGGTCTCATGCTAAAATGTCAAAGAAAAACAGTATTTTTCTTATTTTGTTTAACTTCCATAATTTTAGATGTTTAAATGCTTTTGTTGCTTTGGCAATGTGGTGGCTACAGTAACTACCCCTATGAAATCTATTTTCTCTTTACTCGCTTATTTAAGGGCTTGATACTAGCTCACTCTCAATTTATCAAACTTTCATGAGTTGATGAAGAAAATCTTTATTGTCAGCATTCTTTAAATTTTGTTTGAACTATTGTTTACAAATAAATTATTATGTTAAACTAGATTTCTGCACTTCTCACAAATATCTTAGGTTATATACATTTATTATTTGTCTTTATTGAGCAGGTCATAAAACCT
The DNA here is from genome assembly GCA_033628505.1 of Tringa tobata. Classification (NCBI taxonomy): domain Eukaryota; kingdom Metazoa; phylum Chordata; class Aves; order Charadriiformes; family Scolopacidae; genus Tringa; species Tringa tobata. Next base: position 9,064,559 of record JAHREE010000128.1, on the reverse strand, counting down.
ATTTTACCTTTGGACTATTTATAAATTACTCTTTTTTGGTGGCCTTATTAGTCAAACAGTTTTGTGTTTCTAGCTTCTGATTTGATCATTCAAACATTTTGAACACTTTATTATTGATTAAGGAAAGATTAAATAGCTCTTATGCCATTTTTAGGACCAATTTTTGAATGATAACTTACTTAGAATAAATTAAATTATGTTCTGTAGGTTTACCAAGATCATCTCTAATAGACCAGCAGCTAACTGGATGTCTCACAAATGAAAAATAATGAGATAGATGGAAAAGTAGAAAAGTATCTGTTTTGATTTTTTGACTGGCTCCATTCAACACATAAAATGTGAAACAGTTCCTATAAAGGAGAATACTCCATACCCAAAAAAGGAGCTAGTTTGTTTTGTCTCAGGTTTTTTGGCACTACTGTGATAAGAAAGCAGCATTTGTCAGATGTTTCTCATTAGTTCCAGCACTAGCTACTTTCCAGATAAATGTGAACTCGCTCCTGAAAATGAGAAAAGCAGTATCATGACACTGAGGCTGCAGAAATAGATGTCCTTTTGGAAAAAAAAAAAATAATCCAGAAAACAGCATTCATATTTGCCTAAAAAGGCAAGGCTTCAGCAAAATATTTCCCTTATCTACTAAACATTAAAACTCAAGGAATGGCAAAACTCACACTGACTTCAAGACAAGAGAGATATTTCCCATGAATGTATACTTCTGGGCTTAATTGCTGCGAACATAGGGCTGAAGTACCTGGGGTGGGAGGTAATCCTTTATTTTAATTGGTGACCAATTACAATCTGTCACACTTGGATGCTTTTGGATATCTTGGCTCCTGTGGCTCTTGTCAGTTGTCCCAGCCAAAACTGCACTTTACGGAGCACGTATAATATCCTATTGCATTTTGGAAGAACCTGTTTCCTTGCACTTTTCATCAGAGGGGTGATACTGCTTGCTTATCCAATGGTCACTTGTTTGGGTGAGAGGCTCCTTGTCCAGGCAGTATAAGAAAGAAAGAACTATATTTGAAGAAATAGCCTTATTTCTAAATTGCATCAACACCTTAATAAAAAGCTCGTGTAAGAGGAATAACTACTCATAGTGCCTTGTATGAAGGATAATTGCTCGTGCCCTGTTTCAAGGCAATCAATGTATAGACAAAGTAATACATATCTAAAATACGTAAAGAAACATCTCTTCATTGAATTTTTCTACTTTCCACTGTCTTATTTCTCTGCATAGAAATGTTTACTAACCTACTGGTAGTTAGATTGTGCTATCATTTCTCCTTAAAACAGACGTGGGCTAACGACCATCTGTTGTTATAGAATTTACTATTCACACAGGATGCTATAAAAACAACCAGTAGAGCAGACTGAAAAATAATTTTAAAAAAATAAGCTCCATTTACTGTTTTGCTTTAGGAGGAGGGGAGACCATTTAATCGTATTTCTTTTCAGGTATTTTGAGAGGACATCAACTCTTTCAATAAGACGAGTTTGATTTTTATAGTAATAGGTTGAATGTGCAGGAAGGGAGGCAGCATGGAAATAAATCTAACTAAATGAAGCCACAAAGTGGTTTCATATCTAAACTCAAAAGCATTATGTGTGCTTTTTGCTCAAGTCATGATATCTTCACTGCGCATAAAATAGTTTCCTATCCATTTCCAGAAATTCCTGGATTTCAGTGCCATTCAGCTTAAGAACGCTGAGCATGGTTTTGGTCTAGATCCTCATGAGGAGTAAATTAGCGTGGCTTTGTATCCTTCAGTAAAGCTTAAGTAAAGCAATAGCTATTTACAGCAGCTGAAGATTTTATTTGTATTCCTTTCCCTCCCCTTTTTTGTGTAGTCTCTTGCTTGAAATCAGTATGAATTACAACATGAATAAACAATACAGAAGCACTTTTTAATAAAGGTAGTTGCATATTTAAGATCATGGATACTGGGAGCAAAGTTGAGTGAAACAATACATAACAAATCACTGAAAGGTTTCTAACCTCTTCCAAGTCTCTTTCAGTTTAAAAGCATTTCAGTATTAGCCCTTACACATGCTGTAGGGAATGAATATGTATCACAAGCTAGGTCCTGATGTTTGACCTCTAAGAGCATGTGGAAAGGTACAGCTAATCAGTTGAGGACATCAAAAAAGAAATGCATACATTTATTTTATTTGTAGATTGGTTTTGAGTCAAAAACACATGAAAGTAGAAGAGATTGGACATGCTGGAAACTGCAGAGGTAGGGAGTTGTGTGCTTTAAGGTAGCTGTATGTTAAGAGGTTTTTGAAATTGATTAAGGACATGCCTTTCCCTATGTTTCCTTTTTTTCCCCTTTTAAAAGATAGCATGAAAAGAGTCCATGTTTGTAAAACTGAAGGTGTTCTTTATTGAAGAAACCAACTACATCTATCTTTTTAGCCCTTTGCACGTGTTCTGACTTCTTAGCAGAGACTCTTCAGATTCCTTTTCCTTGCAAGGGGTGTTCCTCCTTCATATTCCATATAGGATGTTACTACATTTACCGTGCTTTTTACCTTTTATCCTACCAACTTTGTAAGAGACAGAGATCTCTTATTCCTCCTCAGAATAAGTGAATGAATAAAACCACTTCTGCAGAGCTGGGTATAGCAAAGCTCAACTTTGCACAAGTAGAGAAGCATCTCAAAAGAATCCTTGAGCCAAGGACAAGGAAAGAAAACTAACTTTTCAAATAGAAAAAAATGCAAGCAAGCAGGATTTTTGCAAGCTAGCTCTAAAGGAAAGGGAAAGGAAACATGAATAGCGTCAGTCAGTCATTGGCTGAAGCAAACAGGAAAGTTTTACATGAGAACTAGCCCAGTGGTCTGGAGTGGGAAGGTGAGATGATGTTTTGCAGATAAGCGGAAAAAACAGGATGAGAGCAAGCAATAGCCACTAACCATGGGAGTCCTACAAAGGCAAAGAAAGTATAGGTCAACATTAACGTGTGGTCTTAAAGGGATACGAAGCTGGAAAGGAGATGTAGAGATAGGTCAAGATGAGTTTTGAAAATCAGAGAAAATTCTAATGTGTTTTAGGATATAAGCAAACTGTGGATAAACGGGCAATACCTTGAAGGGCATTAGCTGTTCAAGAGTAAATGTCCATGTGGGTGTTCTCACAGGGTATTTATTACTCATCCTCTTAGAGGGAGAGCTGGGAGGCTCAGGCCAGCTCAGTAAGTCTTTGGGTTAGAAGAGCAGGAGCAGTGCAGGTTTCCTGCAGGGGTGGGTGTGTGAATTTGCACATTCCCTGTCTGCTTCATGCCTTGCTCAACTCATTGTTATTAGTCTCTCTCTTTCAGGAGCAATGCCTTCATACAGAGTACAGACTGTATAAGAAAAAATAGTCAAACCTTATCTGGGATGGAAAGCACACACATTTTTGCGAAGGTTCCTCTCTCTCTACATGCCCCTTGGACGCTATAACTATGTCAGCAATCTAAGTCCATGCCTATTGCAGATTGCAATTGAAATGAATTTCAATAGTACCTGGGGTTCCTTTCTTTTAAGCTTTTTTTTCCCCTCCCCCATCTGCAGGGATACTTTCAAACAAAGAAGGCACAAGAGCAAAGATTAAACTGAACTTAAACCAGACACCTTCTGCACTCAGATAGCTGTGTCCTTTGTTCACAGTTCACTTACAGCCCTCCCCCTACACTAAGCTGTATTTTTCATTCTCATCACAGGACCAGATGCTCCTTTTGACATGTGGAGACAAGTCACAGATTTGGAGGCTTTCTCAATTTGTGTTGGCTAATGTAACAGTTATTATAGCTACATTCCCAATATTGGAGAAACACGCTTCCCTGACTTGCTTTGATTTCTTGTCAAAGTAGCTTACAGAAAACACAACAAGTAGCTATTACTTGTTTTACTCTCTCTTCTGTTAAGTTTATTTTAAAAGTGGCATGAAATTAATTTTTCCACTTTGGGTTATTTCTTTTTTATTAGTTTTCGGTGTGAAATGGTTGAATCTGACTTCTTTCTCTTAAAATGAGAATCTGACAATAGTGAACATATTGCTGGGATGGAAAGTTGATGCACTGACAGTTTGGGAGGCCAAGGGTTATTATTAGTACCGTAGCACAGGAACAGCTTCTGCAGTGCTTTGTAGCCTCAGACAAGGGGAAGGACCCCATCGTACCCTGTACAGACAAGAGGGAAGAATAGACAGTGGCAAGGTAACCTCTGCTGAGAAGTGACTTGTTTAGACTCCATGTTTGGCCAGTGTGCAGCTCACCTTGACACAGAG
>JAHREE010000128.1:9041614-9059883 GCA_033628505.1 Tringa tobata | reverse complement strand
ACTACCCAGCTAGCTGCTGCCAACTGAATGAAGAAAGCCTCCTTTCTCCATGTCTCTTCCTCCGAGAAAGGATTAATACGGTCATTTTCTCTCCTCTACCAGCCCCTGATTATCATTAAATTCCTAGGAGAGGAAGATTTTTGAGACCTCTATCCCTAAGGCACTGTCAGATGGGGTTGAAATCAGCTAGCAGGTTCAAGATCATTAGGGTCAGGACTGACAGACAGGCTGGTAGCACGATTGCATTATGTTTTTCCTTAGAAACCAGACTGAAAAAAAAGTGGGTTTGACAGTGGAATTGATACAGGGGTCTGTGAGCAAAAGAAGCGATACCGAAAAAAGTACCTTTAATGTAATATTGGTTTGTCTGCAGTAAGACCTTTCCCAATATTTCTTAAACCTCTTAAAGGATCGTGTACCCAGTACCATCAAAAATGCACTCCTGGCCTAATTTTTGTTAGCAGATAAAAGTGGCTTCTCAGCAGCAACAGACCACACTGTAGAGAACAAATAAGGGCAGTGACTTTAATTAGAAATTCTGTGACAGTAAATGTACTTGTATTGTTTCTAATCCAGTCCAGCACACAAAGCACTCAGTGTTCTTTGAAATTTCCTGTTTCCATAACACTGGTCAGGAAACGCTGGATGTATGGTACATAGAGAGACTCCTCTGCCCAGCCCCCTGCTCATCACGGACAGAGCCCTTCGAGTCCGCCCTGGGGTGGACACGGACGGGCGAGGGGCAGAGGAAAGAGCAGTGAAGAACTCGGGTTCATCACGCAGGGAAAAAAGGAGAATTGTGTGTGGTTAAAACCTTTAGCTGCAGAAATGCAGTGCCGTCTCAGAAACCGCGTAGACAGACCAAATGACTTCCTGAGTAAGTTTAATCCCGGGTCTGGCAACAATTTACAGTTTTCCCTTGGAAGTGCTTTTCAACTCGGTATACCTCGGTTATCCTTTCATCAAGCATTTGTAGACTTTACCTGCTCCACTCGGGTCTTGTGAAGTTTCATTAATTAATACTTGAAGATTCTAAAGTAAGAAAGTGCCACATAACTGCCACATATTATTTTTATTAATTCCACATAAGCTATTTTGATCAGACTCTTCAGCTGCAGAGCCATCAGGAGATCTCACAGCAGGCAACTGTGGAGGTAATTTTTCCTTTACTGAATTGAGCCCATAGGAGTTAATGATTGACTGCTAATAGGTTTATCCCGTTAAATAAGGGGAGAAGGAAGGTTTTGCCTGATGTGCAACAGAAAAAGAAGGAAAATATCCAAAGCAAAGTGAGCTCCATTGAATGTAAGTGACCATCTTACAGCATGCATTGGAACTAGATCCCAGGAATGGGAGAAGGTTTATAATAATTCATAGAGTCTGAAAGTTTGCAGTGAATTTTGGGCTACACATTGCCAATTTTCAATTCACTGTTTGAGAAAGAAACCTCTATAAGAACAAGCAATGAAATCTATCCTCTTGCTATTAGAGAAGTTTTGCAAAGTAAATGTTTATAAACCTTTCATATGAAGTTAATGATGCTTATTAAAATGTTAAAAGCAGTCATTCACGACGACTCCCATTTTTAAGAGCAGTTTTATTATCACACTCTGTTCTCTGAATTAATGGGCAGCTTAGTTACTTATTTGGTTTACAGTAAATGCTGGCCAGATTTTACAGTTTAGTTCATGAAATATTTAGAGGTTTTTGAAGTTGTAATCATTTATAAGGTCTGCAGTGTCTACAGTATCTGTGATACTGTGACTTTAGCCCTCAAAATAATTCCTAACATTTATATCCCTTTCTCTACTCTTAAGATCCCAACTTTCCCTACAGAATTACATTTATATTACTTTTTTTCTCTGAAATATAGCCACTTTTAGGTTTGTGAAACTTCCCATTTTATGGCCAATCAAACAGGAGTTCAGGACTGGAAGCAGGGACATGCCATTCATAACTTCAGGGAATATGTGGCCAGACACACTTTATGCTTGCACAGACGTGATTTGGGCTAGGACAACAAACTATTATATGGCTGGAATTACCGTCTGAGTAGATGAGGAATTAGACCTTTAAACTCTGCATATTTATGGCTGTGGAAAATGCTAACAGTTAATGCTAATGCCAAATGCTAACAGTTTCTGATTACTTTGAAAAAGCATCCCTAATTAAAAACCTCTAGAAAAAAAAAATATGTGTATGTAGTATAAGACAATTTCACAAAAAGCATAAGCTCATTGATACCACTAGGCCTTACATATGGGCCTAAATTTAAACATATGTTGTTTACTGTATAAGAAGAGACTGTTGAATCAGATACATAAAAAGTGAACAGATAATTTTTGGAAAAAGTCTCTAAAGACTGCTAGCAAACACTTCTGGCAGTGTTTCTTTGACTGTGTTTTTGGTTTGGCGTGTTTTTAAGAGGAAGAAGGGGCCAGTTTTCTTTCTTTTAAGAGAGCGTCAGTCCATCCTTTTATCATGCCTATCTTTCTTCTTCCTTCCCCTCCACTTTCTAGAAACTTCTTTGTACAAAACAGTCCACTCATGCACACTTGTACTCTACTCAACGGGTAGAGAAATTCCTGGACTTCGTCTGTCTTTAAATAAAGGGACGTGGTAACATTTAGAAATGCTTTAACATTCAGACTAAACTTTCAGTTATCAAGGATATATTTCCAGAAGAAAAAGTGTGAGGAATTAAAATAATTTTCCTTTAACTAAAAGCCCAGAAATTTCCATGGGAATTTTTGCAAGTAGGAATGCTACTTCTGTTGGGAAATCCTGTTCTTCTGGTTTTTAATGAAGTTTCTAGTTCGCTGTTAAAAAAGAGATTCCTTACAATTGCTGTATGGCAAATTTTCCCCCCTTTTTTTTCTCCACGTTCAGTCAGTTAGTATACTCTCTGTGGTCCAAGGTGGAGAGAGGAGTGGGACAGAGGACAAAATTATTTTTAAATAGAGAACAAAAATATGGTTGCAGACCAAAAATATATCAGGGGATTCTAGGGCAGATGTATCAGCTGAAACAATTTTTATTACTAGTAAATAATTAACTGGACTTAAAACTAATAATCTTTTAAAATTTCAATTGCACTCCTCCTGCAGTGCAAAAGCAAGAACAATCTACGCTTTTTTTTTATTCTACCCTGTCCAACATCCTGACATCTAGTTTACTTTCTTTTAACTATCTCTCACCCCCAGACAAGTGATGTTCTCCTACTACAGTAGGAATTGAAAAGCAATTTGTTTCCTGAGTTCCCACATCACTTCACACCAGCCATTAGTGTAAATATATATAATTACATAAGTATTGAACAATTTGCCATTTCATATTTATTTACACTGTGATTTCCTGCAGAGCCAGAGAGGGCAAGGTGCATGTGTTAAAACTGAAACCAAAACAATGCTCTCCTCTTCACTGGCTTGCAGAGTATATGGCTTCAAAACAAATGCTGGGTATTACACAGTGTGTGGAACCACCAGTGGTTATAGTGCAACTGCATGATGCAGAGCTGAGAGTAAGGAGCCATGGAGCTATGGAGCAGTGTGAATTTTAGTCAGGCTGCTTTGGTTTAGTCAGTTCAAACACATCACCAGAAACTGAGATCTTACAAAATGCTTCAATATAAACGGTAAGGAAGGGGAATCATTCAAAACGAGACAAGGGGAAAGTCAGATTAGCACTAAGACAAGTTCTCCAATGCATCTAGAAGATAACAAATGCTACGTGTGTACTGCCTTTGTTATTCATTAACTTTTTAGCATGAATGTAAATTTTAAAAGATCTAAAAGGTAAAAAAAGTGGCCCAAAAAGTATTAGGTATAAAAAGATAACTGCAAGAGAAAGGAAAAATACTTCATTAACAGAATAGGAAAGGAAATAGGTAGTAGCATAGGCAGATAAAGACTGCCAGTGCCAGATTTTCGGTCTTCTTGGAGGTATATTCATAGTAGATTTTTAAGAAAATCATTTTAACATGAAAAGCAGGAGAGAGAGCAAGAAATTTAAAGAATATTTAGGCAAGATTCAAGTTGACAGAGGATGTTCATTCCAGAGTATTTAAGGAAACTCACCAAAATAATCTCTGAGTAATTGTGCAAACTTGTGGAAGACTGGTAAAGAATGAACACAGAAGACAATAATACAATTGAATTATAGATGGATATGTTCATGGGAAAGAAATTGTATCAAACCAGCCCAATTCCCTTCTTTGTCAGAGTGTGGTAAGCTCTTATTTTGGGGTGTACTAGCAGAAGCGTCACATTAGAAATGAGGTATCTGAATTGCTCTGATAAGCACGGCTGAGGCTTTAGCTGGTATATAATTCTGGACACCACAGTCTACAAAAGATGTATGCATTTAGAAAAATTTGTAAGGGAAGCAGCAACAATGATAAGAGGTTTAGGAAGCACAGCATATGAGAAACGTTTGAATAAACACTGCCTAATTACCACAGAAAGTAGAAGACCTACAGGAAATGCAGATCTTTCAAATATTACCCAGATATTTTTAAGTTGAGAATAATTATGCTCAATGGCCCGGAATGATGGCAAAAATAAATTTGCTTAAATTCTGAATTCTGGGTGTTCCGAAATTGCAATGGTTTACATAGCAACATTCTGGTAAACTCCTTAACCAGCAATTTTAAGAACAGTTCAAATATGTTCGGGATGATTTAAGTGTTCTTGATTCTTCCTTCACGTAGGGAGTTTGACTAAGTGCTGTCTTGAGATCTCTCCTAGTCCTGTGTTTCTGTGATTTTTAATTTACATGGAACTCTAAAAAAATCTGGGTCATTCTATTAATTTTTTATACATCCAATGAAAATCTGAGAGACATGAGTAACTCCATAAGCTAGGATACAAAAACTTTTTGAAAACTGTCTTGCCGTAATCATGAAGATAAAGAAATAGCATTTTCAAGATAAGCTATATATTTCAATTAAAATTTAAAAGAAATAAGGAAAATATCAAAATACTTACTTTTATTTCTTCAAGTCCAGGAGCTAAGAATTGTATTTCACTTGAATGCTGGGAAATAAAAAGCCATTTCTTCCTCTTTATGAAATCAAAATTACTGGCAGTTGCCAGTTCTCTCTTTTTGTAAATAATGAGTCTAATAATGATTTTTGAGTCTGAGTCATTTGCCCTAGGTTCACTAGATCATATTTGCTCCAAATAAGAAGATAAGACAACGGTTACTCCACCTTCACATCTATCAGGAAAAGAAAATTCTACTTTCTCATTATACATTTTATGCTTCAGAGTGAAAGTCTCTTGAGTCCTTATAGGAGACTAACTTCACCTGGTTTTTGAGGGTTTTCAGTAGTTGGAAACACTTTTCTTGTTTCTTGTTGTCATCCACGTAAGTAGGACTCGGGCCTACTGCCTTCTAGATAAGTAGTGACGCTGGAGTTGTGTCTGTTGTTTGTACAAAGCAACAGTGTCACAAGGACATTGAATTTATTCTTTAGATTGTGGACACAGATGGGAAATCACATGGGTAGGTTGCAATTACCCACTTTGGGAGAACTCTCTTGGAAACTGCACATGCAAATGAACCTGCCCATTGGCCCATGCATCTTTTCGAAGTAATAGGCAAGAGTGTACTGTTTGACACTTGCATCCAGACTTTCTGCTGGTAGAAATCAGCATGGATTTCACAAGAGGAAAGACAATTTATACTTAATCGGGTCCAGGATCCTTAGGAAAATGTTGGTTGTTTTTGTAGGTGTATTAATCAGAGGAAGAACTGAATTTGAATCTCTAAAACCATGCAGTGAAACAGTTAAATCTGTGTAGCCTTAGACTTCGGTTTAGAAATTATTACTTGGGCTGATTAAAACATGCTAAAAGCAGCCACTACTGGGGTTTTTCAAGTATGTATGCTTATTAAAACCAGAGAGCATGTGAAACAATGATATAGTCCCTTAACTAACAGTTTATCTTGCATGAAGGAAAATACCATTATATCAGTCTTGATGAAACCTAATTGCTATTTGACTGTGATCACATTAACTGCTTTGTGCTGCTAGAGTTACACTTTCAAAGGTGAATTCCTGGGTGCATTAATAAGCTTAGTTTATATCAGAGTCTTGTTGAGAAGAAGTATTTTGTGACTTATGTTGATCAAACATCATTTTGATCACTTACATTTGGTATTAGACTCGATTAAATTCTACAGAAGTCATCTTCCTGACAGCAACCTTTTTTCTGCTCACGCTCGCAAAAAAAGAAATCCCTGGATCCCAACTGTGCCTGTAATGAAGGTGAATTGTGTTTAATGACTTAAAGAGTGCCATTTTGTGCTTAACAGTTTACGTATTGCAAATTACCCTGTAAATACTCTGTTTCTAGATCAAATTAATTGTATAACAAGTTGTGCTGAGAGGCAGTGAATTTTCTTTCCTATTTTAGCTCCCAGAGTCTGGCAGCTTTAAGTGGTTTTCTTAAAATCCTACTCATAAGCTTTATCTTACTGCCATATGAACACTTGAACGCAGACGTGGAATCCATGATGAATGCAGACATTGACTCTTGATATTTAAAACAATAAGCTGTTATGACATTTAGTGGACTTTGACTTGCTTGCCTTTGTTAATAATCAGTTCACTGGAAATTGCACGATTTCACATTTTATGCCCATAACTCATTAAATTAAAGATAACTGGCTGACTTAAGCTCACCTGTAATTACTGTGGGCTTACATGGAGTTATCCCTGATTATACCTTGTGTAAGTGGAGTTTATTCTCCAAGTGCCGGATCCAAAAGATCTTAAACTGGATCAGAGTCCAGCATCAGTCAACTTTGAAATGCACATTCATACTCAGGGACCAGGAGAAACAAGAGATGTGAAAGGATGCAGCAGGGAAGGGGAAGTGATATGCCCGTAGTTGGGAGTGAGTGACAAGACAGATACTTTGCTTCCTGAGCCCTTGTCCTGTGCTTCATCTACCCACCGTTCCTGCTGCTTGAGTAATATGCTTGGGCATTACACTTTTTATCATGGCTCAGTTGCTTCATTTTAAAATAAATAAATAAAACCATCATCAAGATGGTGCCTAGATAAGCATGCGAGGTCAAAAGACAAAGCATTTTTCAGTTCCAAAGGATTGTATAACCTACTTTATGATTGAGTTAGAAACTGTACCATGCCTAATAACAGAGGATATTTCCTCTTTTTTCCATTACCCGAAGGACATTTTCCTGAAAGGTGTTACTGTCTGTCTGAGAAGAACCAAGACTGAAAATAGAGCTGAAAACGGTGTTGTGGTACTTAAATGATCTTTCAGGAAAAGCTCCAGGCCACTGATTTTGGATCAATACAAAATTGCATAACTCATTGATGACTAAAGCCAGTCTTCATGTTCAGCGATAGGGGAGTGAGTCAGATTCGTAGAGAACATGAAAATGTTTAATTTGGAAAATGTCTCCAGAAGCCTCTGCAGTCTCCTACCTTACTAGCAATTTTTGTGTTCAACTGACATTCTGATTTTCACTGTGCTGATAATAAGCAACATACAATAGCCCAGAAGAAAATTAGCAATTCTGTCCTTAGAGCAGGGCTATACTGTTTTGCTGTGTTTAAGGCATGGGCCAGATATTGCATAACATAGAAAAAAACCAAAAGATTGAACAGCTTCTTGTTAAGACAACAATGTCTATTTTATGCAGTGAAAGGGACAGGGGTCCAGGAGAAACAATTGTATGTGATCATGCAATTAAAGGCTTTATCATACCATATATCCATGAGAGGACTCCAAAAAACGTTGAATAAGCAAATTTAAATTTTGTATTTTGTAACTTTTAAAATACTTGCTTTAAAACCTTGTGGATGCCTTTCTAATGCAACTTTGATATGTAATTTAAGTTTTACAGCCTCTGCTTATTTCACATTTCTGTTGCTATCTGAAACTGATCCAATCCCTTCTCAAAATATAGCTGTACTCATCAAGGATAAAATGTATATTTACATTGTATAAAAGAGAGCCACACAAAGAATGCAAACAAGAAAGGGTTATAACAGTGGGGCTGAGCTACAGCAGTACTGAGGTAAAACAGATTGGCTTAATTGGAAGAGCTTTGCATGATGAGGTTCTGGTGGGAGAATATCTTATTGCTTAGCCAGATGTTGTGAGTTTAGCCTGCATGTGAGAGAGATGACACAGCTCATTTGCTCTTCAGAGCCCTGTAGTGTTAAGCAGGGAGTTGGAATACTTCAGTTACCACAACCTCAAAGGTAGGGTTAATCCTAACAGATTTTTGCATTTTGGGGGTTTTTAAACAAACAAAAAACTTTTCTGAGGTATATAACTTTAATTGGAAACCATTTTGCTGTAGAAGTAGATGGAAAGCTGCTAGGACTGTGAGTAATTTGATTTCTATCTGTCTTATCAAACCTTCTGTATCAGTTGTTGTTTTGCTTGGTGGCCTTCTGGTACTTATTGTGGAATACTTTCTGGGTTTGTGTGCCTTTTTTGTTCAAGTATGAGAGAAATCAAGCTGAGTAAACTGGAAAGTGATAGAAAATCACCACCTCTTTACTTCTCATCTAAAACTGTTGCTTAGCCTTGAAGAGTTGCTTGTTGAACAGTTGTTTGCCCCCTCTGAGGTGGATGCACTTCAGTGGGCATAGATGTGAACTCTTTTTTGTGAGAGGCAAAGGTTTGATGTGTAGACTCTTATTGTATATATTCTTCTTCTCCATTGAGATTCTTACTGACGTCAGCAGAAGCGCCATGTGCTCTATCAGTATAGGATGTGTAAAGCAAGTAGTACCTCAAGTGGGTGAAAAAAAAAAAACCAAACTGTTGACTCTGGATTTACCTAAAACTGTCTAAATGCTTAGTCATAAATAAATTAAACGTCATTGTTCTTTTATCAGTTATTTTGTATCTTTAATAATAATAATGTTAGAAGTTGAAATACGTGTAAAATAGATCTATAGAAGTGTTTGCTGGTATATCTCTGCCTCATACAGTACTAACCTTGGTCACTCCTTCAGGATATGTCTGTAGGAGTGGGCACCAGGATGGTACAGCTGTCCACATCTTGAGCCATAATGACAAATGGTGAAAGAGAGAGTCCAGCGTGGGGGCTGCGTTACTGCTTCTGTGTCATTAGCTGGTGTTCAACCTCATGGTTGCTGTGATTCAGATATTCAGCTCTTTCCCCGAGATAGCAAAACTCAGTGTGAGCCTCCCCCTCTGCAGACGTCAGCCTGCAGGGCTCGTGGGGCAGTTCTGCTGTGCGTTGGTGCATGCTTTAACCCAGGGTCTGCGCCCACCAGTTCCAACAGCTCTGCCGTGGGGCGAGACGGATTTCACTTGTGCAAACCACAGTTTACAGAGACTTTGGTGTTGCATACAGGGGTAAAATTAATTTTATGTGCCTTTAGGGTTTCAATTATATTAGTGTACCTTCTTCATAACGAAAATTCTTTCTTCTAAACTCATACAGCTAATATGTTTAGCAATTGATGTTCTTATGATTTGGGAATTGTGGAACATCAGACTTGTGACTTAGAACTGTATATTTAGGGAGCAGAGCTCTCTAAGCTTTCTGGGCTGCCTGGACACTTGATTGTTGTCTTAGTACCTTTTGCTGCGTGCGTAGGCTTTGTCATGTGCGTTAGTACATCCATTTCTGAATCAATAAAAACTCTTTCAGTGACTGACAGCATCTATCTGCATAGTCAGGTAAATGACCAGTTGGCTATATGCTCTGTCATTTGTGCAAAGGGAAGCACAAGACAGTCCAAACAAAACTGCCAGTCACATTTAATGCAAGCGTAGGCTACTGTTCAGTCTGCACACTGGGCTAAGACCAAGTATAAATCATAGAGAAACTGGACTTTAAGGTACTTCTTCCACAATATTTTACTGAGCGTAGTATCACTGATTGAAGGGGGGGGGGAAGTTAATTGCATACTGTGAAGTCCACGTAAGAAGTAATGGTTTTGTACCATGAGCTGACAAGGAAAGAGTTAAGGCAGTCTCTGTGGGCAGCACAAGCACTAATGGCCTGTGCTTAGGACTGTGAGGTGGCTGGGTCAGCTGCTGGGGGTGAACAGGCTCCCCTGCTCTCACCACAGGGTGGTTGCTGATGACTGGGACCTCAGGTGCCTGTGGGGTAAAACATAGGTTGCTAAGGCTCACCTGTGGAGGAGGGTTTCCTTTTTTTTTTTTTTTTTTCTTTTTTTTTTTCCCCTTGTTGCATTGAAGTTTGGTGGCATATGATTAATTTACTCTTTCACTTTAAGTCCTGAGGAGATTTATTTTTACTAGTGCTAGATGTCTAGAAGAAGGGATTCTTCTGGCTGAGTGAGAACTGAGATCTGAAAAGCCAGACATACGTGATTTGGCTGAGATTTGAAAGTCTGACCACTGCCTTGGAACCTGATACTGGCTCATGTGCCTTTCTCCAAATCCAATCTGCTTTCATCTGAGGGTCTGCAGCCTCCCATTGTTTAGGGGAGTAAGGGCAGTGTCAGTGATCCATCAAGGCCTTCTGTGAGTTTATTACTGCTGGCTGATGCAAGTGTTCTTTATGAAAGAATTCGGTTCCTTCTTGAAAGGAAAACAAAGTCAGTCATGCTGCGTCCTGTGCTCGCTGTGTGTGGCTTCACAATTTCATAATATGGGTCTCCCTTCCTGTGCCACGGCTGAGCCTCACCCTCCACTCCTCACCCCGCCTGATAACGAAGCGTTCTCTCGTTACTGCCCTTGCCACTCCAGCGAGGAAATGGAGGTGCGGGGCTAGACGAGGCCACGAGGCTGTTGATCTCTTTCAGTAGCTTGTAATTCTGGGCACTCGGGTTGAGGTTAACTTGCCTGAGATCTGGCAGACCTGAACGCTTTTATTTCCTTGTGGCTCCACTGCCGAGTAATAGCGGATAATGGAAAATCAGCTGCGTCCTCTCTGTGCCAGTACTAAATTTCTGCTTCTGAACAATCCAGACTATCTCCAGGAGCAAATAAAACATTTGCTTCCAAACTCTTCTGTGTCTGAACTGCCAGATCTTTTGACTATGTCCAGAACTCTCTGATCATGAAAACACTTGACTCTTTCCTCCCCAAACGCTTTGAGTGTCTGCTATGCACTGTGTAAAATAGAAAAGAAACTCTAATCAAAAGTAATTTAAAAAAAGTAAATCGAAAGTTCTAATTATAGAACTTGACTCTATTTTACAGGATCATGCTAAAATATTCTGGGGGGCAGTGGGAAGTGTTGTTTGTGGTTTTTTGTGGTGGCTTTTTTTTTTTTTAAAGCAGCCATTGCTACTGTTAGACAATCTACACCCAAAACCGGAATGACGATTAGAGACCTTCAACTTCTGTTTTAACTGATGTGCAAACATCTTCATAGAATAGTTATTTACTACAGGTTTATTATAGATTAATGGTTTAGTGATCCATGTTCTTTCACTCTTTGCTCCATTTACAATCTT
Organism: Tringa tobata; assembly: GCA_033628505.1. NCBI lineage: Eukaryota > Metazoa > Chordata > Aves > Charadriiformes > Scolopacidae > Tringa > Tringa tobata. The sequence goes on along the minus strand of JAHREE010000128.1, from coordinate 9,048,431 downwards.
AATATTTTCTGCCTTCAATGATTAAATAACAGTTTATATTTGATTTGTACTTTCTTCTTTTGTGTGTTATTACATTCTGTAACTGTGAGGCTTCTGCCTTGTTGCACCTTAAGTTTATCATTTTTAAAAATGTATCTGTCTCCAGCGTTGTCTGCTATAAGTGTCCCTGACCAATAGTACAAAATAAGAGAAAGTGAACAGAAACATATTTCTTTATCTTCACCTCTTCCTTCAGTGTAATTATGGTCTGGGAGCAAGGCCAGTGTCCCATCTTCCTTCCTACTCTGTGACCTCTAGATCTTACTTTCAGATTCGCTGTACCTTAAAAGAAAATAGGAATTCCTCTACCTGAAACCTGCTTTTAATTAAAAAAAAATCCCGTACATTTACTGTAATCTACTCTTGCAGATGTTAGTCTTAAAGTGTGTTTAGTTTGTTCTAGTTGTTAAAACTTTGTTCAGTTGTGAGAAGTGTTGTGCTTCTGCCTTTGAAATCTTTATTAGTATATAAAAATCTGGTATTTCTCAGACTTTAGATTTTAGTGTCGAAAAGAGGGGGGACCATTACTAAGTCTGCAAAGCAAAAGTGGAGTTTTCTCAGACCATTAGAAATTGATACTTGGTTGTTGTTTTTTTCCAAAGAATACACTTTATGTGGGTTGAATGCAAACATGAGTCAGTCCCTGTCCTGAGTAGTCCTAACCATTCACTCAGTTGGCCTTTTCATTGCTCCCCTGCTTTTAAATGCACATTTTGTACCCTTCAACTCTTCTTTCTTGCTCTTTTTTCACGGCTTCTCTGAACAGATAGTGACTCATTGTATACACAGCAATACTGGACCCTGGTTCAGAAAGCACAAATGAAGCTTTTCTTGCACTGCTTGCTTGTTTGGTAAGGGCAGAGTGAAGTGATAAAGCTTGCTGTGAAAACCAAAAAGCCACGGAGTTTTTGTTGTCAGGTCACATGTTGGCACAAGACCATGCAAGAGAGAGAGGCTTCAGAAAATATTCCTAATTTACAAGGGGGGGTCGGGGGGGCAAATAATTGAAGTAGTACATAGGTTGGAAATATTTGAGGGGACTGGACAACTCAGAGAGAGCAGTTACATGAATGAAAATCGGGCATGTAAATCTCCAGACTAGAAAAAGTAGTATAATTGACTCCTAGCTCTTGAGGAAACTAAGGATAGTAGGAGTGGAGAATATCTTAAGGGTATAAACTGGAGGAACAGTTGTTGCTCTTCATGATGACAGCTGCAAAATATTAGTAAACTCTAGCAAAAAACTGACATCACTAAGGATGCTCAAACTGTCATAAAATAGAAGAATTGCTAAGAACAGTGGAATGGTGTTGGGTGCTCTGGTAGAGTTTCCAGTATGCGCCCACTTGCTGTGGCTATGACTTGCTGGCTGCTGTCTTGGTGAATTCCAAGGACTACACAGACCTTGGGTCAGTTGGTTTCCACATTCCTCAGGAAACTGTCATTATTCCCAGTCACCAGTTACTACTCAGTTACTGGTAGGCACTGACTAATGAATGAAGCAAGTTTTCTTGCCACATCAGCTTCAATCTAAAAATAATGAATGCCAAATATCATTGTATAAAGAGATGCAGAGGATGGTGTGGCACCTTCACGTTTTGGTCAGGGTGGTAATATGATTTGAGGAGAGCCTAGGATGTCATCTAGAAGTCCCATCACAAGAATACATATTTAAATAAAGTAAGGTTTGTGAGTCTGAGCTCCTGACAAGAGATTTTTAAATAGCAAGAGTCCTGCATTTATATTATAATTTTTGGAATGGTCTTGTATCCACTGCAGCCATGCATCCCGAGCTGTGTATCTTGAAGCCTTTCACGTTTATGTTAGGCACTCCAAAAATACAGCATATGGGAAAAAAATCTTTCATTTCCAAGGCTTTAGTTTTGCAGTTGATTAAGCCCCGATCAAAAGCCTGTTGATAGTGACTTAGAGTTCTCCAGGCACGAGAGCAACTTTGCATCTGGAGTTCACAGTAAATCAAGAGACCTCCCACAGCAGGAGTGCGTAGATCTTGGAGAAAACTAGATAGAGCTGCTCTACGCGTTGAGATGGTGTAGACTGTCATGCCCAAAGCAGGGAGGAAGAATGAGGACTCCTGTTTTCTTGCCATCCTGCTCTGGGCTCGCTGCCCAAAGGGAGCAGAAATAAAGAAATCATTAAAATTCTCAGAGGGCGGAACGTAACCTTCGCCTGCCTGTAGACAGTGGCTGACAAGGATGTCCACAAGGACGGATGCTAGTAGCTTTACTGGTGAGAGGATTCAGCTTGGGGACACCAGTCACACTTGCAAAGTAAGCCTGGGTGGTTTTGTTTCAGGGCTTAATTAAAGTAAATTGAAGAATTACAAGAAGGGAGGGAAACAAGTGTTCACAAAAAGGAACACGTCGAAGATGCGTTATGTCCCTAGCCTCTTTCCACTAATGGATTCAAATCCTTAATGAAAACAGCATCACTCAAGAGAAGACGGATCAGGAGTGGATCGTGTGAATGCCAGCATGAAGGGGTCAGCTGGCCCACACAGCACCCTCTGGCTGCCACAGGGAAGGGGCAACAGCGATGGTGAGAGCAAAGCAAGAGAAAACTCTGGAAGTCACTCTCAAATGCTACCAGAGACCTGCCCTCATGGTGAGGGGCAGCATGTAGGAGCTGATTCAGAGTAAAACAGATAAGGACTGGGTAACCAAACGTACTGGGAGTTTGGGTGAGGGAACCTGAGATCCAGATGTGAAATGGGCTTCTAATTTATTTTTTTAAGTGGTCTGAATCTGAAAACAGGGAATCGACAACACCCTGAATACTAAGAGGTTTGAAATCCAGGCCAGAAGCTTTTGATGTGTCATCTCATTTCTCAGCTCCAGTTGTAACACATAGGGGCAGAAGAAAAGCAGGAAGAGCTTTGTTGGCTGCTCATACAGCTGCAGAGGGTCAGCTGCCACTTAAATAATGGGTGCTGAGCCGAGGCTGAACCTGGAAGGTATAAAATCATAAAAGTGTTTCCAGCAGGAATGCCAACTTCAAAAAGGGAGATTTCCATGCACACGGAGTGAAGAAAGTGCAGAGGAGGTACCAGAATAAGTCTAATTTTTATGGAAACTGCAAGTCCTTTAAGGATTTCTCACCTCTTGAGCTGACCTGAATAAATGTTGCAAACAAAACCAGTTCCTGGGATTCTGTGTCCTTCCTCTGCCTGCCCATGACTTTCCATTCAGTTCAGTGTTTTTCCCTTATACAGATGATGGTGGCTCAGCTCCTGGGAGAAAGAACTGATACTAGTTATCATTTTATCATTGAACACAGCTGCTCTGAATTTTAATAGGTAAAGTCTTCTGCATCTGCGAATAACATATGGCTCACACGGAGCTGCAGCTTCAAGAGTCTCTTCCTGCTCACATCTCTATCAGGTCGCTGTGGAAGGGAAACCTGCCACTTCAGCAAAGGCATTTAAAGCAGGCAAGCTGCGGGAAGATATCCTGTGTAAACATGCTGTAGTTAATGTCAGGTATCCTAAGGTGTGCTTAATATAATCTTTCTGACTTTGCGTTCGTGTACAGTAATATCCTCTAACTCTCTGCTGTTAATAGATGAAGTGCTTCCAGGGTGGTGCAATTGATAACACATATGTAGATCTTTAGTTGGCAGGAAAGGTCTTCTGTCAAGCAGGAAAGCTCATCTAAGCGTGCAGCTTCCCCAGAAGGGAAGCATCGTAACCAGAGGGTGCATTTTAGCTGCAGCGACTAGAGCTGTAGGAACTTTGCAATCTCAGAGGCAGCTGAAAATAATACACCTGAAAAGGTTATTTACATGTTCTTGCCCCGCAAACCCCTGCCCCCCGGGGCTGCTACCCAAGTACCCGTGCACCCTGCCCTCCTGGGAAGTGGTCGTTCTTTTTAGAGCATATTTGCCATTTCAATCACATCTCTCTGCTATTGCATAAAAACAGGTATTGAGTTTTCTTGCTGTCTCAGAAGAGGAGTTCACAACATCCTATGCAGCTGAAAGCAGTACCTCGGGTATTTGGACACAATTTTGCCTTTGCCTTTAGCAGCATGTGTACAGCTCTGGCTCCAGGAGTCAGAGTCACAGGAGATGAAGGCACGGAGAGAAAGATGGTGATTGCTGTTTGGGGGAGGGAGTGAGGGGTTATTCTTCTAAACTTTGACCAGTTACGGTAAATGTTCCTTACCCCATTTATTGCAAATGGGAGACTTGTCTAGGTAAGCAAAATCTGCATGGACATGCTCCATGTAGGTAGAATAAGATAATACTTGGGTTGACACACTGCATTGCACTGGCATAATGACATATGGTTATAGCTAGTGTATATCTCTCTCAGCTGTATGTGCTCTGAGGCATAAAGAGGATAAGTGACTTGTACAAGGCCATTCAGCAGATCAGTCATGGAGCAAAAACCGCAGAGGCCTTAAAAGCTAATTATCAGTCAGCAGACAAAATCGTTACTCTGAGAACTCTCTCTTTCTTTTTTTTTTTTAAAACTTGTTGTGATTTTATTCTAACTTGGAATGATAAGCTGTGACTTTCAAAGACATGGTGATATCCTCTTTTCCCACCTGCCCTTCCAAGGTAGTTTGTACTATGGAATAACTTTAGTTTGTATAATGTTAGACTTGAATAATTTCTAAATGCCTGTCAAATAAAACGTATCAAGAGAAAACACTTCTAGAACATGGGGGAAAATGGAAAATTCTTTGTGGGTTTGTGGGGTTTTTTTGCCATTCCCTACCTTAAGTAAATATTTATTGTCCCTGGGGAAAAAAAACCCCTTCCATTTTAGTTAAAGAACAGTTCCACATAGTGACTCTTTCTGCTATAGACTATTTCAAGCAATCCTACTAACTAGACAAATCCCAAAATGGATTTTTAAAATCCAGGTAAACAGGATACTACTTAATGACAAACTACTTGCTGAAGAAACTAAATTTTCAAAGTGTTGTGTTTACTGTGACTGCCTGATGGTGTGGCACTGCGTGTGCCTGCTGCAGTGTGGCAGTTGTGCAGTTACCTTGTGGGTAGGTCCACAAAGCCCTTGCACAGTGTAGCAATAGTAAATGCGCCATTGCCCAGGCAGGAATATGACCTTTTCTGATCCGGAATTAAGTGATGTTGTTTTGCAGTTAATGTTCTTCTGAACTTTTTTTTTTTTTTTTAAAACTGGATTATTTGACACCTTCTATTTCTCTTTTTTTTTCTTTTTCATAATGTGCTTTGGTGCCTAACAACTGAGCAGTATGAGTGGCATGTAGTAGCAGTTCTGAAAGGCAAACTGTAATTTCTAGAATACTGGAAAAGAAACCTACACAGCTGTCAACTGTGAGCTGTAGCATATTTAAACCAATGACTGCATCTAAGGGCGGGGGAAGGAATAAAAACAAAGAAGTTCTTGCTCTCCTAAAACAGTTTGAAATGCCAGTATAACTGTATTAGTAAAATGATGAGAACTAACTGTGGCCTTCTGGATTCTGGGGGAAAAAAGCTGCACCAGTCAGAGGAATGCAAAATAAAATTCGAACGTGGGCAAGAATGATAGAGTGTGTTATAGTCCTACTGATATGTGCAGTAATGGGATAGTTGATCCAAGACAGGATTCTCAGAGTACAAGGAGCACACACAGTATCAGTTGAACAGGAAAGAATATATTGTTTCCCCAAGATATTATGTCATGTGCTACATGGCATCTGTGCAGATACAGCATGTGCCTTTTTGGGGTGGGGGGAGATGGAGCTGCTAGCAAGATGTGCCTTCCAAAGGGAAGGGGCAGCAGACAGCCGATGAGAGGAGGGTCTACTTCCACGTATCCCTTTCCTCCCACGGGGAAAAATGCACCACACCTCTTCAGGAGATGTAGAAATCTGCAGTCGCTCCACCCCTCACTGCTCACTCTACCAGTGCTAATGAGCTCCAGAAGGCATTTTGCTGTCTGAGGAGCTCTGCCTTTGCCGCTGTTCCTGGGTGTGCATTTTTATACTCCCTCCACGAAGCAATGAAATGCTACCCTGGCCTGTGTGACTCTTCTCCTGAAAAATTCTTAGGACTAGCGTATTGGTGTAACCAGTGACTTCTTTATAACAGATCTTTCAACTCCAGTGGTTTGGGGTTTTTTTCTCTCTACATTTGGAAATGTCTGTGGTTTTTCCCTCCCTCCCCTGAGTTAAATGCTGCTTCGTCCCTTGCCTGTAAGCTGAGTGATGTTCCTTACTGGAATAAGCTGTGTCTTGAAACAGGATGAATCTAGACTCGTAGCTGGCATAAATCACCGCTGCTCTCCTTACTTGGGTGAAGCTACGCTGATCTGCTGTTGCTGAGTTTCTGCCTTAACGTCTCTTCAGGATGCAAACAGCAGTGAGCTCATCAGTTAGGAGTGGCCGGTTTTCAAGAATACAAAAAGCTACTGTAGTTCACACACACAAAAATTGTCAGGGTGGAAAAGAGAGACCTCACAGGCGGGGGATTTTCCCCCACGCACTTTTTTTTTTCCTCCTTCCTTTCATGGAGAGAAAGAGAAGCTCTGTTTCAGTCCTGCTACCATGCAAGGATTCAAAGATTAGTACACTGTTTTGGCAAAAGCTGTATTTGTGTCCATGCCATTTGCAGGCACTAGTGCAAGATAACATGATACCAGTCAGAAATGGGACAAGGCAAGTTACTAACCTGTCCCACTGATCACACTTTCCATTTGCAGTAACGGCAGCTGGTTAGCACGAGCGGCTTGCATCCAAAAAAATGAAATGAGAGCCTCCACTTTCCTTGGATGGCAAGCGGA
>JAHREE010000128.1:9009487-9041578 GCA_033628505.1 Tringa tobata | reverse complement strand
CAGAAATGAACAGCTATTAACCCCCATCGTCTTCTCTCCAGTTTACTGCATCAGGCCACCAACTCTCCTGCTGCCCCCAAACCAAGAAAATAATCAGCTGATCTCTAATTCGGTGCTGGTGTGACCACCCCAAAGGGGAGCTGCTGGTAGAAGTTGCTGGCTGCCACTCGCTTGGCAGGCTCCAGAACCACCACTGTCCTGGTCAGAGCATGAGATGTGAGCAGATGTGCTCTTTTGGAAATAATCTGCAACATTTGGCTAGTCGTGAGGCTGATCAAAGCAACGTGGGCTGATGGTACGGTTACGGAATAAATATTGACACTGTAAAGGAGAAAGTCTGTGCTGGGGGTGATCTAGTAAGCAAAAGTCATGCTGAGGATAAAAGAGAACAACTGTTCTTAAACTGTCTTCAGTCTAATAGATGACGTATTACATAGTGGTTTATTTCTTTATGTTGAAGATCTAACTATGCATCATGATGATGCTCTGTCTCTACTTTTTTTCTTAAAAATGACTTTCTCTGCTTGTATCCTTTATTGGTATTCAAAGAACTAATCATCCCTTACTCCTCAGTATAATATTTTCCTCAGTTCAGCCAGATGAGCAGCTTTTATTGTTTCACATCTAATTACCTGCTAAGGAGTCGCATAGTTCTGAATAAAATGCATGTGAATGATAGACAGATTTTTTTATTTTTTTTTTAATCTGGAAAATAGAAGCTGCTGAGAAAACAAATATAGTCTTTGAAGTCTCTTAATCAGCAGAAATTTCAAAGTAAAAACCAAACTAGTGACCATAATGATATCAGCTTCACTGTGACAGGTAAACACTCTATATGCAACAAAGTTTGCCCCCAAATTATTTGAAGACAGTGACTATGCTTCTCCCAAAGTAGAATGTCTTCTCTTTTCTGCCTACTTGAGATTAATTGTCTGTGTAAAATAATGTGACTAACTTTTGCAGACAGTGGTGTATCTGTTTTCTCTTGAAGGTTTTGTTCATGTTTTTGTTGCTGAAGTGCTCAAGCTTGCATTGAGGACTCGTGCTAAAAGCTTAACTTATTTTTGAGGAGCAGACTCGAATACTCTTGTTCAGGAATATCTTGTAGAACACAACTTCATTGTGCATAAGAATACTACACTGTAAAGCTCTGCAACTTTTTGCTATTGAACAGTGCTTTATGATATTTTATTCACACTTACACACTTACAGCCCAGCAATTCTACAGAGAAATGAGGCTATCACAGAAAAGAAGGCCTGTTGTTACAAGAGTTCTAGGCTTCTTTTTTTTTTTTTTTTTTTTTTTAAACATAAGAAAACACAGACAAGGGACTTAATTGGGTGGTGAGGTTTTTTTTTTTGTTTTGTTTTAATGCTGCTTGAAGAGGACCCAAGTTTGAAAATCCTTTGAAATACCATGTGTCTGTAAGTTTCCTTGCCTTTTCTGGTTCTTCTATATTAATCTTAATTTGTGTATCAACTGTAAGACTTCAGACATTGTTTTTTCACTTTCATATCTCTTGAAATCTACTTTTGATTGCAACACTTTGAATCAAAAGTAAGAATTTTACATGTCCATCCTACAAATGCTGGGATCTTGCCAACATTGTGAATTTCTACATTCCCCACACCCTTTCCTATTCTATTTAAATCAGCTAGTCTCATTTTCAGAACTGGGCAGGGTAAGTGTAAAGGCAGATTGTCACTTCTAAAGAGCTGTGAGAAAGAAACAGAGTCAGGCTTCAAGCTTCTCTTGTAACTTCAAATGCTTGACCCTGAATCTTCTAACAATTTCATTAAGATATTCGTATTAGAAGTGCTATTTCTGAGTCAAAGTATGATAGGAATTTTTATAAAATGTCTGAATAAGTCTATTTTGACTAAGGGCTTTACTTATGCACTGAATCAGGTTTTCTCTTTTGAAAGTTATAGTAAAGTTTACAAATTATAGAATATTACAATGGCAAGACTTCTTCAGGTGTGCCATACAGATTGTTAGAAGCATGCAGAGTATGAGAGACTGATTTTTCTGTTTGAGCAGATGATTTTAGCTATATTCTCTATATTGCCTATATCACTGAGTAGTGAAAAGCGCTATAGTTGATTATATTGAATTATAGATTAAAATTTTGTTTGGAAGTTCATATTTGTAAAGGAAACGTGAGATCTGGATTACAGAACTTTTTTTTTTTTTAACAACACTAATTGAAGTGAATAATGGTTTGTATCTAATTACTTAACCTGGAACGCACACTGAAACCTGAAGAAAAATACTCTAGCTCCAACTTTCCCAAAGCAAAAAAATTACTCTGGGTTTTGCGGGTGAGATGATCGCATAAGCAACCAGGCATAATGACTAATTATTTGCAGTAGCATTTTATTATTTTGTGTTCAGCGTCTCCTCTAACCCGCACATACCTTTCCAAAGGAGTCCCTCTAACTGTTTCTCAGTCTATTCAGGTGAAAGAAAGCAGACAAAAGAGGACTAAGAAATCTTTTGGCATACTGTCTAGAAGTTGTGAACTGAAGGGTTTTGATGGCTTAGAGGAAATCTCTGTTCTCTGACAAACCTTCTCCTGGATAAGCAAAACCACGGTGGTCGTTTCTCATCAAATTTCCTTCAGATCTTGAAATTCCTGAATCTGATGTACTAGGTCCAGACCACTTCATGTTTTTATTAGGCACTATTGATTCTAGCAGACACAAATTATCCCTAGCTCTGACCTACAGCACTCTGTTAGCAGTGCTTTGCCTTCCCAATGCAAATAACTTTTTAGTTCAATTAAAACATGTCATACTTGTGTAACGCGTTTACCAGGCAAGGTAATAATTTTAAGGCTGCTAAACCTATTCTATTTTGAATCTATTTCTGAACTGTTCTCTCTTAGCAGGAAATGTTAGTTAATAATTTTAAATTTTATGTAATGAAATGAAAATATCTACTAGGGCAAAGTTAATTGAGCAGCTTGGCTTGACTTGGCCATAAAGAGAAAAGCAAAGCTATTACAGTTGTAATATTGATAAGTACAGCAATCTGTCTGGGATACTGGGAAACTACTGAGACTAGCCTAGCTTATGGTAATAGCACTTCCCAGCCTCAACACCTGTGAACACCTAGAACTACATTCCTCTTACAGACTAATACCTCTAACTAGTATAAGACCAGGACGCCAGTGACAGCAGGTAAAAACTGGTTTGCACCTTAGCAAAACTAAATTCAGTTGCTTGACCTTGCTTTAACTTATTTGTGCTTCAGTATGTCCACTTCCCCATTAGTTACCTGAAGGAAATAATTCCTTTTCCTGTAGTTTTGCGTGACTGCCCTACTTAGACTGTAAAGTCTTCGGAACAACTGCTGTCTGATCTAATGTGCATGTATGGAGCAGAGCACAATGAAGTCCTGATCTCAGCAGGAGCCCCATCTGCTACTGCTGAGATAAATGATCTTTTCAGTACTGGTTGTTTTTTAATCTCTTTAAATTACCATAAATACATTTTTAAAGCCATATGCTTTCATTCTATATCCTACTCCACTGAAGAAATCTGGGTTTCTGTGGAAATATAATTATGTAACCATATAATTAAAGACTGCATCATACCCTGTACATGCAAGGGGCTGAGTTGAGGTCAAGTGCCAGACTGATCTGCCATTCTGTAGGTTTCAAGTACCTAAACTTACTTTAGAAAGAGTATTTTAAATATATTTTTTGCGTACGTAATTTTATACTCTTCCAAGGAAAGAATGTGGTATTGAAGTGCAATTAGTTCCATTAAACTGAAATTGGTTTGCAGCAGAAGAAACTGTGATTCTGAAAGAACCCATTGGTTTGTGGGATTGGCTGTCTAGTGTTGGATGCTCATCAAGGAAATCCAAAGGAAGCTTCTCATTTTGAGGCGGGGGGAAGAGAGGGACTTTACACCATAGCAGAAGTATAGCACATGGGATCAGGTGCGTCAGCGTGGACAGAGGGGAGCAGAAGCTTTTGAGGTGGAAAGGGGATGGTTTTTTTTATTTCTCTTTGTTGCATCAGTGTCCAAGTGTTCCCAGTTTAGTATGTGGAACTGTTGTGCCCCTGGCAGCTGCATGAACTTAACGTTACAATGTTTGTTAAAGTTTTGGCTGAATATCCAAAATTTCTAGAATATTGCAAATGCTTAAAAGGAAGTGACAAAGTTCAAAAAATAATAACTTATCCAAACTGGAAGAGGAATATATAGGCTGAGCAAATAGCATGTCTCTAACCATAGGTATTTCATCACTGTCAGCTTTTAGCATTTTGCCTTAAGTGGTGGAAGTGTTGCAGCCTTTTGAAAAGCACCATAAGTTACTTTAACAACAGAAATTATTATTCAACCTGTATGCCAGGACTACTGCCATTTCCTGTGTAACAGCATCTAGGGGCAAGGGGCATTATCTCTTGACAGACCTTACTCTTTCATGCTTTGAAGAAGGAGGGTAGCTCTTGTATTACCCAAGCACTGCGACTTGACTTGTTATAAACTGCTGAAGGGAGCACAAGCGCAGAAATGTGGGTGGAGAAAGATTTCTTGAACTAGTTCCCTGCAGTACGTATTTGCATAAATCAGAGACTCAGAATACTGATTTTATTTTTTTTATTATTATATTGCTTTTTTCTTCTTCTTTCTAAGCAGAGAAGCTGTCTACACCTAGAGCTTCTCTACTTTCATGCAATTTAAGTTAGCTCAGGATTATGTTTTGTCATGGTGGTGTTTTAAGATTTGTTTGTTGTTTCTTGTAGTTCTGGGGTTTTGTTGTTCTTTTAGTGTTTTTTAAGTTCAGGAGAGATTGGAGATTTACATGCAGAAAATCTTTCCTTCCTCAAGAAATCCAACAAAGAATCCTTGTAAGCACCAGGTGCAAGAAAACCAAGGTAATTGTCTCTAATTGTGAGATTCTTGTTAACACAACCCTTTGCTCAGTTGGCTATGTACACAGCATCTACTTCTGCTGATGGAAGTTACATATACAAATTGAGGGTACAACAGGGCCATTTATGTTTAGCTTCCTTTACATAAAATGTATTGATTTTTTTTCTTTGTCAGGGGATTGTTTTTTAAACAGAATCAAACATTTACATGGATAAAATGTAACGTTCAGAATGTTTCACAAGTTGTTAAAGTCCAATTAGATTTCTGCAATTTGTACTTACTTGGTAGTAAGATAATTTGCCGTTATCAAAGAAAATACATTTGATGCATTTCATATGTAAATTAATTTACTTCATCGAAGAAGAAAAAAAGCTTTGAAAGTTGATGCTTTCACTAACATCAACATTTGCTTATCTTTGAATGGCTTTTCAGAATAACAGTCTTTGGCACTCCCTCTCAGCCTTCCACCCAGCCTCAAGGTACCTCACAAATACAAAGTTGCACAGTTCCATGTCATCCCCGTATTACAGATGGAGCACAGACAGATCTCTGCCTGTGGTCTGATTTAAACTGGGTGTTGGCTTCAGTTTCCAGTGATGGTGGCCAGCTGGCTTTTTTTGAGAGAACCAGTGTAAACTTCCCAGGAAGCTTTTGCCTGGCACTTGCTGAGCTGCTCCTGCTTTCCAGCAAAAGGCAAGTCCTGCCGGCACATGCAGGGTGCTCCCCTTCTTCTGCTGAGGCTTCCCACCCAGTGGGGACCTCGGTTGCTTGCTGTTCAATTCTTGAATGAAGCTTAACCACCTGGGCAAACAGGATGCCCAGCACTGTAGAGAGTGGAGGCTAGAGCATCCCTTTGAGTGTCAGGCCAACTCGAGCTACCTGCTCCTCTGGGAAAACCGGCTATTCTTTCAAGCTCACAGTTAGTTCCCCTTTGGGGGACAAAAGTCCAGAATTTTTATTTTCAAGCACCCATTACGAACAGAAAAAATGAGATTTTCATGATGGGTGATGAACCCTTTAAATCTGATCTCATTACTTTGAATAGTGTTCCAGATGTGTTTAAAATTAGCCTACTAAAGCAGGTATGACATTTAATGAAAAAAGAATGAACTGCTTTTTATTCTGAATCAGGTTCTTCTTCAAGTACTTCTTCCAAATTATAAATATTGGACTGTTTTGTTGATGTGTTTTATCTTACAAAAGGGCAAATTATGTGACAAAAATATCTCACACAATTTTATAGCTATGGAAAATGAATGTTCACTTCTTTTATGTGCTCTTCTCTAGATTATATACAGAACAGGAACATGGACTGGAGTTACTGAGCTGACAAACTATATCAAAACACTGAAACTTAAAAGAAACAAAATATTCTTGGTGGTGGTGTCACAAAAAAACAAGTCAGCAAAGCATTTGTAAAAATTAGCACACAATCATAACATCTCCTAATTAAAATTCAGTTACATGTTTTCATATGGCTTTAATAATAATCTCATTCAAACCTCCTGGTTATTAAGGATTAAAAAAATCAAGGAAGGGAAAAGAATTTGTATCTCAAATTTATCTGCCCTAGAAACTTCCAGAAGTCATCTTACTGACCATATAATGTTAGTTTTATAAAGCCTCCTGTTTGTTTTAACCAGTGACCAACTTGCAATGTCCTTCACTGGCAACTGCGGTCTGTTTCTTTAATTTGCTTATTTGGGATGGTCGCTTCATTTCAACATATTCTAGGGCAAAAAGAGAAAAGCTTATTCCAATTCTGACATATGGCATAGTTGCTGGAAGTTACCCTGGGAAGCCTTCCAGATTTGAGGGGGCAGGAGGAGGGAGCAAGCAGCTATACCCCATATACCCTATAAGGGATGTCTTGTCCAGCCTGGGGAAAGACAGAAGGGAAGTCAGAGCAGGAACCATAACAGGTGATTTCTGGGGTCTGTCAGTTTGTGTCATTGTCTCGAAGGAAAGTATTCACAGCATGAAGTGAAGGTGAGAAATGGAACAATCGCAGGAAAAAAAAAAAATGCCTGTGGCCATATTACCTCGGGCTGTGATCTTGTGAGGCCCCACTTACTGTGTCAGGTCAGGAGATAAGTAGCTGGACTGGAGGGCTTCAGCGGCCACCCAGGAGCTGGTGGACACGCTGGAGCACGCAGCAGTTGTCTTCCTCCGCATCTGTATTGAATCAGTGTCATAATGCATTAATGTGTCTGTGTGCGTGATGCAGCTTTCATGTTATGTGACAGTTTGTGGATTTGTATGCACTTGAGTTGCCTCTTGTCCTCTGAATATCACAAAGGGTACACACGTGAGACACTGAGGAAAAAGGGGGGAAATCGCAGGGAACTTGTGCATTATCTCTTAATAACCTCATAAGGCGCTGCAAGTGTCATTAAGTGTAATGGGAAATACTATTTACTGAGTCTAGGCTAAGGCTTCTTTTCTGATTACTAACGACTGTTTTGCATTGCAAAATGCTAGAGGCGGTGGGTACACACTACCAGCGATTGAATACAGGGCTTCATTGAAATAGGGCAGCCAGTTTTAGTTACGGTATTGTTTTAAGAAGAGGATAAAACATCTGGAAATGGCCAGAATAATAATTTTTATTCCTCCCATGAAAAAAGAAATTACCAACAGATTTAAATCATCCTGGTACAAATTCGTTTCTAGGTTGTGAACTGGCAAAGCTAGTTAAAGTCTGAAACATTGATTTGATTCACCCTTTACATACAGCTGAAGAAACACTGACACCTCCATAGATGTCCCAGGTAGCACCCTTGTCGTGCCGCACCGGTGAATAAACCCCCATGTCCACTTCTTCCATTGACTTCAATGTATACAAGATGTCATCTGTGCAGATGTCCACACTAGTTTTTCCTGAATAACCGGCCAGAGCAGATACTGGAAAGGAGTGAGGAGAAACACAGTTCCCTTCAGACAGATTGTAATTGTGCAGGTTTCTTGATTAGACTGATTGCCATGTCTGTGCAGATTTCCTTCAAGGCAGAGCCCACAGTGTGGATCAGCAGAGCATTCATCTGGCTCAGGTTGTGTGTGCCCAGTGACAGGGCAGAGGCAACAGGGATGTGAAACTCCATCTGAACACAAAAAAAACACATATTTACTGTGAGGGCGGTCAAACACTGGAATAATTTGAACAGAGATGTTGTGGAGTCTCCAGCCATGGAGATGTTTAAAACCTGACAACAGTGTACTGGGCAACCAGTTCCAGTTAGTTCTGTTTGAGCAGGGGCTTGGGACTAGATGATCTTCTGAGGTCTCTGCCAACCCCAACCATTCTGTCTTCATGTGTCATCTTGAAGATTATTTTCCAAAAGCTTAGGTTTCTTTCATTTTATACACATGCACAATTCCACACCACACTGAAAACGCAACTCCAGCTCCCACCACTTGTGCCCTTTCCCTCACCCTGTGTATTCCAGCAGCAGCAGCCGCCTTTCCTTTTGCCATTTTTCACTGGCATCACCACCCAATCCAAAGCAGACCAAGGATGCAGAAGGGCCTTGTCACACAGTGGTCTGTCAAGAACATGATTAGAAACTCTGAGCTAAACTCTTGGTAAAAATTGACCCCAAGCAATGGGGCTGCACTGCAGAGCACTCTGGCCCGGTAACAGACCTGGGGGTTCGGCTCAGGAGGGGACAATCCATGCGGCTCTGGGGACATGCTGGCTCAGGACCTCTTGCTGCTGGTGGCTCATTCCTGTTTTCTTGAGGCAGTGGAGATGGAGAGGCTTGTTGTCTTCTTAAATGGTGATCCTTTCCATGCTCTGGCTTGTATTAGTTACTGCGCTGGCATAAGTGATGTATGGCAAATTGTAGTGCACAGCAGACGTGACTGTCCAGGGGTGGGAGGGGTGGCCTTGAACAACATCTGCCGTGTCACAGTCACAATTTCTTCAGTTGAGGGCAGAAACCTCAACACAGTGCCCTTGTTTGTTAAAGCCTCTTCCCAAACAGACAAAGCCTGGCATGTTCTCTGCTTTCCCTCCGGCGGAGTGCTCTGCCTTGCCAGCTCTTTTGGTGCGTGGCTGCATAAGGGTTATTTTCTCTGGGAGGTGGTTGTGTGTGGGTATGGACATGTGCACACACACTTGCACAGAAGGCTATGTTCTTCTAAAGAAGAAAAAACTTTGTCAGCAAATTATCTCATCTTATTTCAGCTATCATAATCCTCTTCAAGCCTATACAAAACACCCATACATGTTTGATCAAGTCACTATTAAAGAGAAATATTGTGCTATTCTTGCCAACTGGACCACCTACACCTTGGTATCACTATAATTATTGTCAAATATTATTGTTACAAGGGGGCACAAAGTGGTAGATCTTTCTTTAATATGACAGTGGCCAATTTAATGGAACATTACTGATTAACAGAGCCGGCACAGACTATGTGAGCGTACCTTTAACAAAACTTTATGTTACAGTTGAATGGATTACAGAACACCTCTTGAATGCCTAGTGGCTGGCGCTGTGCCAGAGCCTTTAAAAAAATTGAAAATGCAGCTTGCTTTCTCCTTTTTCATAAAGAAATCTGAAAGCAGAAGCACTGACCTTGGCAAGCTTCTCACACTGTTTTCCAGTAGGCAAAAGCACTATAAATCAAACCAGAATAATCCTGTGTATGTTTTTGTTTTCACACAGGCTGCTAGGATTGCACTTAAGGACTTGATTTTTATTACTAAAGGAATGTTTTTAAATCATCAAGACCTAGAGCATGTTGTGAGCTTAGTCCAAATTTCATCATCATCTTTTGCAATTTGCCTAACGCCCTGGCTCCATGCTCCCATGGAAATACAATTTATTTCTCTTGCAAAAGTCATTACAATCTATGAGCACAAAGAAAGAAACCTGCAGAACTGAAAATGAGCAATAAAATCATGACAAAATCTGCTACCTAGATTCTTTCCCCTAAAGCAGAAAAATAAGATAAACAGTGCTTCTCTTTCTCTCTGAGTTATTATTAGTTCAGTATTATTTATCACACAGCTTGGAAATCTTAAAAGGTTACAGTTTATTCTTCATACATGGCTTTGGGGAGCCTTTTGACTCTGCTGAGAATTGTAACATGACATTGTTTTGGAAATGAAAACTCTGAACAGATTATTTTCCATATTATCTAGATAATAGAGGTGATAGATGGGACCAAGTCTAGCTGGTGTAAGCAGTTGTAACTCATTTGAATTATGGAAATTTGCACCAGCAAGGAACCTGCCCCTAAGGAGGGAAGTCTGGAGGAAATGTTCTAATTCAAATTCATGTTGCTTTTTTTTTTTAATATGGACATAGTTTGCATTTATGTTTATAGTAAAGAATATTGAAACCAAACAGAAATTTAATTTCATCTCCATGTGTTCTTATATGCTAAACCGTTAATAGATACGTTCTCTAAGCCTGCTAGCAAGCTTCACCTTTCTGTACATCCAGGTCAGATAAACACATGCTTAGATCAGAAGTGATTGACAAAGTCTCTGTTAACGTCAGTGGGACTCACTATGTGTTACAATAAGCTTTGCTAAATAGTGATCATTATAAACGTGTATTTGAACTTAAAAGCTATAGTGCTTTCCTGATTGTGTGCTTCCAAGCTCTCCTAAAATGTTGTATCTTCAACTTGGACTAAATATATCCCCTCTCTGTGTACGTATTTACATGTTGGGGTTTGGTTTGTTTTTTTAATTAATGACATTTAATAGAGTTAAGCTGTATGTGTGAGCAAGTAGTATAGGATATTGTTAGCGTTTTCCTTTCCCTTCCTCCTGTTTTTCAGTCCAAATTTTTGACATGTTATTTCTGAGTTCTAGCACCATTTGGCAAGGGCCACCCTCAAAGCCACCCACAGCTGTTTCTGTCAAAGTGTTGGATCCGTAGGGCTCAGAAGCTGAACCATGAGACACAAGTCTGTAGGGAATGGTCTTTTTCCTTACTAATTTTCTGAATGTGCTGCTGGAGCACTTGCAAAGTTAATTAATAATGCCAAATGTATTGAGTGGGCCTAGTTAACAATGGGCATAGTTTACTATTACCATTTTTCTTTCTTCTCATGCTGTAAGTAAAACTTCCTTGTTTCTGCAAGTTCCCAGATGACAAACAAACATATGCTTAAATGTACTGGGGGTAGCCACACAACTTAATCTTTAGCCTAATTTTTTTCCTGAAATTCCTTTCTTTCCTTCCTTGTGAATCTTCTTTTGTTGGCTTCTTTCCTTTTGTTCCTCACCACCAGAATAAATGCTTCTATATCCTTACGTACTCTGGGGCAACAGTTACACTGTGAGAAACCACCTGAACCAACACTGGAAGTCATGAAAATAACCGCACTAAGGACTCTTGTCTACTGATTCACCGGCTGCATTTTACGTTTTTCTGTGGAATTGGTTCAACAGATGTAAATCCCCTGGATTGTACTGTAGGAGTAGCATGTTTTACCTTAGCCAAAAACAATTCCTAAGGTATTTGGCTTAAAATAAAAGTGTCCATATGGGGTTTTGCTGATTTAACTCTTCTGGTTTCAAAATGTAGTTTTACTTACATCTCTAGAGAAACAAGTTCTACTAATTTAAGACCTAGCATCTAGCTTAACAGTGTATCTAACTGAGGGGAGGAAGGGGAAAGGAAAGGGGAGTTGTCCTAGCCTGAAATTGTCATATATCAAAATGAGGTAACACTAAAAGCCAAGAACATCATCTTAGCCAGCTGTACTTTGTAGTTTGTATGCACAAACATAACAATATGAGGGGAACCTGTTCAGGAGGTGGGACAGGGAGGGAAGAATATTCTGATATACGTGGAAATAGCAATGTCAGATTAAGCCTAGCTAATTTCCATCAGTTTAAAGCTGACTGGCACCCTGTGATGGTGGTGCAGTTGGGGACAGGGGTGTTCTTCTCTGGTTATACATCTTCCCGCATCTCTTGGGGTGCGGCACGGGGTAGGGAGCTGTGCCATTCATGTTGCTGGATCTAAATGTGCATTTTCCTGTAAGTGTTATGTAGTCAGGAAAATTATCTCATATACAGAATATCTATGAAGTTTCTTGCCCGAATGCATACATTCAGCAAAAATGCTTCTGTAAATAACGCCAGACTACAAATGTCTCCCCAGCTCACAATTGCCTGAGCACTGCTTGGGTACCGAGGTGATAGATGCCTTATAAATATTTCTGCTGGATAGAAATGGCACTGGCTAGATCACTGCCTCCTATATGCAGGTTTGCTAAGCTTTTAAGCCCCCCTTTCCACAGTTCTCAGTAATAACTAGATGGATGCTGTCTTCATGTACGTACGTTTTGGTGGGTAGGAGCATCAGTACACAGAGTTTTTATTGGTAAAATACTGCTTAAGGGATTTGTTTAGTAGCACTTTTTGGAGACTGGAACAGCAGCATCAAATCTCGTCTATGAATACCTGCGTGTGGTTATCATCTAGCAGGAAATAGGTGGTCTGGTTCAGTATGCTCAGCTGACAGCACTTTTATATCTTAATTAAAAGAGCCAAGTTCAGTTCCTACTCCCAGCAGACCTGTTGAAATACCTTTGATGGGGTTACAGTGGCAGTAGTGAAACATCAAGTAGGTGTCCTGTACTCTGCTTAATTTTTTTACCGTGTTTACACCCATCCAGGGAAATTAATGAAATGAATGGTTATGATCTTGAAGGTGTGGATGGTTTGGGGTTTTGGTTGGTTGCGTTGTCCTGGGTTTGGTTTTTTTTTTGATACGTACGCAAACTCTTAGTAGAGGGCAAGTTTAATAAGCTCCACTTGACACATTATATGATAGCATATCATGTCTCACCGGTATACCAATATCTTCTGCCTTACAGTGTAGATATTTGGGGATGTGAGCCATGAAAGGTCTTGTACCTAAAGCCAAATCTTTTCTCCAGAGAATACGTACTTGCTGCTGGTCCCATTCAAATATACACATTTCAGTCATCTTTCATCCCTGTGGTGTAATTTCCTTGTTTAACTCACTGCACTGGTAATCACTTAAAGACAATATAAATAATCTTAATAATTTGACAGGCTGCTAGCCTAACAAAAATATGCAGTTTATAATTTCAACAGCGAGAGACAGGTATAAGTGAAGGATTGAGGTGGAGGGGATTCAACCCTGCCAAGTCATTAAAGTTTTAACGCTAGCACTGTACCATTAGACATAAAGCATTACATGAACAATATTCAAAGTCCAGCATTTAAACCTGTGCTTGCAATTTTCCTTGCTGCGTTTGTATTAATTGAAATTATTTAGCTTTTCTTTCAGACCTTCATTGGATATGGTCTAGTACGAATAGGTAGTAACCCCATTTCTAAACAGTCATTTAGATCAGAATCATCTGGTTTCTTTAATCTTCCCAGGTTGTAATTTTATGATCATATCCTTGAAGGTTTCTGTTTCTGTATTCCTTCATCTGGAATCCACTTCCTTTTAAGATTTATAACAGTTATATTAAATGCTAAATGTGTTCTTTTAGTCCCTGTTTAACCACACTGGAAGCATTCTTCTGGAAAGAGTTCTTTTAAAAGGAAAAAAAGAACTACTCAGATTGAGTAAAGGCTGTCAAGATAGACCATTAAGACAAGGCAAAAATAGACCACTAACATGCAGAAGGTCGGTGTGGTGCAGAGGCTGGAGCTGTATCTTCATGGCATTGGCAGGCTTACTGTAATGAAATGACGATGGAGAACAGTCTTGCAAAATTTTTATCGGATGAGCTTCTATTTCCACCAGAGAGTTTGTGCATGGGTCTTCTGAGCAACACCTTTTTAAATCTACAGAGATATTGTCTTCAGATCCATGGGGATAACTAAAAGGTATCTATAATGTTTTGACTAGTTGTTGAATCTTTTCACTTTTTTTAATAAGCATTGTAATAAGCAAAATAGGAAAAAAAGGTCATCCTCTACGATTGTACCCAGCCAAATACAAAAATAAGTGAGCTGGGATCCATGCAGAGAATCCTGTACGCTTCAACTAGTTCTCTAAAAACATATGTGAAGTTCTTAACGTTGCTAATGTTTTAAAATTAAGCTGAAATTCTCACCAAAAGTTCAAGAAAGATTTGGCTACAGATTGCTTCTAAAATTGGCTAAGGCTTCACAGTAATACTGATTTCTCTCTGTATCATGACCTAAAACAGTCATCACCTTCATGAGCCTATTGTGCATGCTAGAGTGCACAAAATCTGAAATTAATATTATCTGCTAAGTATCCTGCACTCTGATGGCAACGTGGAAGAGGATGATGTCTTTAAAGTCACTCTGAATATTTCAGAACCAATAACTTGATTGATCCTGATGCTGGTTGAATTCTGAACAATTCCTTACTGGCTCTCTCACTTTTTTCTTCAAGTCATTCTTGACAAATTCCATGAAAAATTCATACTTACCTATCTGTGTAAAGCCTAATGAAAGCAAAATTCAATTAACTTTATGGAGAACCTGTTATGAACCCACAAAAATGAACCAAAAACTCAATCTGAGGACTGCATCTGATTCTCCATCCTTAACATGCTGCGATGTGTCTAGAGATTACAGCACATATGGTCTGTAAAAATCACCCACCATTTCAATATGTCTGAAATATACAGTAGTACATTTAGCATCAAAAGTTACAAATGAAGTAGAAGAATGGATGTTGGAGTTAAACCTAGAGAAATGCAGAATTATGCAGCTCAGTCTATATATCTGCTGTGATGTTGCACCCTTCGTTCATCTGTGGGGCTGAACTGGTTCTCCAGGCGGTGGGTCACTTGTGCACCAGCTGTGCTGCACAACCAGGGCAGAGTCAAGGACAATGTGTTGGAGGAAAGCTTCAGAAAGGAGGCTCTGAAATGAGTCATAAGCAATGACACTAACTCTCTTTAAGTACGCTTTCTTGCTATTCTTAAAAGCCTCTGTGATCTTTAGCTTGAAGATCGCTTTAGGTAGTTATCCGCGTGAGTAGTTTTGCAATACTTTCATGAAATATTATATGCTTTTATAACAGTTTAAAACAGTTGTCACTACTTCAAGTAGACAAATGTAAGGAGCTCCTCAAAATATGTACTATTTACTGTACCTACTCAAACAGGTGTCCTTTAATGGGAATTGGAGAAGCAAGCAATATAAAAACACTATCCTGATAATAATAGAGATCATGAACACACTGATGTAAATATAAGGACACCTCCACAATCTTGTTTCCTGCACTGCATATTTGACAAAATAGAAGACATTTAATTCCTGATCAGAGGAAGCTGAAGAGTTAGGTTTTTTCTCCAACAGTTCAGCAATATTGTTGAAATTTTCTTTACCAACTTGTCTTTAACAACTCCTCAATCGTTCTTTAATATAAGTGGAAAAGGAATCCTGATATTGATTGAGCTCCTTGCTTTTATCTGGCCTACCTTAAGCTTGAAATAGATCTCTCTTGTCAAAGAAATAATAATACAGCTTGCTTATAGTGGAGAACGGGGTCCTGGCTGCTGTGAGAGTTTTTGTTGCTCACAAAATAAGTCAAATCTGTTTGGATAAGCAGTGGCACCGATGCCAGCTTCCACACAGTGACAACGAGTGCTGCACAAATTGATGTGCCACCATAATGCTACAGGATTGATTGAACATTTCCCTGCTGTTATTTTTTTGCTGGTGTCTTTCCTCAAGAGAACAGTGTTCCTAGCATGACCCCTTTTTCTTTGCACGTCAAGTGAAGGAAAATCACCCCTTGCTGCTCTTGTGGGGACAGATATTGATCTTGGACACAGTGATGCAAACCAAAAGTAAGTCCTTGGGAGCTGAAGGAATTACTCCAAACATTGGCCTGTGAAACTGGGGTCAGACTCCAGCCACTGGCCTCCAAGCTTTATTTCTTGCCTAATGAGAAGCAGTATATCTAATGCACTGGTGCTGCAAAGAGTGCTGAGCCATTTGGCAGAAGTGAAAATTTATTATTCTTTATTATTGATGCTTATAATGCAAAACATTGATGTATGTCACAGTCTCAATACATTTTCTTAATGGTCATATCTATGCCAAATGTATTGATATTTCTGCAACACATTATGAGCACTAATACCAACATTTAATTTTCATAAAAGCTTTTTTTTTGTTGCTGCTGTTGTTTTTAAGGAAATCACATAAAGCCTCATCCCATAACACAGCTACCACTTACTGTGCAACAGATGTTTTATGCTCAGTTTGTGTCACTTTTTTTAGTGACTCTTTTTAGCAAGTGCCAGATATGGACATAGCTAAACTCACGACAAATCCCTTCAGCCCTGCCTGTAAATCTTTGTTTCGGTTGTATAATATACACAAGGTTAAAAGGTGGATTAAACTTGAGCTGACATAAATATCAAGAAGTTTCTTCATTTAAAAAAAAAAAAAAGGGAAAAAAAGATTATGGAGATGTAGGAGGAGACTTAAGAAAATCTTATCAATTAATATGATGGTCAACGGACAGATGATGTTGTACAAAATATTAGAAGCTATTTTCTCTAGAATTCAAATTAAAAAAATGAAAATTCTCATAACAGTCACCAGTGGCTGCCTTATTTATGAAAAATTAGAAAGTGCAGCTCTTTCTTAGTGAAAGGCCCCGGGAGCTCAGTGCCACTGCACTGAGTTAGAACTATGAGTACACAACTATGAGTACACTTCCTGAAAAGGGCTTGAAAAGAATTGCAAAATATGTAACCAGACTTACATAGAACCATTAAAAATCTGAAACATTGTGCTGATGTCCGCTGTCCAGTTAGACTTTTTTTCTCCCCTGAATGGTTCATAAACGTCGGAAGATTTTTTTTCTGTGGAATATCTACAGAAATACAATCACTATTGCCATCAATTGTCATTAATCCTTTGTAGGCAGTCAAGATACTTGTAATAAAACCATACAATCCGAAGAAAAATAAATATTTATTATTACAGATTCTTGCACTCATTGGAGGTTTAATATTCATAGGAAGCTTTGTAGGCATGCTTTTGTAGCAGAGAAGTGAGTTCCATTACCGCAATGAAGACAAAATAGTACTTGTTAATGTGTGGAGGGGTGTTCACTTGTATTTTTTTTTCTTTCAAATTTATGTCCCTTTGATTTTAAATTATCTTGCAGATAAGCAGTTTTTACAGCATATCAACTGTGGTACACCATTGATCAACTAAGTTAGATGGTACTTTTCCTTCTTCCTGACTAGGAGACAGTTATTGTATTTTTTCAAACAGAAAAATAATGACTGGGGATGGGGATGAAAATGAGGAGTAAATGGTGATCAGCCAGTGTCTGTGGTCATAAAAAATGAATATATGGTTTTGTGTCCAAGAGGGCGCATTCACAGAGCTAACAGCAATTCCAGACAAGACTCATACAAATACAATGCTATTTGTGAATATAAATTTAGAGAGGGACAGAAGGCTCTACAAAGCGAACCATTCACATGGTTCAAACATTTTTTTTCTCTAACACTGTTAGTACAACATTTAACCAGCTTTGCACTTAAAAAGTAGTTCAGTGCTGATGCTTTGCCTTTCAGAGGATGGAAAATATTTTTGCTGTCATTTGCCTGAGATGGTACTATTTCACGATGCTTTAAAGTAAATAATTTATTGTAGCTTGGGGCTTTCGCTCTGACTTTTCATATATGATACACTACTTACCTTAGCGGTCCTGTTTATATATTTACATTGCTTTCATCTTAGTGATACTCAGGCTCCTATGTACCAACACATCTTCCACTCCCTGCAGAGGAAGAGTATAAGTCATTAATGCTTCTGTATCCCTGATGATTTTATTAAATGAAGTTTAATTACTTCTATTGCTTTTGTATAATATAATCTAGTGCTCATTTACTCTATTATTAACATTCAGAGGAATTAAAATAGGGTGCATTTGCATCAGTACACATTGAGCATGATGTAAGGCCAGGCATAATTAATTTCTCTCACAGCTATGGAGACTGTTAATTTAAAAAAATGACAAAAGATAAGCCAATATGTAGGTCTTCATTTTTATTTGTATTATGGCTACTTTCTATCACTCTGGAGTTGTAAATCAGCATTTTGGTTAAAAGTGTTCCTATCTTTACTTTCAAGCACTGTTTACTAGAATGCTGTCAAATGGTAAAATGGAATAGTGTAACTAATTCTTTTTGCTGCAGGGGAAAAGAAATGAAACTAAGCATTCAAAGTTAAATAACTGAACTACAGACCTAGCTCCTTGTACGACTGGTAAAATTTTCATCAGTTTCAAGGATAGGAGCTGTGAGTCCCTCAGTCAGTGATTTCTAGCTTTCTGGAGAAGATTCATTCCATAGAGGCACCCAGTCAGATTCAGTCTTCCCTCCACTCCTGCACCATGGTTTTTACTTCATCTTGCAGCTCCAACCCTTGTTGTCCACAAGTCTGGCATCTCCTGGCTCTGGATGGGAGGTCTGGGAGCTCCACACCTCTCCTGTAATGTGCCCACACCCCACTCATGGGGAACTACTGCTCCAAATGCCATCATTTGCAGAACTGCTTGGTTTAGGGAGTTTTAAGCTCTGTTTCGATGCTCCTAGTCTGACAGAAAGCCAAGTGACCTATTTTATTTTTTTTTTACAGAAAGTGCTGAAAAGATGGTTCTTCTAAAAAATGAGTTTCATTAAGTTTGCTAAAATGGGAACCCCATACCTAAATCCTCGAGCACTCTTTAAAATATATTGCTTGTGTAAGAGGATTTGCTAACAGAAATTAGACTGAATCTTTTAAATGAACCATCCGCTTTTGTAACATGTCACTCCAGTAGCCTTCCCTGACCTTTTGTAAAGGATCATCTGCATGTGTTTGTGAATAAATTTTTGGGAGAGAAATGCTGTTGCCTTTCTTATTTAATTCTTTACTGTTTCCACATGGTAGGATGGTAAGAGATTGCTTTTCCTGTCGATAAGTGACCTGCCTCAACCAGACACTCAGAAATGAATCATAACACTTGTCAGCATGTGCACCAACGACTGCTAAGGAGCTAACCACTCCGAGGCCATCTGTAGCTGTGCTTGCTGTTCATTTCACAGTACAAGGGTTAGCACGGTTGTGTCTTTGGAAGTGAACGTTATACATGAAAAGTCAGAGTTGGGGAAAGTGAAAGAGAAACACTCCATCAGCTGTGTTCATTTTGTTATTGCTAGTTTGTTCAAAGCCAGGCTGGATGGGGCTTTGAGCAACCTGGTCTAGTGGGAGGTGTCCCTGCCCATGGCAGTGGGGTTGGAACTAGGTGGTCCTTAAGGTCCCTTTCAACCCAAACCGTTCTATGATTCTGTGGGTGTAGCCATGCAGAACAGGGAGGTAGCAGCTGAGATGGAGGTAGTCCTGAGGGAGAGACAGGGGGGAAGGAATTGCATAATTGTTTGAAAAGAGACTTTAGCAAGTGTTTTGGTAGTATTTTGGTATTCCCTGAAAAAAAAACAAAAGTAAAGACTGAGTAAAGGTAGTCAAATAATCCAGGAACTTCAGCACTGAGGTAAACCGTTGCTGTGGACTTTATTCCTAAGGAATTCAGATCGTAGATATGGTACATCCATCTCAAACAGAAATTCTTCTCTGATTAACCTATTTTTCAAACCCAAAGACAATGGAAGAGCAAGAGGTCTCTTCTCTTTCGTGCTGAGGAATTCCAGGGAGAGGAGAAGGAAAGAAAACGAATACAGAGAAAACTTACCCAGGAGCAGTAAAAATACTTCTCACCTTCCTAGTGACTGTCTAGTAAGCAGGGTACAAGACAGCCACTGAGATCTCTGCTGAAGAGGTACAGATTTACTGTGTTTGAGTACTGCATTTAAATTCTTAATTCTCAATCTTGTTTAACTGTGGAGTTACACTGGAATTCCTGCTTTATGCATTAAATTGAAATTTTGGAAGAAAAAAGTGATGTTTTAAACATTTTGCTTGCTGTACTAGAAATACAGAGTTCAATCTACTTTCTCTTTGATTTTAGAAAATTGTGATATTCTAGGGCATTTGATATAAAGAAAGAGGGTATATATCTTTTGATATAAAGAAGGTCAGGGGACCTTCCTGAAAGTTGATCAAATCAGATCTATTTTGTTAACAAAATTTAATCCATGAATCTCTTAAACATACTTCAGAACTGAATTAGAGCAGTGAAATAAGTAGTGCTGTATTCTGAGACTTGGCATGGGAGGGCTTTTCTAATGGGCTGTTTTCAAAGATGTGGATAACCGAACAAAATGGAAAGATCCACTTGAGAGAATCAGCAGTCTTGTTGTTTCAGTCTAAGAAATATATTTTAAATTCCACAGGCTTAGTTACCCTCAAAAATAACTTGGGAGCCAAGATAAACAGTCTAAAAAATTATTCATCAGAAAAGCTGGTGATAAATTATAACAGTACTGCCCCTTTACTTCATGCTCCCAAACCTTGCTAAATGCCTTCTTCAGGCCAATAAGTAATATGCATAGTGTTAAAATTAGATTAATAAAGCATTAATAAGGCAATAGCTTGAAGTTATTGATGGCAAATTTTAATATGAGGAAATTCAGAAGGCTGAGATAGAACTTAATTGTACCTCACCATTTGTTCCACAGGCTTAGTAGTATTCACATACCATAAAACATACAGAAATAGACTATGCTCAAAGGATGCTCATGTTGGAAGTGAATGGAATACAGTGGGTCTAGAGCCTAATTCAAAGGCCATTGAAGTTTAAGGAAAGATTATGGGATTTAATAATCCTTAGGTCATCTTTTCTCTCTCTGGCATATTCATGCATGTTCATAAACCTGTGTTTGAAGAGATGATATGTGTTGGTAACTTACCCCTCTCAAATCTGATGTGTGAAGTTGCAGGGAAAAAAAGCATTGTCACAAAAGAAAACTATAAATGTTTCTATATTTTCATCACCTGTACTTTTTTAAAAAATAAAATATTATTCAGGGTCTGCACTTGTTGGAAACAAATTAGTGTTTATTGGAAAAATACAGTAGAAAGTAAACAAGGCTATGGGAACAACAGAAAAATCATGTAAAGCAGGAAAACGTCATAAACACCTCTAGAAAAGTTATCAGCATAAATTATGATCCTTGGATGTGTTCTGTCCAATTAAAAAAAAAAACACAATATTTTGATCATTAATAATATTTTCCTAATAACAAAAGTATCAGGTTCAAATTCCAGGATGCTCATTTCTGTAATTTCCACTATGTACAAAGCTTTCTGTGAGAGACTGTAAAGTTACATGAACTATCCTGTCTGTGTTTTTTTTTTTCTGAAAATCATCACTGCCTTTCATCATATCAGAAGGTTTCTTGTGGGCAATATAGTAGCGTCTTTCTGTCCAGCTTCTGTCCACGGAATTTCCAATTTCTTCATTCAAATAAGTATCAGTATTGCAATCTTAAGTCTTTTTTCATAATAAATTTAATATTCTTAGAAATAAGGAAGCCATAGCTGCAGTTTTCAGTTATGAAATTATATCACCATACAGAGTAGCAGAATAATCTAGATAATCATCTCTTATGTTAAAAATTCCATCCACGCTCAAGAAATTCATCTGTTTTTCATATGGAACATTTCACAACAAATCAAGTAATCTTTGAGAAGCACCTAAATGAAATGGATGGGCAGTTAAAGTCCTTAAACTCCACAGAATTTCCAACAATTAGTGATTGATTAGAACAGAGTTTCTAACTACCTTATACAAAGCAATTACACTGTCCCCTGAATGTCCTTGGCCTGAAGCAGCATGTTAGAATGGACTGTATTTCTCATCTACTATGGTAATTCTTGTCTGTATTAACAGAACAAAACAATGTGAGCAAACTTCAGCAGATTCTTGTCCAGTATCTGACTGCAGAAGTATGAAGGAAGCTGCACCAGTTTGCAGCTATGAGGGATTTGTTCCCGTATTCTTCTGTGTCTTACACGTTTATCAACTGTGTTTACCTCCATTTATAAAGTTGAGCTTAAAAAATGAATGTGTTTTCTAGGAATGCAAGAGTCTGAGCAATGTTCTTCTGTATATTTTTTTTTAATATATAAAATTATTGCTGTTCAACTGATACAGAAACAGGTGATAAAAGAGTAGTGTGGGGGTAATACCAGGGATTTCCACTATGAAACACATGCTAAAAAAATTCTTGTTTTAGAAATAGCAATGAGGTCGTGATCTTTTTTCTTTTCTCCCAAAAGAAGGCACTTTATAATTATTGATGGTGGGGCTGGTAAAGCATGGCAACAGACACGTGGAGTTTAATGCTTTGTCATGTAGCAAGAGGAAATGGTTGCTAGGGTCTACTTTTAGTCATTTCTAACACCCAAGTAATTATTAGTGCATTCCTTTTGTCTTGTGTGTCAGGAATGGTGGCATTACCTCATCACTTCAGAGTGATGTCACTGTGAAGCCAGGATCTACCCCTGTAGGACAGGGCTTGAGGTGTGGGGGATTTGGGGGGGGGGAAGGGTCATTCACAGGCTAGTTAGAACGTATCTGAGACTGTTGTCTGGTTTTGTGATCATAACACAGGTTTGGTTTGCTGCCTGCTATTAGATCTCTCCAGTTTCCTTCCTGTGGTGATTCTTGTCTATACATATGAATTTTCAGAGTGAATTGGTGTCAGACTCTAATGAAGCTGTGAATGATTTTCCACTGGTGACATCAGTGTTTAAGCATGAGCTTGTGGAAGGTAAATCTCTTGATTTGGGCCTACTGGACTGCATGCGGGAGGTCTGCTTTTGTCATTTATATTTTGGAGTTTCCCTCTTTCCAGAAGCTATATTTCTCATCTTTTCTGGCCTTCATAGTTAACTGTGTCTCTGCAAAGATCCAGCTGGCTTTGTAAGCCCTTTAACTTTCTCTTTACAATGAGAAATCTGGCACTCTCTCCTAGCTACGTGACCCAAAGTAAATCCTGAATTCTGGCTTTACCCTGGTAGTGACCCACTGTCGTACACCAGATGGGATAAGTAAAACCAGCAGTGGATCCCTGTTTTTCCTGGCTATTGTTTCTCATTTAGGAACTTGCTAGAGTTCAGGAGCTGCTACAGAGCACCCTTGACAGACCTCTTCCTCTTAGGATGGGAGTATCCCGTCAGTTCCTCCCATTCTTCCTGCATTTTGCTTTTGAGCACCATGCCACACAAATCCAGCTAAGTGACCTTATTAAAGCAATTTATTCTTACTGGGCTTTTAAAAAAACATTAATACAGCTGGCTTGGTCTCAGCTTTGCCGAAACTTGTCCTATTTCTTCTCCAGCAATTCAAAGGAATATATTGCCTGTCAGTACATTCATGTTTATCCAGAAATACCTCTCTGACGCCTTTCCCTGTAGCCTCCAACCTGTATTACCACCATGTTAAATAAAGCTACTCAGTGTTGTTAGGAGCTACCCTACATAAACTAGAACAGACAAGAGCAAGAGTTCTTCAGCTGCTAAATGGATCCTACTGGTTCTGCCCTTCAAGTCCAAATAAGCATTTGGCTAAGAGACAATTTGATTTTTTGCTATGGACAAGGGGCAAGGGGAGGAAAACATGGCAGATATGTAAACTTATGCAATTTCATGCACGTTTCGGAGCGGCTGCTTGAATTTGTATAGTTGTCTTTTGACTGTAGCCTTATCTCACAGCTTCAGCATCTTGTCAGAGTACATACTGTTTCCCCAGGTCTTGGGGGCCTCAGGTAACTGCTAGCTCTACTTTTAGCAATCATGACTTCAGCAATCATGACCAATAACAGATGCTTTTCTAAGCATTTCACAGACACAAACCTATTAGGAAGTCACACGTGCATCTTGCAATGGTGAGCAATACAAAGACTCAAAGCAGAAGCTACATTAGCTGTGAAATCAGAAGCAGTTTAGCTATTGATTTTGAGAGTAAGCTAGTGGGGTTTTGTTTTTAACAGTGCTTTATTGTGCTGTGAAGATACGTTAGCCTGCACATGTCTTTGCATTATTGTGCAAGCTGAGTACATGTGGCACACACACCCTAGGTGAGGATCAGCCGAAATCTCTACTTTCTCTGCCAATTGACAAGGTAAAGAGAACATGCAATAGATCACTAGGAAGGGTGAAAGGAGAGGTGACTACCTACCTATCACACATTGCAGAGCCAAGCCCAGCAGAGAAAGGCCATCCGTCAGCAGAGGCTCTGTCCATTCTCCCTACCCCAGGTTATACAGAACCCAAGTAAATTTTAATTTCTCTTTCCCTGTAGTCTGCTTAGAAGCTCTGTGCCTGAGATGTGTATCTGGGAGAGGAGTTGATTTTTGCATTAGGATGCAAAAATGAGAGACTTCTAGAGGTGTTAGAGAGCATGCTTCATCTCTAACAAACTCCTCTGTGTTGCAGTGTAAGACCTTGCCCTTTCACTTCTTCTCCAGGTTTTAGAAGAGAGAAGATCAAATCTGATTCTCTGACATTAACAGATTGTAATATTAACGAAGTAAAAAAATCTATGGGTTTAAAGACACTATTTATTCAGAATCCCCTGAAAACAGAGAACAGCCTGTAACACCTGATAGGGCAAAAATGAGAAAACAGCTTACCAACACAATAGTCTAGCTATGCACAGAAAAAAGCTACTCTGAGAAGTTTAAAGGAGGCGTTATTTGTAGCCATAACTTTTTTAAAAAATGAATCATTTATTTTACTAGTAAAAAATATTCAAGGCACAATTTCTGCCTTTAAAATTCAAAAAAATTTTAGAAGACATGATGAGAGCAGCCAAGATAAAGCCTTTGGCTTCTTTTAATCCATAAACTCAGAGAAGTGACTTTCTCTCTGTAGTTACTTTGAAGAAAAATTGTATTACTTATATCTAACATTCATATACTTTAAGATTTCTGAAGAGATAGTGGATGCGGAAAGGATTTGGAGGTCTTGGATTCAATTTGAAAGTGCTACCAAGTCTCCATGGCTGATGTGACAAACCAACCTGGATCTGGACTCCAGTTTGTGATAAGAGGAAAATGGTAATGATATGTTGATTCTAAGAATAGATAGGGCTAGTCAGAAGAGCCTCTATGTATTTCAGTTCCACTTTTGTTATTTCCTTCAACTGTCTCTTTCAGTCTCTACATCTGAATAAGGTTTGTGCTTCTCCTTCTTTTAAAATGCATAAGTATTTTTTAATGAAAGGAGTGCATAAAATGTTTATTGTCCTATGCTTCCCCACCTGGTACAAGTAGCACCATGGGGAGAATATTCTGGGGCACAGTTTATTTTGTTTGTAACATTAAAATTGTCGTTAACTCCTAGTTCATAGCTTATAGTGTCATTCTTTGGCTCAATCATTAGTATTTATTCCAAAGAGAGGGAAGCCTTTCTTAAATCCTGTGTTAGTCTGTCTTCATATTTCTGCCAAGAAAGATGCTGCTACATACAGCTCCCTGCCCAACAGACAGCTCTGTCCCTTACCTAATGTCTCAGCACCAAAGGCAATAATCTCTGTTCTGGAACTGAATATCAAATGTTTCTATAAAATCAAAATGTACAGTGCTCGATATCTGTTCCATGTTCGCTGTAGCAGTTATCACTGGAAAGAAAACCTCCCCCTATATTAGTTAAGCATGTCCTTCCACAGACAATAAAGTAATCATGATTGGTAAGAAGGTGATGGCTTTCAAGGTATTCTTGTATTCAGTCTTGTAAAATTGTCCCCAGTAATTTTCCTGTTCTGCTCATCTTGCTTTCCTATAATGGAGTTGATGTGCTTTTTGTTTTTCTTTCCTTTTTGAGTAGGTGTTTTGTGTTTGCCACTTAAGAGTTCTCTAGGGTCTGCTCGGAAATTATCAAAGTTTATAGCACACATTTTCAAATTAACATTCTTAAATATGCCCACAAAATCTGTTGCTGCTCCCCAAATGCATCTTTCTACATTAAACTGCACATTAACACATGTAAATACCCATTTGCATTCACAGAGAATGTACAAATAGATGCTCGACAAATTTGGAAAGATGTTCCATGAAAAGTTTGACAATTTTTTTTTTTTTAAGGCAAATGTTTTCTAATCTAATAGCATATGTGTGACCAAAGCCAACAGGATCTTGGTGTACTTTTCTGGGTTGTTATGATGCAGATGACTCAAAGTTACCTGATCAGAGAGGATCCTCTAAATTTAAGTCTTCCTCTAACTTTAAATGTGGGCGTGGATTTCAGCACTCCAATGACACTCTTCTTTTTCCCCTCCAACTATTTTTAGATCTCAAGATCTGTATATACACAGGGACTAAAGACACAGTAAGAGCAAGCAGGAAGATTTCTCAAACAACCCTTAAATTAATAGATATAAACGAACTTTTTAATACATGCTTATGTTCAAGTGTGTTGTCAGATCCTACACTCTATCCCAAAATTGAAGGATTATGGGTTTTTCCTTAAATTCTAGCTCTACAGACCCCATGAAGTATCTGAAAACCAATCTGCTTTCTTTATGTATTGGAATTTTTTACCAAAAATATTTATCACATCCTATCTGCACTGATAACTCCTTTGATGTGAAAAGCAGAACAGACACCAGTTCATTAGTCTATACTTGCAATTCTTACGTGGAACTGTGTTATCATCCTTAGACTTCACTCATAAGCTATTTGATTGAAAACCACGAAGAAAGAGACTTTGCATATAACAAATGTATAATTTTTGCATTGTCACTTTTCAGCTATTTTTCAATGTCATGTTCTTTGACATTTAACATTTTTTTAAACCAAAAATAATTGTAAAATGAGAGTGTATAACATCTCATAGTACATTTAAAGTAGTTTTTAAATGCTAAATATCATTGGTGATGTTATGAAAGGGAAAGAGGTTGTTGGTCGATACGTTCTTCAGATATTCTCAACATTTTCACCTTCTGACTATTCCAGAGTCATTGCTGGCAGCATTGATTTCCCCCTGAAGTAACGAGCACTGTATTTCAAAGCTGAGACTGTTGATCACTTTGATAGCAACCTTTTCAAACATTAAAAAAAAAAATCTTCCCCAGTAGAAACCTCCATCCTGTATCACTATTCCGTATTAAGAAAAATAAGTATATACACAGATTGAGAAGGATTATTACACAACAGTTCTGGGCTTCTTTCTGAACGCCTCCTTTTTTCTATATTGCACCTGTGTTATAATGTGAAGTTAATTTGCAAAATCCCAAATTTTGCCAGGAACCTCTTTCAAAGAAACATTATGCTTACATAGAATTTAGTGACTTTTATAAACATTCTTTTTTTTTTTTTTTCCTCCTTCTTTTCCTCTTTTCTTTCCTCTTTCTTTAGTTCTGTCAGCTTCCTTATCTTTTAGCTTCTGGTTCCCTTAGGACAAAAGAGTCAGATGAACACAGTCTATCTTTGTCAGATAGACAAAGTCTACACCTCTTTGAATGTCTGGAAGGTGCTTCATATTTCAAAGTGTGCCCAAAAAAAGAGCAATAAAAAGTGCATAGCTGAATTTCTTACTTCGATTTTGAACCAGAAATAGGTCTGAATTCCACAATCTGAATGCGCTTCTGGAGTGCTGAGTTTAACTGTTTCTTGTCAGCCCATTATAGAGAGAGTGAGTTGTGGAGTTCAAATCCCAATCTCTGAGCACCTGGAAAGTTCAGGAAACAGTTTGGAGCAGACGCTTCTGCTCTAGTCACGCATTGCATGAGCCCAAACATTGAAGCAGGACTCAATCAAGCAAACCAAATTGACTGAACACATTTCCTGAGCACACAAAAAAATCATTTAAGTTGGCTTTTTATTTTCCCCCTTTCTTTTTTGCTTTTCCCTTCTCTCCCCCAGTTTCTCAAAACTTACCATGAACCTTCATAAATCCAGAGTCTGAATTTCTGGTTTGTCACAAAGCTTTGGAACCAGGCAAATTTCCCAGGGTTTGTGGTTTCATTCCAAACATTTCGTAGAGCTTTAAATCATATCCAGGAGCTCTCGTCTGTGTTTTACAGAGAACAAAAATCACAAATCTGGCTACTTATTGAAATTGTAACTATTTCATTCACCTATTGAGTACTGTATATTCACCATTTGCAGGCAGCAAACGAATACCTTAACAGATGGGAATTTATATCGTTTCCATGGTTACAATAATAAATACAATGCTGATCTGCCCAGAGTAGCTCTTGTTTTTCAAAAGGGTCTTTAAATTACTTGCATTTTCCAATGGATTTAAAACTTCTTTTTTATGATGATAAGCTAGTAGCTTTTCTTTTATTACGACAGTTTACTCCAGACACTACAGTTGTTGCAATGTTGCAAGACAATGCAATTTCTTATTTCTTTAAAGCATATAATTAGTGGGGTGAGTTAAAATAACGATGAATTCTGTGCTTATTCTAACCATCACTGTCCTGAGACATGGGAAAAAATGAAAACCAGCAGCTATGACAGCAGTCTTGACTGTCACCTTTTTTATTCTTATTTATGTTAATTGCAGAAGTGAATTAGCCTCAAGAACTGGTTGAATACTGAGAATAGAACTGGCAAAAAATCAGTAGATTCATTTGGAGGGGGGGAAAAAAGGTTTATTTGTAGGATCTTTGAGACAGTGACTGTATTGTGGCATGCTCAGATAGTAGGCCATGTACTTTAATCCACGAAGAAATACTGTCTGAAGCACTAAAGTCATGTTTATTCACAAAACTATTACTTCAAAATTGATAGGAAAAGATTGCTGAATAAATTCTACATCAACATTATCCATTCTTCAAACCATTTTAGGTGTCATCACTAAAATCTTCGCAATACATTTTGTTACCAGTTGACATAAAGATAAGCTTTTCTTGAATCTGCTTGTATTGTGATCAAACTCTTTGCAAGAGTAATTTTAATGGAAAGTACGTATTTCAGTATTTCTCTTACTAAAGAGTTTAATGACTGTCTCTTTCTGAAGCAAGTGGAATTTCTTCACACGTGTTTCTTCCCCTTGGAATCAAATGGAGATGCTGTTGGCATACACTGCAACAGTCGATTTGAGCAGGAATTTTGCTTCCTAAAGTAAATAAATACTGCATCCAGCTGAAATGAGAGCAGACAGATTTGGAAGGGGGGAATTTCATGAGCTGCACTGAAATATGTCAGATTAGGAAAGACATCAATACTCCCGGGAACCAGTGTTTTTAATGACCGGAAGCAGTCAGCGCGTACGTTAAGCAAAGCTCGTATATCCTAGTCAGGTTTTATTGTGTCAAACTAAATTTTTAATCCTCTGTTGATTGTCTGTGAAAAGCCATTTGGGCATTTTTTTATTGAAAAACTAGCTAGATTTGGAGGCTGGAGGAAGGAGGGGCAGAGACTGTGAACTGATGCTAGACATTGATTTTACTGAGACAGCCTGGCCCGATGCATCGCTTATGAAAGACTCAGTAATTATTCTGTTGGGTTGCTTCTGCAGGCTCAGGATTCAAATTATGCAGGCTGAATATGTGGCAAAATAGGATTAAAAAATGTGTTTAAGGCAAGATGCTGTCTGTGCTGAATACAGACCCGCTGCTACTTGCCAGAAAAACAGCCAGCCAGAGCAGAGAATTCAAGAGGGAGCCTGTCTGGATTTGAGTGTTGACCAGGCTTTGGGTTCATATATCAGCTGAAGGGTTGCAGAGAGAAGCAGCACGTCTCAGGGATCCTTTTTGTTTTGCAAAGATTAGTAACTCCCTAGTGTTCTCTTCAGTGTAAAGACAACCGTGCTTAAGAAATTACTTGGCTACACTTGTTTTCCTAGCCTGTCTTCCACATTGATTTTGAGTAATCTTTTCAAACAAGACATAAAATTCAGAGGGAATATATCTTAAGCAGCCGGGTGCTTGAAGGAATAAAGTGGTCGCTGACGATGTGAGGCAGTGACAAGGCAGAGCAGCCCTCCAGGGGAGCTGCTGCAGCCACCCCTTGCGTGTTCCTGCCGAGAGCCACGTCCCAGCCCTGCCCGGGTGTAGGAGCGCTGGGACCCCAGTGCAGGGATTTATTCAGAGCGGCTGGTGTCTCCCTGGAATAGGCTTGTGCCAAGTTTTGTCACCTGCTGTGTGTGAATGATGCCCAGAAATACGGTGGAAAACTCTTGGTAGCAGACTGTGACCCTGTCGATCGACCACGAGTCACAATCTCAAATTACAAACCCAAGCAGGTAAAAATCTTAGTTCTTTACACACATGAACACTGTCTATCAATGGTATGGATACTAACACCAGTAACTACTGTTGTTTTCAAGCAGAGATTGAGGAAGAATCAGACTTCTTGGATACATGAGACTCAAAGACAATAATGGGAAAGATAACGGCAGTTGCTCTCCTGGCAATAATTTACTAAACCTTTGTGCCTTAGGCCAGGACAAAGATTCTTATTCATCCTTCTGAGAGTCAGTTGTTTTCCACAGCATTATGATGCTCAGTTCCTCAGAACTGGCTGCATTTCTGAATCTTATTCTTTAAAAATGCACCGTTCATCCTTGAGAGGCCGTAACCTTCAAAGTAGTTTGCAGCATTCAGCCTGCCCCGGAGTCTGCTCTTGTAGAGCTGGCAGAAGTAACCAAATTTGGGTGAGTTTACCTCTGATAAACAGCTGTGGACTTGCTTTGTTTGGTTTGGTTTTAACTCAAAAATGTAATCGTAAAAGAAGCCCCAAGGACTTCAGGAATTTCTGAAGAAACTGAAATAGTTGCTTATTAGCTGAAGAATTAACCCTGTATAACAAGGTTTTTCTTAGGAAGTCTGTAACAAGATATTACTTCTTAATAAAAGTGGTTTTGATTAGCAGAATACCCCATAATCATAAGAAAATTAGTGGGACACATGATTTTAGCCTTTCTCCTAGAGTCTCTTTTTAAAAAGCTGATATTATTCTCTGAAAGTACGCAAGATAAGAAATATACAAAAAAGATGACATGATAACCATTAAAAATCTTTCTCAGGAATACTTCTAACTTTTTATATTAATTGCAGAAAGGTCATTATAATTTGGGAATGGGGGAGCGGAGGAGCAGGGAGTAGGTAGATAATTTTACTGTAAAGCCAGCTGTGTGGTGCTGTTTAGCATGAAAATGTGCAAAGCATGTTAATGTCATAGAATCTTCTAGGTTGGAAGGGACCTTAAAGATCATCTAGTTCAACCATCAACCGAACTCTGACAAAAAAAAAATAAATAAAATCACTAAACCGTATTCCTAAGGACCATGTCAACCCGTCTTTTCAATACCTCCAGGGATGGGGCCTCAACACAAGGGCAATTTCAAAGGTAACCAGTGCCAGTTTGCGTTGATCATTTTAGCAACAGTATTCTGAAATGTAAGTGTAAAAAGGCAGTATGAAGATCCAGTAAATTTGAAAGTCTTCTTAGTTGGCGCATAGTTTTGCATCCTTGACTACTAGAATTAATAAGGTCAGGGTTTCAGACTTGGCCCCCGATACACTTTGTAGCATACAGTTTGGAAGACATAATGTAAGTCTTCTACTTTTACACACTTGTATCTTATTTTCATGCGATTGAAAAGGTGCTTACTTTTTTTTTTCTTATTCTTTTTTTATTACCAGTTTTATTATTATTTATAAGTATCCTATTCAAACTGTCTATGTTTTTCTAATGCAGTTCGGAAGCAAAGTAGTCAGGAGAATTAGAAAACTTTGCTAAAACAGGTTTTGATGTAGCTCAATAAAAAACAACTTTCAGTAGGGCTCAAGGTTTGTAGTAGGCTCAGAGCCCAGCCATCACAAGGGCTTAACAATCAATATTTTGTACTGCTAGTCTGTTTACAGGCTTTGAGGGGCAAAAATCAAGTCTTATGTGACTAATCTTTATACCGCCTACATATGGAGGGGAAACCACTGCAAATGCATAAACATTACTTAGCTTTACTGTGTGATGGGCTCATGTCCTCCTTTCCACTGAACGTGGTCCAAGCATAAGTTATATGGCTATGGCTCTTGATTTCATTTTCTCTCTGACTTTTCTAACGTCTCTTTGGCTGACTAAAATACTCTAAAATACTACATCTTGTTCACCTCAGCTATATACACTGGTGAAGGGAGAAGAGGCAGACAGTGGACTTCTGTGCTAAGGACCATGAAGGATACTGTTCCTTCACTCAGTGATCTTTCCTGAACTGTTGCTGTCTTCCAGAATATAGTGTCAACATCTGTAAAATATTGCAAGCTGATAATTGACGGGTGTAAAATATTGCAAGCTGATAATTGAAGTGCTGATGAGCCAGTCCCATGGTGCAAATCA
>JAHREE010000128.1:8981604-9009480 GCA_033628505.1 Tringa tobata | reverse complement strand
TTTCCACTGAACGTGGTCCAAGCATAAGTTATATGGCTATGGCTCTTGATTTCATTTTCTCTCTGACTTTTCTAACGTCTCTTTGGCTGACTAAAATACTCTAAAATACTAAATCTTGTTCACCTCAGCTATATACACTGGTGAAAGGAGAAGAGGCAGACAGTGGACTTCTGTGCTAAGGACCATGAAGGATACTGTTCCTTCACTCGGTGATCTTTCCTGAACTGTTGCTGTCTTCCAGAATATAGTGTCAACATCTGTAAAATATTGCAAGCTGATAATTGATGGGTGGGACAAGTGCTGATGAGCCAGTCCCATGGTGCAAATCAAGAGCCTATTTCCTATAGCAAGAATCAAATATGGTAAAACAGAGCTTCATTCAGCTTTGACTTTAATGTTTTCATTTCCAGCACCATCCAAATAACATCCTTATTTGGTAAACTCTGAGTAAACTCTAAGTCCAGAATAACAAAAAGTAGTTCTCCATTAAGGTATGATATATGCTTTGATAACTTGGAAGAAAAGCTAAATGTTCTTTTTCTTAAGCTACTTATTTTTTCAAATGATAGTCCCCCTCCAATGAATATTTTCACCCTAAGGTAGACTTTGCTCCTTTGGTGTTTCTTTTTTCTTTTTTATGGAGAGTCTAGATCAGGGACAGATAGGGATAGTTTAAATGTGTTTCACAAGATGGGACGTATCTAGGCCCAGAGACTTCAATATACATTTAAGAAAAATAAAAAAAATGGAAAAGAAAAATAAGAAGCAAAACCCACTGGGAAGTCAGGAAGTCATGCTTCAATGATGGATTCTCCTCCTTCCCCTTATTCTGTGGATGTAGCAGTGTTATTCTTAGTAAAGAGACTGTGTGATTTAACCAGTTATTTGTGTTTAACACTGTGCAGTAAGCTGCCAATAAGCAGCCCAACAGTAACGACTGTCCACACTGCTGTGTCATCACAGCTCAGAAGGATTGGAAAGGAAATGCTGAGAGTGGGAAGTGGCTGGGTCTCTGGGTAACTCTGCTCTTATCTTTATTCCATCCTCAAGATTTACTTTGTGGAAAATATTTTGCTCTATTTAGTATTTTCTCCTCAGTACACAAGAAAGACTTCTCTCAAAAGAAACAGCACAACAGGCATGCAGAGGAGTTCAGTGCACTGTGCACGGAGATTAGATGCTGCCCACCAGGGATAGTGGAGTCAACACTTCCTAGACAGTCTTGTGCATTTTATATTTGCAAAGTCAGAGCATTTTTTTCCCTTGAAATGGAGGAAATTTTTTGTTTTGAGTAAAAGCAGTGCTTTGAGTATAGTCCTATGTATCTTTCTGCAGACACCGTGGGATGACCCAGGGAAAGAGCCATATCTACTGTTCCTTAACATAAATGTTCCTCTTGTTA
Organism: Tringa tobata; assembly: GCA_033628505.1. Taxonomy (NCBI): domain Eukaryota; kingdom Metazoa; phylum Chordata; class Aves; order Charadriiformes; family Scolopacidae; genus Tringa; species Tringa tobata. The sequence goes on along the minus strand of JAHREE010000128.1, from coordinate 9,008,078 downwards.
CCTAAATCACCATCTATTTGATCTCATTGATGGAATGAAGTAAAAAAAAGTCCCATGTCATGGGTCCTAAGATGGATTTTTTTCTCAGTAACAAAGGCAGCTTGAAGTTCACCTAACAGGAATATGCTGTAAGGCTTTATCAGTCTCTGCTGTCACCACTGATGAGTTACTCCCTTGTCTAATTCATCAAAGCAGCAAACTCGGATAAATTCTCACACAACTATTTCTTTAAGGTACCAAAATATACCTATATTAAGAAAAAAATAAGTATATAATTTTTCAGCATATCAATGTTTTAATTTTTGATAACCAAATAAATGTGAAGGCTGCTGAAGCAGCACACAGAAGTAATTTTCATTTAATTCGGGTGGGGGGGGGATGGGGGGCACTCCAGCAAGCAATCTGAGGTTTCCATGTGGGAAGTACATCTTTTTGTTCAAACCCGTGATGTTTAACCGTACACCTGTCAACCTGCCTTTACAACACTCCAGTTGTGCCATTTTGGTTGCAGTCCTGAAAGTGGGTGGTTGTGACTCTCCCTGTTCTGAGCAGAGCCCAGAGCAGTCATATCAGCATTAGGTAATGACACCCTAGAGCTGACAGCCTTCCAAAATCTTTTTTGTCTCACAACTGGTACAAATCTTCATAATTGATTTGGATTGTGGGGCTGGTAATACAGCACTGAGTAGCAATTAATGCTAACATTTTAGTTTCATTTCATTCTGTCAAATACACTTGACACTCGTTTTATGTGTGAGATTGTCAGGTATAAAGCCATGTGTCTCATTATATGCCTATTTGTCACCTCCCTTCAGATCACTGCCACAAGTGATGCAGGTAGAGCCTCCCCCACTTAATTCTTTTAACTCACTGGTTTTGCAAGAATTTATAAAAGATGTGCCTATAGATTCCTGTAAATCAGGCCACTTGCCACTACTGCCTCATTAGAAGTAAACACCAAAAAAAAAAAATTTTTTTTGCTTCCATTTAAAAGCAAGCTAATTTTTAAAAAAGGCTTAAATAAAAACATTTTCTTTGTTATGGTGCCATTTGGAGATAGAAATATATTTGTGAATTGTGTATGCTTCTGCCATTTTAAAACTCAACAAAGTTATTTCTGTGCAAATTGAGGTTGGTGTTAGTACCTGGAATCCCAGAAAAGTCCAGGGAACCAAACCTCCCGTACCAACAGATGGGCCACAGTACATTTTATGTTTTCCTCTACTGTTTTTAAGTTAGACTGAGATTCTTTTGGGATCACATTAAACATATTCCCAGAGTATTGATTTAATAAAAATTATCATAGAAATTTCTCACCTTTTAGCTGTTCCTTTATTTAGTGAATATCTGTTCTGTTTGGTTAAGATTTGGTCTTGGTGGCCCTTGAAGCACTATAAGGCTTCAGTTTTGGGGCTGCTGGGTAGATACTGGAATCATTTGATCGCTGTGAAACTACTGGTTGTTTACTTACCATGAAGCTACTGATTTTCTAGCAAACGTTTCCAATTTGTGAACAAAAACCTTTCATGGCCTACTCAGTGCATTAATACGTGTGTTGTATTTGCTCTTTTTGCTGGTGCTCGGAATTTCTATGCATATTGTAAAAAACACTGCTTTTGCAACCTGCTCATCTTATACGCATCAACTTGGGGATAAGTCAGTGTCAAACAGGACACAACAGCTTCAAAGAGTACTTAAAAGGTAAACCTGGGACATGACAGGCAATGTAAGAATGCCTGATCCAAAAGGGATCGCTCTAGCAAGCGCATGAATCCCTGCCATCCAGATTTCTGTCTTTACACAGTAAGGGTTTGCACACAAGCTGGAAGGCAACCAGCCGGATAAGTCCCACCTCTGCCGACAGCTTCATAGTTGCAGGTCCTGCAGAAAGTGATGCTACTGCTTTAGTGAAGAACTGCTTCAACCCCAGAGATGGGGGTACTGCTTGCAGAAGCTCTCCTCCTTTTCTGAATACTCTGGGCCCCCTTTACTGAGGTTTCAAAGAGAACCCGGGGCTGGGCAGCCTTTCCTCACACCAGGCTTCTTCCTCCGAGTCCACACGCGGGCTGGGCCAGCAGGATTCGTACTGCTGGTGAGCCTGGTGTTCGGGTCACTTACTGAGCAAGTAATCTAAGCAGAGATGCCTGAACAATGGAGGAAATAGCTATGGAGATTTCCCAAGATGTTTCTATCTCAATTTTAAAAAGTTGAGCAAGTTTCAATAGATTTCATCATTTATTCAACTGTGAAGCGCAGTCAGGATTGAGAGTGAGCTTTGGGATTCCTTATTCTCCTTTTTCTGTCTGTCCACCCATCCATTCCTCCATTAAAAAGAAGTGGTAAACTGAAAACCCACCATACAAAACTGGAAAAATTAAAAATCTGGAAAATGTACTGAAATTAAGGAACTAAAAGCTTTTTTTTTTTGTCATTGTTTAAAGAACAAAAGCTGTTCTTAGAAAAATATCAGCTAGCACTATTGCCTCATGTACTTTGAAAGCCTTCAAACTGCAAAACATTAATCATGCATTAAAGAGTTAAGAGTTAATCTTGACTCATCAGCTAGGCAGTTTCAGTCTTTCAGTAATTAATAATTTTGTTTTCTCAGGATATGTCATTTCAGCTTTCCATCCTAGCCTGGTTTGTGCCCTGGTGCTTTGCACTGTCTTAAAAAAAAATAAAATATTTGTTTCACTGTTACCAAATAACTGAATGTTTAGTGGTGGGATTGCTAAAGAGACTGTGAATACTCAGGTCATTGCTTTAGAGCTTTTTGTATTCTACGTCTGCCAGGGATGTCTGTGCAGTATCTTTGACAAGGTGGTTGAAGTCGCAGGTTCATTGCGACCACAACATGAATGAGTCTTTTGCAAATGTACACAGGCTGGAGGGAGGGAGAAGGGGGGAAGAGGAGAGTGAATAAATTATTACGTAATTTTTAAGTCTCTCTAATCTCTTTCTCTTTTACGCAAGTTTAGCAATTTTACAAAATCCCATTTGAGCTAAATCATGTTAGAAGGTGCCTAATAACAGCTTTATTTCTTGGTGTTAAATCATATTTCATTTTAAAAGCAAAAGCACCACAAAAACATTATTAAGTAACGTTGTGATGCAGCTGTTTGGAATTCACCGTGCTTTTTCCCTATAGCATGTAATTGGTACCTGCTTGCAGGACCACTGCAATACAAAACAGATAATAAAATGCTCACAACATCAGTGTGTGGACATATCTATATGTGTGTGTGTATATATATAAAGATGCACATATACTGATGTCATAAGCATATATACATATTGTGGCGTGTTACTGTTATAGCATAACCCTCTTAAAAGCAAGATTTTTTTTTTTCCCAGATGATCTCCTGCTAGCATTTATCATTTTTATTCTTTCAATGATTGATACTTTTTTCTATGATGTGCTATTTGGTACATGAGACTGTATGGATTTAACAGTTTTATTAATTTGAGAGGTTTCCTCTGCACAATAAAATGGCTCAGTATGACAAAGGAAGTATCATAAATGAATTGATTTGTCACCTATCAGAATGTAATCCAGCAGTGATTTCATTATTGTGGTTATTTCCCTTCAATTACCCCCAAACTTAAAATGCTACATAACATCCCTGTATCAATTGACAGAGGAAAAATGCAAATGTGACTGGGTTTCACAAAGAAACTTCAGATTATTGGTACTTCATATTAATTTTTATTCCTTAAGGCACAATCTTCCTTGAGATAAACTAAATATTTTTCTGAGTATTTTAAGTGAGCTTGGTCTCCCAGGAAAACAACAGATAAGATGTCAAAAATTTTCAGTATTTGAACACATAACACTGCTTTTATGGAGGGCTGCGTGCATCCAACACGATATGGTTTCTGTGAAAGACATGCTTCCTCATACCTATCACTAGTGGGGGTCATAAAAGAATTGTATAAAATAAAACCTGTTCTTATCACTGTGAGTATTTAAAAGGATATAGGGTGAGTTTTTCACTATACACGACTGGGGGGGTTTCAAAGTGGTAAGCCTGCAGAAGTGACATAAAATTGAAATGCTGAATTCTCTCAGGTGTCTTTGAAAGCCCCAAACTAAAACTCTATAGCTTCATTCACATATTTGCTCCTGAAAGAGCTGCCACTGTTTAAAAAGTTATTTTCTTTTCTCCTGTTGTGAAAAGATAATTTAATCAATCTTACTTTGTGCTGAGATGGAGCTGGAACACTTATGTGGTATGTTACCACAACCCAGCTATACGGACGTGATTTCTCGAACGGTGAATTTTTAAACTTTGAAATCAAGCGAGTATTGTGAGATGCACTATGTTCTCTGGGGTTCTGATTGCCTGGGAGTCTTGTGGAAAGTATGAGAAATGCTGTTGCTGGTGATGCTGCAGCTGATCTTTTTAAATTACACCCTGTTAAATGAAATTTCTACCTCTCTGGACTGAATGTTGCGCCTCACAGTTAGTGACACTCCTCTAGAACTGCTTGATTTTCTAGTGTAAACAAATCCCAGGAGCGGTCACCAGGATTTGTCACCTGGTTTGTCTTGCAGTAGTGCCTGGAGGCTGGGGACCAGTTCTGCTGGGCACCTGCCTGACGATACACAAAGAGTTTGTGGCTTCTTGTATGAATATTGGAATAGACATTAGATGGACACAGCTTTCAAACAGTTTAAAGAATTATATAAATTCATACCCAGAGGGACATCACAGTGCTGCATTTTGAGACCCTTTTATTAAATCTCACTCAATAGTGCATTAAGTTGCATTTAACCTGTTAGAGATCTCTTAGCAAGACACCGAATATTGATTTATGGGCTTTGGATACTTGAACATCTACCACATTCCTAGGTAAATCAATCCAGTTGCTAATTATCTTTTAAGTCTAAAAGCTCTAGTTTTTGTTAGTCAGAATTAGCCAGATTTCAATTTCTACATGCTACCTCTCTCTATACCTGTAATGCATACTTATATACTTCAGTCATTCCAGTATCTCTTTTCCAAATGGTTCCCAATGGTTTTCAGCAATGCAGGTGCTGAGCCAACACGTCCAGCAGGTTGGCATACAGAGTGCACCAGTATTTCAATAGAAGATAAATGGAAGTAGGTGGAGTTTACCCAATTGTAGTCTGAGCAGTAGAGGAAGATTTATCCTGGTCACTTCTAGCCTTCTGTCTGTTTAGGGGTTTCTTTAATCCAGAGAGATTAGGAAGTGTATTTTCTTCGCTTTTCAAATGATTTATAAAATTAGTGTCAGGGTATGAGAAAAATATAAGATCATATCTCAGCAGAAGCCATGATTAAATGGATAGAATTATGAGTTTTAATTGAATAGACAGAAACTGAACTTCTTACATCCGTCGCCCAAGCCAGAGCACTTGGTGCAGGGAGAATATTCCTAATGGTTTACAGAGCTCGAAATGTTGCCGGGGGACAGGAGGGCTGGGGAGTTGTGTTTGTTCCTTCTCCAGGGCTGTAGTTTTGCTGCTTTTCACAAGCTTTTTTAGACCTGAGAGCAAAGAAATGTCACAGAAGATAATAAAGAAAAAAAAATAATAATCCCAAATTATGGTAACAGTTTCTTGATATCTCACATTTTAATCTTTAAAAATCATTGAAAATAACTTAAATAAATAAAATATGAGAAAGGAAAGCATGAGCAGTTCCTTGATTTGGTATATTCTTTGTGGTTAAGAAACTGGATGGAATTATACAGGAGCACGTAGCTACCAGAGCATGGCACTGCAAATAAAGCATTTTCTCAGACCACTGGAATACATGACGTTTGAAGTCAGAAAGACAGGTGTATTTGTATCATGTTATTCTTTCTTCCTGGGCTTTGCTTTCACATACAGTGTGTGGTTACATCAGGTTATTCATGTGCACTAATTCTAGGTTTCATTTGTGGGTTTGAAAGATGAAGAGAGGCAGACTCAAACAGGGGAAAAATTACTAAACCTGAAATAAATTTAAGGTGAACAAGTATTTCTGCTTTCTTCCTTGACTGTTTCATTACCACTCTGACCCATAATCGCTAATAAATGTTTACAATATGTCTGGCATTAAAACAGGCTAATATGTGTAAAGCATATCTTTCAAATTAGTTCTGTGGCGAGAAACAAGTGTCTCCATTAGACTGTGTTTGCACGGGGGGAGGTTACAAACGTACCTCCAGTAGGCTAATATGTCTGAAAACTTACAACTAGTGAAAAATTCAGGAAAACGACTGCGATTTTTCTAGCAACCTGAAAATGAGTTCATAACCAAACATTCAATTTTTTTTAAAAGATTGATGATTATCTTCTGCTTAAATATTTCCATTTTTGCAATAAAGAAGACTTCTCTCTGGTCACTCATTTTGCTTCTAGTTATGTAATACAATAATACAGATACCAAATGGCACAAATGATTAAGATATATTCTGCATCTAAGTGATCATAGCTGATCAGGTCAGAATCACCTAAGAACATACCCTTTCTTTTTATCTTTTTTTTTTTTCTTTTCTGTGTGGTTTGCATGTTTTTCTTTTATGTTATGCAGCAAACAATTAGGTGTTTTATGGAGAGAAAGAAAAAGGATCATTTATTTCTGTGATCTGGTACACCTGAGTTTACTTCATTTCCAAAATAGGATCAAGCAATGTGAATTTCATGAAGCTGGGAAAAAATAAATTGCATGAGTTAGCTTTGTTAGCATCTCAGCTAGAACAATATCTTGTTGCTCCCCTTCATCTTTGGTATACATATCTTTGCAGAGAAACTATCCGAAAATATCAAAAGAAGATCTAAAATGCAAAGTCCAAGCCAAGTTTTCATTGTCAAGGATAATAGTAGCACACTGGTGTCTCATTGTTACAGGCCATCAAAAAACCACAAACATGGAAAGAACAAACTTAATATTGATTCATCCTTTATTCACTCACAACAGCATCAAGATGTGGTTCTGACCTCAGTTATGTCTCAATATAGCCAAATTAACTCGGCAAAATTACACCTATTTTAAACCACAGTGGGATCAAAATCCCAACTCCAGTGTTTGTAACAGTAACTCTAATCAAAATGATTTCAAAGTACTTCTTCCTCCTCAGTGTGTTCTTCTTTTCATTTGTTAGAACAGTCATCTAACATGATCTTTTTTTAGTTTTAAAAAGCAATAAGGGTTGGCTTATTTTTTCTATTTGTGGGACACATTATAGATCACACAAACAGGTTAAAGCAATAGAGAAAAAAAATAATAAAGGAAAACGTCACTCCCTTTGAGATTACATAATCTTTGGTATTCAAGATGTCCAGTTACTGCCTATTGAATGCAAAAGCTGTTCCAAAGAAACTAAAGAAAACACTGGCCAGGCCATTGTGTGAGCTGCAAGTACCAAGAGAACTGTTTGCCTGTAAATATGTCGTGTTTCATTAGTAGTGCTCCAGATCTTATGGAAATCCTAGTTCATGTAATGGGAAGTGTCCAAGGCAAATTCTTAGCTGTCTACAGAAAAGTATGACCTGCAAAAAGAGTCTTTTCTAGAAGAAAAACAAACACCATTATTTAATATATTAGGCTTAGATTGTTTCGATGTGTAGGATTTTTTTCATTAACCAGTGACTGGTACAATGGAACTTTAAAACTATTGAATATAGAAATGAGCTGTTCAACTGATTAAAAAAAACCTTTGATGGGTGAGAGTTAACCCAACTTCCTAGGGGAAAATTCTCCCCAAATACTTAAATCTAGTTGTTTTAAATTTCTGAGTCTGTTTTCTGTAAAAGTAGTTTGATTTTGGTATCTCAAGAAACAAAATATGCTGCCATCTACCCTCCCTCCAATAAGATGTAGAAGTGGGTAATTTTTTTTTTTTTCTTCTTAACTATATTGTCTTTGCTGAAACTATGATAACTCATCCTGTTTGGAGCCTTTATATTGCACTTTCCAAAAGAATTTGGCTTTTAAAAAATTCTGTGGATGAGTGTCAAGAAAAAGAGATGGAAGGGATGGCAGTGGTGTTATTCTCTCCCTTATGATGAGTGAGATATGCGATGGGTTCCTGTCTCTGTTCTAGCTAGTGCTAAAGAAATACCCAGAATTTTTATAATGTGTTTGTTTGCATCTTTTCTTGGTGGCTTGGTAGAATGTGATTCAGATGTTTGCTCTGGTTTATGTAGATGCTGGGGTTTTATGTGCATCTCCCAAATTTTGAAGTTACTTGACTGTCAGATTATAAGGAGAGTAACTGTCTTTTACTTCTTTTCTGAATAGACTAATATTTAAGAAATCTCCCTATAGTGTTGGACAGCTTGAAGAGAATATTATAACAGCAGTTATAATATTTTATATTACGTTAGTTACAATGCTCTTTTGAAATTGGACTTGTAAACTCGAGTCCTGTTTAGAACTTCAGCTAATCTGGGTTTCCAGCATCTTTGAGTCATTTTCTACTTTTCCATGCACTTGGGGTGCACTTGGAGTCTAAGAAGAATTAGAACCTCTCATTCCACCCGTCTTGCAATTGCAGCATGAAATTAGCCTTTCATTTTCATTTCTATTAATTACCTCAGGAACGTCTTTAAGAAAATAAAGCAAATTACTTTTTTCACACAAAATTCTTTTGTGTCAAGTGAAAGCAAAGGGGTTTTTTAAGGGAAAGAAAAAAGTTCCTTTGTATTCAAAAGGTTGTTTTTACTGGTCCATCAGATCAAACTGGAAACCCGGATGCTTGCCTGGGGGCAGTAAGGGGACCAGCTTTGCCCACACCCTGGGCAGTTCCCAGCACAGGGGCCAAGCAGCCATATGGAACCCGCAGGTGGGAGCGGGGATGCGTGGGGAAGGCCAGAGGTCAGCCAAAGTCATCATCGCTGGGTGACAAATGTGCTCCTGAGCTGCAAGGCAGCCCGTATTTGTCTATGATTCTTGTCACAATCTCACGGTAAATTTACCACTGGTAGATTATAGTTTTTGGTGTCCTCCACTGTACAGTGAGCAAGTGTCACTACAGGCTCTCCTGTGAGGCGAAGGAGATAAGTGTCCATGATTAATGATGTGGACGCTATCTAGCAGCAGGAGCCCATCAACCTGTGACAACTTTCTATTCCATGGGCATTAAACTCCTAAATGCTGTCACAGTCCCTCAATAGATTGTAACAGACAGCAGGAACAAGGAACAGAGAGGACTTTCATAAACCTTTTATTTTACCTTAAGTAGATGAATTTTACTAGTAGTTATTTTTGTCTCTGTTATTTTATTAGACCCTGAGAAAATTTTGGAAAAAGGTCAATTTCAGATGTCTCCTAATCTATTTGGCAAATATTGATTCCCTTCTGGCTGTTCCTGCCAGAACGTGATCATTACTATGCTTTCTGTTCCCTATTTTATGTGTTCACGAACATGATAAACAAAGGCCAGAGCTGCTCTGGGATCAGGGTATTTATTAACGTAATTGCTGCGAGAACATACAGCTTTGGCTGTATCTGTTTATATCCTGGCTAGGGTTGATATAAACAGTGGTTTATTCTTTCTCTTCTAAAGTCTCAGAATTGGCAGATATTTTAAAAGACCCTGAGAAAGAGTTAATCTCGAAATAATAACTTCTCACAACTCTGCTTAACAGATTCTCAGCTTTACTAACTAAGAACGCAACAAGCTGTGGTTAGAAAGCTGAATTTTCTTTTCAGTCATTGTTTCCTTTTTCCTCACAGTCTACTTTTTTATTTATGTGGTACAGCTGTGGATGAGCACTGATACGGAGCATTATATTCTGTCTCAGGTGTGAAAAAACAGCTGCATGAGTTATGAACATGTCATCTTCACTTGAGTACACTAATACATCCCATATGTTATTGACGTATGAAATGAATACTGATTGTAAAGAGGAAACGTAATGAATAAAATAATTGAGGAAGATTCTAGCTGTAAAGTTTGCGAATAAATTTCTACAATTTTTTCCAAAACTTGGGGAACACAGTCATAGCTTCTATTTTGATATCCTAAGTGCAGGAGTCAGCTACAAAGCTCAGATCCCCAGTTTCTCCATTTCACACAGGCTTGTGCTCAGTTTTTCTAGTGGTCTACCCCAGAATGTTGATTAGAACGCATCATAGCAGAGAGAGAGGAGAGAAGGAAAGAGATCACTTTCCTGTAGCTTGTCACAATTTTTCGTGAACTTCAAAACAGAGATCCCAGCACTCCAAAACATCTCTTTGGGCAGGAGCATGGTATGACAGGCTGGGACCTTGTGAAGAGGTTATGCACAGTATCTGACATCACGGAGATAAGTAGCTCAGGGCCCCTTTGGGAGTTGCACCTGCCAGAAACTGCCCCAGCCTCTAATCATTTCCTTGATGTGTGAAAAGAAAAATTTCTTCTGGTTTTGTGGCGTCTCTGACTGGAAGAAACTGTTAGAGATACGTTCTCTGAGGCACTGAATCATTGCTTTGTACCCTGAGGCACTAAAACCTCGAAGACCCTGAAATCATTCAAATACAGTACGAATGGAAAAGCACCTGCTTTTGCCACCAGTACAGTTCTGCATTTGTGTATATTAAAACTGGAACAGGATCTTTAGATGCTGAGCATGCAAGGAGCTTTGTTTGTATATTCCCTCTTATTCAAGAAGTCTTTGAGAAAAACAGCTTCTCTTGGGGGTCTGAAGAGAGGGTCTAGCTTGCTCCAAGGGGAATCCACAGTGAGTGGAGTAATTCCCTCAGTGCTGCTGGAAGCTGATTATTGCTATTTGGACATATTTGCAAAACAATAATATTGTACGAAATTTAGATGTGAATTTTGACTGTGGGGCACAGTGGATCTCTAACCCTATCTGGACCTTCTGGGGTTAGAGCCAGCAGTAATATTGATGTATTTTAGTAAGGAGTCATCCAGACTGGACTGCTACAGGTAACAAGAGTCCAGAAGTCTGAGAACCGTAGCTTGACCATAACAGCTACCTTCATCAGCAAGAAAAGGGCTTTTAGGAACTTACTACAGCTGTAAAGTGCTAATTGCACCATCCACAGACCCTGGGTGACGGGTTCGTTTGTTACAGAGGGCACAGAGATGGGATTTTGCGGTTCTCACAGCAAAGGCAGCCAGTATAAGAAAAGTGCTGGAAATTTGGAGGAAGATCTTGACTGAGGGTGTTAAGTCAGAAATTTCTTTGATTCTGTCAGTCAATTCCCAAAACAATGTGTTTAAATTTCTAAAAATGCAGAAACGACGGGCACTTTGGGGGGAGGAGATAAAGCAAAGCGAGTTCAGTTCCTCCTGCCGCGGTGTAATTCCAGCGTCCTTTCACAGCTGTAAATCTCCCTCAGAAAGCTTTGAAAGTCTTTTCGAGTGTTAAAAGCTTGGGTGGTCAAGGTCAGGTGAGTTCCTTCCTCCCTCTTTCCCCAGACAATGAATACTTTTAAGAGGCCTACCCTTCTAGTTAGGTTTCGTTATCTGCACTTTTTATATCCTTCTCCCTCCAGGAAACAAAGCAGCACATACAGCCAGCTAGGGGCTCCACTGCAAGACTGTATAATTCCTAACACAGATTTAAAAGGGAAAATCCTTCTTTTCTTTTCTTGCATATTCCCAAAAGACATGATCAATATCTAGCCAACCCATGTAGATGTAGATCCATTCACTCCTATGCCTTACGATGCTATCTTCTGAGCCGTACCTGAGAATATTATGTTGCACAAAAAACAAGCACCAAAAAATAGCTTCCAAAAGAATAAAGCGCTTTGATCTTAAAATACCGAAGATCTTTCCTGGGCCATATTCAGGTCCTGCTCCATTCACATGCAGAAAATACTGCATGTGACAATTCTACTTTTTACTCATATGTGTCCAGTTTTGAATACCTGCTTTGATTTGTGGCAGAATAGCACACACTGTTGCAGATAATAGGACATGTTAGGCATTTTGGCAGAGAGCAGCTTGAAAACACCAGCTTGTTCCAACAGTGATTTTAAAGATACAGGATGATGTTCTGAAAGGAAGTTATACCTTCCTTTCCTGTTGATTACTTTAAAAATCTCTCATATGACTCTGTAAAAATGCTGCAGATAGCTTTGTCTCTCAAAGATTAAATTACAGTCTGCGGCATGTACATCACACTAATTCCTTTGATTTTTTTAAGTTCTTGTCTCCCTGTTATTGTCTTATACCGACAAAATTTCTGTACCTTTGAAAATCTGGTTATTAGGACTCCTCCAACTCAGGTCTTGAGACGCTTGTTCGTATTACAAAATAGGACCAAAACAGGAGCAAGGTTAAAGCCCAATTACCTACCAGGCTGAACATCATTTGCTCTGATCTGCGCTGACGGGTCGGTGATGGTCATCATTATGCCAAGTCCAAATGCAACAAAATTTCATAATGAAGGCGAGTGCACAGATAGTGAGTTTTGGGAAACAGAGCGCACCATTTGTTGTTCGTCTAAAAGGTGTGTTGTGGAACTGTGTGTACTGGGTGTGTAGGAGGAGATAGTAAAAGCTGTGAATGTTCAAACCATTTCTGCACTTTATAGCTAAACCCCCATTTAAGACAGAGGCTTTATTATCAGCAGACTGTTTTTAAGGGGCCTGTTCTTCCAGTGGGGTCTGAGCAGCAGCTGCATTTGTGACTGCAGTAGGTATCTTCAAAAGGACGAACTCCCAGAAACTGCACGGGTCTCTGGACCTCTCAGAAAAGACATCACAGATTTTACAAGAGCTGGAACAGTGCCAGAACTACCTGTCTGCGGGATTAATTCTCAGCTCTATGGAGAGTCCTGCCTTGTAAATCTGAACTGAATAAAGGACTGGATCCTAAATTCCTTTGGTTTCAGCAAGACTTTGGATCTAAATAACCACATGTGGCAGGATTTTAGTGTTGGATAATCTCACTTATTGAAGAATCTTGTCATTTATGGCATCATGCCAGTAACTGACCAAATCAAAACCTTCAACTTCTTACATATATCTAGAGAAGAGGGTTTTTTTAACTCCTTTTTCCCCTTCCAGGAAAGAATCCAGAATATTTACAGTATAGATAGTCTTGTTTTTCCCAGTTCATTCTTTCATTTTTCAGATGTCAAGATAGTTTCAGCTGGGCCTTGATCTTTTTTTCTTTAAATCTGTGAAGGCTTCCCTCTCTTACAAAGAGCTCAATTTCTGTATGGGTTGTGAAAGTCCAGATAAACGTATGTTTCTTAAAGAACATTATAAGCCAGATTTATCTTCTTGGAAGAGTAAATTTGGCTTTCTGAATGCATGATGCTGGCATGCACGCATACCTCAGAATTCCTTACTTGCAGTTTGTATTTTAACTGGTCTGTGTAATGAAGTTATGAGAATAGGGTCACTATTTCCATCGCTGAAGTCCCCCATTGTATGGATGCCTGGCAGAAGACAAATTTGAATAGATCTCTTCCAGCACCTCCTGAAATTTAAGAGCTTCCAGTGGAGAACAAAAGCCAGCAACACCCAAATTGACATTTTGGGATGGGAGCAGGATGCTGAATGAAGCAAAAGCATGGCATATATAAATGAGCGGGCTGGAAAAACTTGCTACATGTTGTGTATGTTTATGTTTGCTCCTGTCTAAATTTAGATCTTTCTTATAACCAGCTGCACGAACACACCTGGCCAAGCACAATTCCTGCTATTCAGCTTGGTCTCATTGCCTGAATTTATTAAAAACTATGTACATTATTGCTCTAAATGGCTCTGGCTTTAAGTAGGACTGCTCATGGTAACCATTCTGAGTCCTAAACAGTATTTTAGTGGGATTTAGTCCCAGGCTTAAAGTCAAGCACATGCTTTGCTGTTTGTGTGACTGACAAAAACCACACCTTCCTAAATCAAGGTCGATACTACAAGACGATCTGTTGGTATGATAACCATCCTGACTTGCCCAAAGCTTAGCCAGCCTCTTAGATTTCCTTGGTTTGAGTTTGTGGCTGGTGGTATGTGAAAAAGGGGTTACATGACCAACATCCACCTCATTTCCAGCATGATGACCATGGCTTGAGTGCGGTATCTGTCACACACATAGAGCAGGGCCCAGGCTCCTGCCTCTGAACTGGCTGAAGCCACCTTTCCCCATCGCTTGCTCTGCCTCCCCTCGCAATCACTGCTCTCGGCCCAGTGTGGTCACAGCATTCACCAGCTGGGCCCCCACCACAAACTCCAACCAGTTCCCATCTTTGAGCTCGCTGGGAAACTGCCAACTCTATTGTCAGTTCGTTTCTAATTACTACAGAGCATTTACAAGGGAACAGGGGCAGATGTTTCTGCTCTGCGTGCACAAAAAAAAAATATATAAAGCTTAAACTGTACAACAGGAAAGGAAATCCAGGAGCTATCCTGATGGTAGGAGGAAATTCCAAATGTCAGCAAGGCTATTTGGGTGGGAGAAAATAATTGTGGGGTTTGCTTGAGATTTTCCCTTTGTTTCTTGTAATTATTTTTTATTTACTCCTATGAACTATTGAGATGTTAAAGGCAAAACCTGAGTAATGTCCTTTTCTGTCACACCCAGCAAGACAGTAGGAAAAGACACCACATTTTTAGGATAAGGAATAACCACAGCAGCTCTTGAAGGCCAGTATCAGGCTACTAAGCGAACCACATGGTAAAAGCTCTGCTGCACTGCCAAAGACAAAAGTTATCCACTTTCTGGTTTGTCTCTTACACATGGGTCAGAGTGCAAATTCACCACTATCGTATTGACAGCTGAAAAATGAGATGGCATCTGCATAGCATGAAAACAAATATGGAAATTCTCAGTATGAACTCTCAGATCATGCTTAAACCGAATGTCCAGTTGCAGTAAATGTAGATGGCCTAAGTGACCCCAGCCCTAGTGTTGTGGAAACTGTGTTTAAACATGTCAGGGAATACTTTTCCACCCCACTTTCAGTCCCTAGCTTCAAGTGGGAAATGTCACCAGCACCTCCAAGTGTAAAAAACCCTGCCGGTTTCTACTGCTGGCAGTGTCTTTAGTCTGCACAGACAGGGTACTTCTCTCTGAAAAATCATGCCATAAATTGCACAGTCAGCTGTTGTGATTCTGTCCTTTTCCTCACTCCCTCTCTGCCAGAGAAGATTTGCCTTTTCTGAAGCAGAGTGAAGAAACTGCTCTATTTCTCCTAGAAATGAGAAACAGTGAATTCTTTAACTCTCTTTTATGGCTATTTAACAACCTCCTTTAGCCAAAGTTTACTAAATAGCGATGCTGTCTTTCCCACATCCAATCCTTCAAAATTTTGGAAAGAGGCTGTTTCAGGAAAGCTGTCCTGCTGCAGGGGAAGCCGTGTATTCCGCAGCCCTCAGAGGACTTGCAAACCCAAAAGAAGCCTGCTTCATCCAAGAACGTGGCTACCAGTTAAGTGTTTGCTCAGAAACGGCACGTGCACGTGCAGACCTGTGTTCTAAGACTCTTCAAGGGCTTAGGTTTTTCCACTGTAGCTGAAAACCTCCTCCACAAGGCTTGTGTGTTCTTTGTTTCTCTTTCTGTGTGTTGTGTATTGCCTAATTACACACAGGACTGATAATGAGGGGAAAAGAGCGCATCTCTGCATGACTCTCCCTAAGAAACTAAGGTTTCCAGCAAGGATAGGAATGGATCTGTGGCTTCTGGGAGAGACCATGGACTAGAAACATAGTCAGAGCCCACACAAGTAGAGGCAGGAGTTCCCTTCTCTGTGCCCAGACGTAACTGCTTTTAGAGCACCCTCCAAAGATGCTCAGAGGCACCAAGGCACGTGCCCGGCCTTTCTGAACACAAGCTGAGGATTGAGGAAATTTTCTGTTTCACTCCAATCTGGTCCTGGAGGCTTTGCTTTCTTCTTCATTCTCTCATTTGAGTCTCTATATTTAGTACAACTAAGAATTTCTGGATTATCTTTCTCCTAACCATGCATATTGCATAGTTGTGCCTGCACTTCTGCGACCTTTCTGTGGCTGGTTACACTTATGTATTTTTTTTATCTCTTTCTTTGCTAGATTCCCAGCTTGACAAGTTAATTGTCTATTTTGGAGTTACATTATAAATGATATGTGTAATACTTGATTGAAAAAATACCTTCTGTAATTTTGAAGTCAGATTCAATGCCAGAAATATGTGAATGCTACAATTCTCCTTGTCCTTCAAATTGCAATTGGAAAATTATATGAAACTCTTTCCTTGCTCACATTTGGAAGCTTCCAAAGAAGTGGTTTCATTTTCATGTCGATGAACTTTAGGAATGATACTTTGACCAAATGTTAAGTAACGGAGACGCTCTGGGTTACTCAATCAGTTGCCAAAATATTTTTTCCTTTCCATTCCACAAGACAGAAGCTTCGACTGCAACCACAATTTTAAGTAGTTACCTTGTAGTCATGCTAAAAAATAAAAGGCAGAATAGAAGAGCGAGCTTCCTGGAGAATCTGCATTGGGTTTTAAACAAAAGAGAGCCTGTTTTATATTTTTGTTTTGCTTTGGTAATAAGAGATTTCAAAGAAAGGATAGGAGTTCCAGGTAAAAAATCCAGGCAAAATAGAGGTATCTAATAAAGTTACTGGGTCTTTGTAGTTTTTTAAAGCTATTAATAATCCAAGATTCACTATTTGTAAATTTTTTAGTTGTGTCTCCATGTGATATTTGTGATTTCTGCTGGATTAATGTTTTGGTAAAAGGGATTTGTGAAATTGTTTATGTTTCTTCAACCAAAAAAACCCAAACATTCTCTTCAATTCATTTTAAAACTCCTACCAAAACACGCCAATCTATGAAGGTCCACAGTCCTGAAAATTCCTGTATTAAATTCTAAAAACTAAAATTTTAAAAAATATTTCATCCAAGTTTCATGTCTGTACTGAAAACAAAAGACAGATGTGCTTAATATGGTTATAGACTTCATAGTAAATGGCTTGCACAGCTCTATTCTCAAACTTGGAGGGTTTAGAGCATATATTTTTCAACCTGAGATGGGTTTTCTTTAATCTGGTGCTAAGGTGAAGTATCACGCCAATAGCATTAATGTTATGATTTACTGGAGCCCATTAAATCTAATTCATGATCTTACATACTTCCAGGGCAGATTGGGTGTCTAGTTTCCTTTGTATCTCAATTTTCAAGCATCTTGAAGTACTGACAAAGCTAATCTACTGGCATAATTTAAATACAGAAACTTTAGAAATTTTAAATATAATTTTAAAATTTATTTTCATTATTACTTTACCTAGATTGAGGAAGAAACCTTAAAAATGAGGCTGGAAAAGAGCTGCCCCTAAGACAATAATAAAGTCTTTAGGTCAGTTCTTTACATGTCATGAAGAAACTATTTGGTAGTCTACGATTTTTAGCCTACTCCTTCAGGTTTGTCCAGGAGAAAATTAAGTAAATTAAATAATCTGTGTTAACAAAAGCTTTTAACCCACAAAGCTTGTGAGAAGTGTTTTACCCAGTTTCATTTGCCATGATTAAGTTCAAATAAGATACAAGATGTGAAATGGATGCGTGATATTAGAGATTTTTTAAATACACTTTTGGTGCATTCATTTATAATGAAAGCATTTATGTGCATTGCAAAATCCTTAATACAAAGTCTGCAAAGGTGATCGTTTAAGTCAGATCAGAATCTGTCCATCTCATTTCAAAATATGTGATCAGAGGAGGTTCCGTATCCCCAGAAGTTCCTGTTACACAATCACGAATGAGAGAAGGATACAGCTGATGGACCAGTGTTGGAATTAGCATCTGTGGTTTAGAACAAGTCAGATTCATCACTGGAGCCAATTTCTTTCTTGAACATTTCCATATGTTAATAACAGGAGTAATAGGAAGAATTATATCGTTATGTGTAAAAACTAAAATGGAAAATAACACTGAATCCATGCCTTTTTATTCCCAAAGAATGATAATACTTCTTTGCATGGTTAGAAGGTAAAAATGTTTTTTATCGAATGATAGTTTTCTCTTGTGACTCACAAAGAGAAAGTATGGGGGCTGTTATGAAAAAGCTGAGGGTCTATTAAATTTACATTCATACCAACGTTAGCATTGAAGAGTTTGGGGCTCGTTTGCTACAATGCAATGCTATATTTTACAAACACTTCAAGGCTGTTTTCTACTGCCAGAACTGTGAAAAGTGCCCAGAGGGTAAACAAGACCCAGCCATTAGCCTGTAGCCAAAGCCTCCAGTCTGGATTAGGACTGTTGAGAAAACATCTGTAAAGTCCTTAAAATCACAGTCTTTGCAATGCATTTTTCAAAACTTTTATTACTATCAAATTGATAGGGAAAGAATGGCTGTTTGAGGGTTAGATGTGAAAGTGCCAATGCTTGCATCTCCCTTTCCATATTTGTAGGTAGCTTTTTAGATTTTTGAGAGAGTCCTAATAGGCTTTCTCATATTCTGTTTTATTTTTCCACTGCACTTTCACTGAGGGCTTGTACAAATGACTGAGAAGCCGTTCAGGCCAGCATTGGTGGTTTCTGCCAGCAGGTTCTGACATTACGAGTGCTGCGAGTGAAGGCGGAGCACTTTGGTAATAAAAACGTGGGGAAATCTAAGTTTAATAATGAGGTGAGTCCAGGGCCAGAAGAAATATACTTTCCATGTGAAATGCACGCACTGTTATTCTTGGATAGTGTTTTTATCATCTAAACTGTCCTAGGGCAGGAGAGTTCTCCAGGGCTGTTTTGTTGTGTGTCACTTGGATGTGCCCATCCATGATATTTACAAGTCAGAATGAGCACAAATAGCTATCAGTGTGTGCTGTGCTTCCCTCCTTGGGGGAATTATAAGGAACAAAGGCAGACACTGACGTGCCAAACAATTTGCTCTTAATTCTCTACTCAACCCTAATAGCCTTTCTTTGGGGTTATCCGATACATCAGGAAACACCCAGATGCAAAATCTCTTGTTCCAGAGAAGAGCTGGACTGGAGAAGAGATCTCCAGTGTCTCTACATCTTGCCATGATGCTGGCGTGTCGGCACTTGGGGTTAGTAATATTTGGTCATAGTGAAGATTAAAAGATTTAGAAAAACGGCCCAATGCAAAAAGAAACAAAGGGTTTGGGGCGATTATTTGTTTGTCTGTTTAGGGATTTCTGTTTTTGCTTTTTTTTAAGTAGATTTTTATTGAGAAATTAAAGAAAAAGAAAAAAAGATTAGAGTTAAAACATGCAGGCCTTATTCAGCAGGCGCCTGAAGAAAACAAAATGATATCCCAGAGCAAAAACCACACATTCATTTTGCAGTCAAGCCTCCTGAATAATAAAAGCTGTAGAACTTGACCAAATAATTGCAGTGAGATATTTTGTAAATTCTCTAGTTCCTACAAAGTCCTGAATATTGTGGAAGAAAGCAGCAGAAAACAGAGGACAGCTCTGACCCCTTCATGTCTCGTAACAAACTCGGTTCCCACCTCCTCTCCTACTCATTTCATCTTTCCCGTGTGAGAGACAGAAGCCCCATCAGAATGGAAGCAGGATCTAGTGAGTGCGGTAGCAAATGAGGAAAAGGGACTACATTCCTGTCATTCTCTGTTGCTATGAACCTGCTCTTCAAGACTGCATCTGACGTGATGCAGAATATACCAGATAGGGCCCTTGTGAGAATAAAGGAATTGAATATTGCAAAGTGGTGCAATGGGAGCCATATATAAATACTAAGATAAATACAGATTTGATAAATTACTAGCAAAGGCACTGGAGGGAACAATACAAGATGATGCAGTCAGGCTTTTACATCTCTAACTCTCATGACCCTTAGAGAAGACATGGCTTTCCAGAACTCTGCACCCGAGGCAAGATGTTTTAGCTATTTTATGAATAATTACCCCTTGAGACCTCTCAGACTCTAGGATAATAAAATGTAGCTGTAGGTCTTCAAGTGCACTGATATACGGATGTCCATTTCAGAATACAAAAAGATACAACAGGTCCACATTTCTTAGCTCAGATTGCCAGTGCTAATGTGTGTAAATGTGCTGAGGAAGCATGGTGTCTGTACAAACTTACCTTCTTGGCTGCACCTCGTGCCCAGCACTGCGAGGGTGTGCTCCTAAGGCTTCCAGAATGATGGAAGGAGAGACATGCGAGTCTTTCAGATTTGCACTAAAGACAGCTCCTATAGAGCGAGGATTTGTCCCAGCTGTCTCTGCTGAGCAGCTATTTACTTTAGCTCCACGTATACCAGCACCTAAATCGAATTCAAAATAAAAGATTTCAAGCAACTAGTGAACGGACAATAGTAATTTTTGCTCCTGACATCCTTGCTTCTCAGAGCCTTTAAGCAAAGGGATAATTTGCCGCAGAGGAAGTATAGTAAATCGAATACATTTTTACAAGAATGTGTTTATTAAGGGATACCTCTTTCAGGATGCATAAATGCATGCGCGCTCTGAGAAAATGCCATCTTACATGAGTTCTCACAATGGTTCATATTCATGTCTTGTTACTTAGTGCCTTCTTAAAGGTCTTTTTTTGTATCTTCTACAAGTTGTTTTGTCTTGCATCACTTTGCCTGACAGAAATATTACTTACACTAAAATCCTTAATGTGAGATGCCCTATAAAGAAGTTGGTTCATTTAATAACTTTCATTGTATTAGTTCCCCCTAAAGTAATCACTTTGATGAGAACACACTCTGTGTTCCTTTATTTGATCTGGGAATAAAATTATCTTGTCTTTACTTCAGTATCTCCTTATTTTTTCTAGAATAAATAAACATGAAGCTGTCACTGCAGAGCAGGCACTGCCTCTCCCTGTTATAAACCTTTTGATTTTTGCGTTGAGAGAATTTTTCTGCACAATGATCCTTTTAGAATATGCTTGAAGCACTGTTTTTTCTCGCTTTCTTGTTTCCCATGTAGACACACGAGTAATGACAGACTTCCTGCTGTCCCAGTACATTATATGTCCTATCAAGTTTTCTGTCCTTCTCATAGAACTGATCAGTTTATTTATCATGAAGAAATTGTTTAATGTATTGGGCACTAATTTTATTATAATTGTTATTATAGCAACCAAAGCCACCAGTTGTGAGATTTGAGCCCTTTTATACCAGTAAAACATACTGCAGCCCTCTGTTCCATAAAGTCTTACTTAAACTACTTGACTTATGCACTATTCGCCTCCATGGTCGTCACGAGCTGATAAATCCTTGCTGTGTAGCTGGGCCCTCGGGGTTGTCTCTTATGCTTCGGTGAGGCCACAGCTTCAGCTCTTCTGTAAGTCTTTGTGAGATGAAGGCTTCATTGCAAAATCTTTGTGGTATGAGCTTTTCTTTTGAAGTGAGAAGACATTGAGGCATGTCTCCTTTCTCATTTTCATTAGGTGAACGTTTGGGTAATTAATCTTTACCCAAGTATTTGGGTTATGGGAGTTGCTAATGATGATGATTGCAGTTTTTTCAGGCCAAAGACAGAGACGTTATAGTCAGCCTTAGACCACAACTTCTTTCAGTGTGGAAGGAACAGAGGCTGGAGAATAATACTGAAAACTTACATTACTACATTTTTATTATTATTATTTGGAGGACCAAATCTCAAAACTATTCAGGCTAACTCCTGTCACCTCCTTCAAATGGTTATGCTGCTGCCTGCCATATTCACCGAGGGGCTGCAACACCCTCTGTGTAAATATAGGAGATCCTGGCCTAGAATGTGGTGGCTTCTTGGCAGTACTAGCCAAGAGACCACAAGTCAAAAAGAAAAGAAAAAAAATCCAAAGACTGTGGAAGAAATATGTCTGTCGCAGACAGATTATTGTTACCTATTCTAGAGCAGAGTGATATCACTTTGAATCCCAGCTCAGTATTTCATCTACTCACCTCCATGTCTCTGGACTTTCAAAAAAACTGTAAACACGGATTATTGTTTGTGTGCTCTATGCACTTAGTGTACTAAATATCAACTAAATTCTCTGTTAGAGAAATAGAGATTCCTGGGTTTATTTACTATAAAAGCGTCTATCAACTCATGAGATGTAACTGTTATATGCTTTTAATTCTTTGGGAATATCAGTAAGAAACACCAGTTTGCATGGTTTCTGAAAGTCCAAGCTGGTAATCCACATGAGACACCACCAGGGTTTCACGGGGTATATTTAAATGAAATGTTATTGTTTGCAGGTTTCCTTCTAGCTTAGAAGACACCGAGCTCCTTTTTGCAACGTGGTGTGTTGGTGACAGGATAGTTCCAGGGGCTAACGAGGAGACATAAAATCACAGTGAACCTAGTGACCATTTCAAATCTAATCCAAGTAAGTATTGTTCATTTGATCTTTAATCTGGTATCTAATCGAAGTAGGCGTTGTTCATTTAGTCTTTAATCTGGTAGCTATCTGATAAAGGCATGTGAGAAATGAGTTGACTGCCAGTGCAATTTGCCAGACAGTTGTAAGAAATCATCTTCCAAACTGATGTATTTATTCGGTAGCACCTGTGAAGAAGCTAGGAGCTCAACAGGAACAGAAATCTTGTCATCATCAGTCAAAGGACTGACACACTCGTAGGAAGAGAATAAATAACATGGGTTTTTTTCTGGTTTTATTGCCTAAAGAACAGCACTTCTCTGTTCAAATAACATCTGAGAGCTTAGTTAATCGGTGGAAAGGAGGTGGCTTTACAAAGCAAAGAAAAATGCAGATGCTAGAGATCTTCAGAGAAGATGGAAACACATTTAGCACTCATGTACAGAGCACCCAAGGCCAATTTCAAGCCTTGGGAAAAAATAAAATACCAGAGCCTCTAGCACCTGTTCCTCCCTGCAGTTTAACTGTCAGGTTAAAAATAAGTGGGTCCTAAGATCAGGTTTTTCATTTATTGTAAAGAGAACGTGTTATTTTATTTACCTCTCGCTGATTTTCATCCTTCCTGAGAGGACCACCGTCAGGAAACACACAAGCACTCTTCTCACCCCGTGTCAGACTTTGGAGTTTATTTCAGCTTGAAGCTTTTGTTGCTGTAATTTAGAGACCTGTGTGTCCATCCCCTTCTTAAAACAGGAAAAGGAGGGTTCACGACTCAATGTTTTTTTAGTGCCTTAAGAGGCTTTCAGGCCTGTGCACCACCAGCATGGATAGACCCGCTGCATGAGATTTGGTGCCCAAGCCAATGGGCACTATCACCAGAGCCCCACTGAAGCCAGTCCCTCACTGCCCCACACCACACTGCCCCACGGGGCAGCTTCACCCCAGCTGCAAACTTCACCAGGACTGAAAATACAGCAAAGTGTTGACAACTCTCTTAGGCTTGTTAGCCCCAAATCATCCAGGTTTGGTGAGGGGAGGGCTGGCTTTTTTTTTCCCCTAATTCCTTGAAGTTAGACGAACTGTTAGTGGATTAATATAAACAAAGAGCGAGTAATCTGTGTTGTGTAAGAGCGAACATTATAGATTATGAGCTGAGGGACAGGGCTCAAAAGGCAGCAATTCAGCAGCCAGTCAGAATCACCAACTAATTTTTTCTTTACTTACTTTAGGGTTTTTAGTGCCCTCTGGAAGGACATCAACAAGATTTAGACACAAGCATATCACTACCGAAATGAACACCGACAAAAAAATTGAGAAACTGGAACTGGAAATGCATTTGCAATGCTTTTTCTTTGGGAATTACTACCATAATTACACCAGTTTAGAAAGCAATACCTTTGTAAGTACTTTTACCCCATCATGTATCACACTAGGGATTATAGCATTTTAATGACCTTGGTGGCTAAATTGTACAATATCTATAATAGTATGAAATCTAGGAGAATTTTTTGGCCCCATTGAGGCCATAGAAAATTTCCTACTGACTTTGTTGGAGCCAGCAAAATCCATCCTAATTTTCCAGGTGTGACCAGTTCCAGTCACAAAAGGGGCTTATATTTTCCTCATACTCTTAACATATGGGTGAACTGATACTTTTCATATACGGATACTACAAGTGCCCTGAATTTTATTTCACGAAAGATGTTATGACATGGAATACACTGGTTCTTCATGAAACATGCACCTTTTAATAGCAGTTACTGAAAGGGTGATATATACATCCCTATTTCTCCTGTCACCAAATAAAATGAAATTCATAGACCTGCTCTTAGCTAACATGATACACGTTTTATGGCTAACTAAGGCCTTGAAAATGAAAATCTTCGGCCCTTCTCATGAGGTATATAGATCCAAATTAAATGAGCAAGTTACATTAAGGCACCTGCAAACCTTGAAAAGGGTGTATTGGCTCGTTCATTCTTCCTACGGATAATAAACTCACCCGTCAAACATCTTCTAGAGAGCAAGCCAAGGAAGGCAAATGTCACCCTGCCATAGCTTCCTTTATATTTTTACAGTTTTCTGAAATTGGGCATCCCTTCTGGATATAGGACTATAAGAGACTGACAGATACCTTAGGATCAGTTTGCACATGAAAGGTGCATGAAATTGATCCCTGGCCACTCCATGAACCACCATTTAGTACGTTGTGCAATTTCAGAAGTAAATCAGAATAACTAGTTGAAAAATAAAAGGAGGTAAAAAGGCTCATTTTCCTTCAGCTTTAGAAAATATATGTTGTGTTAGAAAAGGTGTTAACTGACAACATGTTTTAACTGACATGGCGATAAATATGACCAAGCCCCAGCGTTTTCTCCGGTGTGCAAACAGCCTTTGCAAGAGCCTGGAGAGATTCCTGCTGGTCTCTGCAGGATTTGGCTTGAGCTCCTCTGCAGGAATTAGTTTGTGCCAGTGGAAGTAAATAGGCCCTTGGGGATGCTGCTGCTGCCACTGAGGTATTTATTTTTGTAATAACTTGTTGGCTGGTGCAGAGATGGGAAGTCACAACCACAGCTCCTGCATGCAAAACTTCACACCGTTCATCCTTATCACTTAGAGCCCTTTGCAAGGATGGAGATGGTAAGAGCCATGAACTCGGTGGCCTGGCTACCAAATACTTCCTGCACCCTGGTGGCCACTTGCCACTCTTCTGGGAGCAGCTTCTGTCCCAGCGCTCTGCAGTCCCCTGAGGCACCAGGCAAAGCCAACTCCTCGGACCATGGCTAAGTAGGCTGAGGGAATCAGAAGATCACAGAATTTTTCTGACTCATAACAGAGCCAATAAAATGCACTTCCTAAGAAGAAGCTTCCCTCATAATTCA
Organism: Tringa tobata; assembly: GCA_033628505.1. NCBI lineage: Eukaryota > Metazoa > Chordata > Aves > Charadriiformes > Scolopacidae > Tringa > Tringa tobata. Next base: position 8,982,992 of record JAHREE010000128.1, on the reverse strand, counting down.
CAGGTTTCAGTGGCTGCTGTGTTATCATTCAGCAATCTTTCCTCTAGCTTGGCTCCTAGGCACCTCCTGGCTAACAGAGCCCAGCACCATTTGAGGAGCTCTTCTTCTAGCCTCCAAAGTTATCACCAAATTTATCTGTTCTTGCTTTCAAATTAGCTAGAAGATAGGAGGGAAGCACAACTCTCCATCCACCACCTTGAAGGAATAGAGAGCAGACAGGTCAGTGACCACATTTCATTAGTCAAAGAAGAAATGAGGTTATTCTCCTTCCCTTGCCAGACGCCGGCACTTGAAGAAAACTGAAATGAAAATGAGACTGAAAAGGCCTTTGATAATGACACAGCACTTTCTCATCACGTGTGCTCTTTTATCAGTGCTTACAGACATTTGAGCACAGAGTGGAGCCCTGTAGAATTGGCTGGTTTTCACATTTTTAGGAATTGTTTTCTCACTTATTTCCTGTTTTCTTACCAGCAGGCCCTACCACATCCAGAACCTAGATAATAGTTGTGTTGGTATCTCTGCCAGCTTTGTTTAAAATCCCTTTTCTACTCTCTAAACAAGCTCAGAGCTCCACTTATTCCCCTCCTGATACATAACTTAAGCAAAGCTTGACTTGAGGCCAACAATATCTAAAAAGGGAGACAGAAAGCTTGGGCAGAATAGGAAACAGGTAATTCTGCTGCTGTTGCAAGTGCTGGAACATAGGCTTAGCATTTTCTCATAACTTTCTCCAGCTGCCAGTTACTTGTTCAAAATGAAACACATATACTGCAGGGGGAAGAAGGCTGATGTGTTTCTGAGTTAAAAGAAATGTTGTCAAACATCTGTGTGCCACCTGGTAACCTTAGCCAAAATTTTTTCCCTCCTCCCAGCTGTTTCTTGCCTTGCTATGCATCCGTTGGTTGCCACCTCCACCCCAGTGGTGGCTGCATTTCAGTGGTTTTGCACCTATAGCATGATGGCAGAATCCGTAGGCTTCACTTCATTTTCACCGACTCCAAACTCCCATTGGAGTTCACCTGGGGAAGCCGTCAGAAAAAGCGACCAAGAGCCTCGAAACACAGCTCAAGAGCATCAGAGTCCTCTGGGATCCAGCAGGAACCGAACCCCCTCTGCAGTAAGTAGCCCCCATGGAAAAATCATGAGCCCCCCTGAACATGCCCCCAGCCAAACAGGAAAGCCTATGTTAGTGTTGGACAGCTGTAACACCTTCATGATTTGTGAGCAGAAAACATCAAAGGCCACTGAATCTCAGAGTCCTAGCTCCCTCTCCTGGCAGAGCACCGTAGTGGTAATAGGAACGGGGGCTGTGGGGGGTGCTCCCCCCGGCACAGGCCGGCCTGACCTCCGCCAAGGGACGTGCAGGACAACCGTGTCCCCAGCGA
>JAHREE010000128.1:8923840-8977365 GCA_033628505.1 Tringa tobata | reverse complement strand
AGGTGGGACTGGGTGCACCATGCAAGTACTGCAGGGCTGATGAGCTTCCAGCACTTCTTGGTTAGGAATCCCAGTCTCCCAGCTGTGAAATAGAAGGTTCATATTTACGTATGAATGGAGGAGCAGTACAAGCCTGGGCAGAAGATTTTGTTGTTGCGTCCTTAAAAAAAATTAAAAAAAAAAAAAATAATCCTGCTCCATAAGAAAAATATGTAGGAAACAAAAGGTTTTCACTTTCCTTATGACACCAGGGAGAAGTATTCCAAGGGTTGTCTCTGTCCAAGTAAAGATTTGCGTTTTCACATTGCAGCGACAACCAAACCCCCACTTTGGCTGTGCTTCTGTGAGACGTTACAGGCGATGGCACGTGTTTGGGGTTAGGGCTGGGCTGCACTGCATTGTTTTTGTATCATGGGAAAGGAAAGTAACACGTGAAAATAGGGATTATTTCTACCTCTATTATGCCAGCTTCTGGTTCAAGACTTCCCAGTTATTCAGGGATTTGTTTGTTTTCACACGATGATCCTGACATCCAGTTACTCATAACATGTCAATCTCAAACACAGTGCAACACTTTGTACCAGGAACTGCGTTTCAGAGAAGGTGAAGCCGGGGTCAGGCGCATTCCTGCTAATTGTACCGATTGCAGGAGAGTTATTCCGTGATTGAATTTGCTCTCTGATGTTAAAGGGGGTAGCTGCTAATTGCCTTTAAGGAGGACCTAGAAAAATGACTGTAACTCCCTGCTCGAGCCCATCAGGCACACACGCAAGATAAGCGCTGCTAATCTTCTGGGGGAGCGTGGTATGCGAGGAGGATGTGCGGGTCAGGCCGTGCGAGGGCTTGGAAGGGATGCACAGCCAACCAGGGATGGAAAATGGGTCTCTGCATGTTTGTTCGTTTTGTGCCGTTGGTACTGTCCGCGGAGAAGAAACCTGTTATATTGAGCTGATTTCTTCAAAGCTGGCAGCAGCGCAGTGCCATGGCCACTGGTTCATTTCTGTGGTGTTTCTCCAATGCTCCAGTGCTCAGTCTCCACAAAGCCTACATCTACTATTACTGTGATCCCACCAGCCAGCTATAGGTTTCCTTCCTGATACGACTTTTTTCTTCTAATTTTCCTGTTTTTTCCCATCTGTAATCTCTCTTTGTGTTGAAAATTTCACAGTTAGGGCAAGTGCAGAATAGTTTGTGCAGAGTATTGCAGAGCAGTCCTGGCTCATTAATGTGCAATGTCACAAGGACAACCATCTCTGCCCCTCCGCTATAATTTATTATTTGATATGTCAGTGAGCTTCAATTCATGATCCTGTTGCAATTATTTCCTTTCTTTCAACTTTTGTCAGAAATCATTGCTCGACAAACCTTTCATACTCAGGTCCAAGTTCTGAAAATTGCCCAGAATAATATCTTATTTTGTAAATATTTGTGTTGACTGAGTCATCTTGCACCAGCTTCCTACAGGAGGAAGTGTGTGGGGAAGATCTAGGAGGATGTCTTTGCTGAACTTCCTCAAGTTTGGGCTGAAATTTGTAAATTAAGAAACTAGACAGCAATTTGTAACAACCTGAGACTACTTGGTTTGCAGAGCTCTCACAAGTGGCCACCTTAGGAGATGGAGAAACCTGCACTCTTATCTTGTTTTAAGAATTATTCTGTCCTTTCAGGAGAAAAAACAGAGGCTGTAAATAAGATTTCAGCTGACAAAAGTTTTGTTCTGAGTTCTTTGGGAGGATGTAGCAAAGCTGTCAGACTGACTGTCTGTGTTGAGCTCCATCTGTCATCTTCCTTTGCCTGCTGCTGGGTGCAGGCTCTCTTGGCTTTCGAGAGGGTGCAACTCCTAATGCTCAGGTCCACTGCTTTCAGTATGCCTTTGCTGAATTGAGACCACAAAGGAGGGAGGAAATTGCCCAAACAATTTAAGTTTAGCAGGTTCTTGTTCACTGCTCAGCAAAGTCAATGGGAGAATTTCCATTGGCCTCAAAAGGAAGGGGACAGGACATAGGGACCAACGTGAGCGGTGTAATTCTGTTGTATGCAAAGGAAAAGAGAGTCACACCGGCTGAGAATCAGATCATGAGTGATACAGGTCAAATTTAAATGTACTGGTAAGGCAAAGGTTACCTGAAAGTGACTTAAATAAGATCAGCTTAAAAAACTATTAAAAAGGCTCTGCAAAATATCCACAATGCCATGGACGGCCATTCCATGGTGCCCATTTGTGGCCCGGGCTCAGGCTTCAGCATGAGTTTCCCAGGAGGCAGGCAGTGACATTGGAGAAAGTTTTGCTCTGGAACTGGGAAGAAACTCAAAGTTTTGACCTCCAGCTTGTCTAGTTGAGAATGAGTCAATGTTGACTTGAACCTGGTGTCTGTAAGCAAAATCAACATAATCCTCTCAAATGAAAAATGTGACCGCCAACTGCACGCAGACAGCATCAACGCCGCATTACAAGCGGAGTGACAAACTGTCTGGGGTGGTGTTCCTGGTGCAGGGCACCCACAGCTGGGGAAAAGTGGTTGGCACTTGAAGCTGTGGTTTGAGGATGGGAACCATTTAGCTTATCGTGAGGTCCACCCTTTACCAACACTCCTTCCCCAGGTAGAAAGAGCGAAGAGAAGCAGCAGTGTGGCTGCTTTGCTGTTAGGTAAACACCTAACGAGGTGTGTTTGCTTGCAAAGGAACCAAGCGTGACCTAATTAAAGGTGGTCTGGTGGCACTGAGTTCTTCCCTGATTTTGTTTTTCCCACAGACTGGTATTTTGCAACCCAAGGTTTCAGTTCAGGCCCACCACTCAGAAAGGCATTTGAAAGCAAGGCAGAGGGAAATCATTTTCTCGTTAACTCACCTGTGTTGTGAGGGATTCTGTGTTCTCTGTTAAAGATGATGAAATTGCTAACCCCAACGGCTCCCGGCCCTTCATTTAGGGATTAGTGACTTCATCAGCACAAGCAGAACAAACACAGAGCGCTGAACTTAGATCCTGGCAAGTTCAAAGCCTCCCAGTCTGAGATGAGAAAGCAAGGGAAGACTCAGAGCAGTGGCAGTGTTTGAGCCTTCTCACAAATGAAGGGACCTACAAGCCAATGACAAAGGCTTGGGAGCCAATCGGCCAAGCCCACCCCTGGTGTAGACCTGGTATTCTTCCCATTCAAACAACGGAAAAGGGGCAAACAAGAAAAACCCTTGGTAGCAAATGTGATTAGGTGAAGCAAACAGTAAAGACTCCCCTGTAACTGCAGTTCATCACGCAATTAGTTTCTTAACAGCTTCACCATTCAGACGGCCTCTTCCCTGGCACAGCGCCACGCTGGCCAAATAAATCAGCTTTACATACACAACTGACAGTCAGAACCACAGCTCCAGAGCTCTGAAGCTGAACTGGAAGGATCAGTTGAAAGGGAGAAGGCCTGAATAGGTGGGTGGAAATGGGGTAATGAGGGAAGGAGGATGTAGACAAATATCGCTGGGCTAATGCTTGGAGGTATCCAAGTGCCCCTAAAGAACAGAAGGGCTTGCCAGAAGCAAAGGTCCTCATATCTCTGGACCTGTTGTTGAGATTAAATGGGGTCATTAGGAACAATGGTGAAGTGGAATGCATAGTTAATTAGAGAAATCAATGAAGCCAAATGATTGGGAGGGGGCAGCTCCTGCTGCCCCTACTCAGCAGTATTTCATACTGCCGGCTTTGCCAGCAGCTCTGGTGCAAAGCAGAGTTGACTGTTGTGATTGCTGTTTTTGCACGTGGAAGTGCTGTGAAGGGAGTAGTGAGCAGGCTGCTCACGTGAGAGTTGCCACTTTCAGAAAGGAGAGCAATTGCTAGGAAAGAAAGCAAATCACTCAGCAGCAGGGCAAACCCAAAACTATCAGGCTCTAGGATTAGTCACAAATGGGCACAGTCACAACACTCAGCCACGTTGGGCCCTTAAATAAAGAAGGATATATTAAAAATCTTGATTTTTAAATTTTTTTTGTATAGCAGTGGTGCTTTTGGAGCTGGCTGAAAATTATTTGACAGAATGCTTTTGCCTGTAAACATTATTTTGTCCAAAAAATTTACCACTGTGTATGTCAATTACAGGGAAAAAAAAAATCAGAGTAGAGATTTTTCTGAAATCTTTTGGGGTTTATTTCAGTATTGTCATCTTGGTGTTTAGTTTCCCTCATATGATTTTAAAAAGTGTAGAGCAGAAAAGTGAAAGTAAAAATCAGCACCTAACTTGTGGCTGAATCAAAGCAAACAATGACAACGTTTCATTACACTGGGCATTTTCACTTCTTTTTCTTTTGGCTTTATTATATGTTGAAATTAAAAAAAATATATATATTATTCCTGGACAACTTTGCTTGTGCTCGGGTAGCACTAAGCAGAGTTAAAATGGGGGCCAGGTTACTTTAGGTGCTTACAGACAGGGAAGCAGAGCTGACATTTTCTGTAACACGTGAAGGAGCTAACTGACAAAAACATGAAGTTTTGCATTAAGTAACCTCGTAAGTCTGTTTGGTTTGTGGTTGTGGGGTCTGGGGAGAGGGGGAGGGAGGGAATAGCAAAATTAACCTATAAAATTCTTCACAAAAAAAGTGTGTTGATCTGAAACAAGAAAATAAGTTCCTTGGAAAAGTTTGACTATGTAACTTGCCTTATAGCTCCCCTAGAACACTGTGGAAAGGAAGGAATTTTCTTGCAACAACATTTTGGGATTAACCAAGCTATTTTGCCCAAGGCATAATTTAAGGTACCTTCTTATTTAACACAATTCGTGTTACTGTTTGCATAAGAAATCCTACCCCACAACTATTTCTAGAGTAATACCACTGAAGTCAGTCAGTTTACACCAAGGATGAATTTGCCCTCATCCTGTTTTCTTCATTTTATTTGTTTGCCTTGGAAACCAGAATCGCCCACAATTAGTTATTTATCAGGTCTAAACATTTGGCACGACTTTGAAAAAGCATTAGAAGCTGACTGCAAGAGTTCCTGCTCAAGTTGATACCTGTCAACCAAAGCAGCATAACAGTTGTGATAATTTCAATTGATGCTTCTAGATGAAATGATCTGCCCTGCAAGCCAGTAGCATTTGCATATTAATACTTAATTTCTCCGCTTGAATCCAAGCAGCGCAACTACCATTGACTCATAAACCAGATCCTGAAATACTTCTGGGAATTCAATAACTTTGTAGCCTACGTTTGGCTTCTGTGGAAATGGCTTGTGGCTTTCTGAAGGCAAGACACTCACCCTACCTTGTGGCAATTTTTGTTTCTTTATTTAAAACAAAGGGGTATTTTTTTAGTGAGTGAAAGAGAAAAGATACTGGTCTACAAATTAACGTAAAGATTTACAAAGGCTCTTTTCAGTATTGCTAAGACACTACTAAACTCGTCTGTCATCAGATCTAAAGATATTTTAGGATATGTTTCATTTACGGGGAGAAATGAACCTAAAATTGAGACAGTGTTCTGTATAACGCTGATGACTTCCAAATTGTACCTGACAAAAATACAGTTGTATATTATGTTTAAATACTTGAATGTATTTATGTTCTTACTTTTAAATTCCCACATTTTGACATGTTATGACCAGCGATACTGAAATTGAATCCACAGAGAGTTAGGATGCTTCACAACAATCCTGACCCAGAATCCATCAAGCCTCATGATTTTATTTTTTTTCCTGTATGTATGTACCTAGAAGGCAAAGATATTCATTACAAGAACCAACCACATAGACTGAGATTTCAGTCTTATTTACAACAGTATAAATCAAGGTAACTTCACAGAAGCCAAGGGAGTTAATGTGGATTTACAGTCATCAGTGTAACAAATATAAAACATGAATTAGTGCCAGTTAAGACATTGTTTGATTATTTTTTCACTGAAAACATGATGGAAGTTTTTTATTTGCAATAAAAACCCCTATACTCTTTTTTTTTTCATGTATTTTCAGTGATGTGTACAATTAATTTTTAACAGAATTCTGATTTTCTATGGAAAAAAAAAATGAATTTTGTATTTTTACAAAGAATTCCATCTACCCGAAAGCTATTTTCGTTAGGAAAACTGGAAATTTTCTGACCTGCTCTAAGCCTGACTCATAATTCAGTCAAATAAGACTCTGCTCAGCAGATGCTCAGGAAAGAGCAAGCACACATGCATCCCCCTGTGGTTACACTTGAGGTTCTTGGTGTAGAAAACAGGAAGGATGGGACAGTAGCTAAGGTGGTACAAGAGCTACGAGAGTAATTAGGTTTTAATACAGCAGTGCACCTATTTATTTATTTTTTGTTTCAGGAAAAAAAATAAAAACAACCTAAATTTCATTTCAGAATAAATAAAACACTACAGTTTTAACTATTAAAGAAACACTGCAGAGCATCCCTTACCCCCTGGCTGTTATGAAGTTTAGCTCCTTTCTAAATGAAAAATCAAAACTTTTAATGTTAGAAAATATTGAACTACATAGCTGTAACCATTCCTGAAGTTTGAATTTAATTTTGTGGATTTGAAACTGCCTTTCATGTTGAATAAGCTGATTGCATTGAGAAAAAATCTGAATCTGAGAAAGACCAGGAAGCCTCGCCTGAGGATTGGGCTTGGTCTGTGGCTGGGGATGTCACCCAGGCCAGACCTTCACGGGTATCTGGCTCCCAGAAAAGCAGTATTTTGAAGATCTCGGCCACAGCATCTCCGTATTAATTCTATAAGTATATCAGTGGCTTAATACATGAAGGACCAGCTGAATTAAGGTATCTGCACAAATCTAAAGAGCGAGGCCCCAGCCTGATGCAGGGCTTGCTTCGCAGGGAGCAGCGCAGGCAGCACCTGGCAGTGTTTCCATGTAAACAAACCCCCCTCTCTCATTCCCCCAAAACCCAGGATTTCCTACACAATATCAAACCCCCTTATTTTCATAGAATCATAGAAAGGTTTGGGTTGGAAGGGACCTTAATCTAGTTCCAACCCCCCTGCCCTGGGCAGGGACACCTCCCACCAGACCAGGTTGCTCCAAGCCCCATCCAGCCTGGCCTTGAACCCCTCCAGGGATGGGGCAGCCACAGCTTCTCTGGGCAACCTGTGCCAGTGTCTCACCACCCTCACAGCAAAGAATTTCTTCCTAAGATCTAGTCTACATCTACCCTCTTTATTTTTCCCACATCACATCTAATTCCCCTCCTGTTTTCTAGATGCACAAACCAAGGCAATGCAGTGCTGGACCCTCCTCTCCTGGGTAGCCGTGCTGCCTGCGCTGCCGAGGCCAGTGGCCACTCACTGCTCCCCAGGACGGGCCACCGCCTGCCAAGGGAGATGGATGGGCTCTACCAACGCTCTGCCCAGCCACCTCGGACAGATTCCAGTTCACTGTGGCACCAGGAAACGGCCGGAGCCACTGAATTTCAGCCACTGATCCCCTTCCCTCCCTTCTTCCCTCTCTTTCTGCCTCTTTCTGTCCTGCCTTGCTGTGGGCAGGCTTTGATGGCAGCTCCTGGTGAAGGGGGCGGAGAGGTGGAAGCAGGGAGAAGCGCAGGCTGGTTTGGGTTTACAGCACGAATTGAAGTTGTTACAATAAAAATAAATAAATAATGAAAAAAACGAAGCGGCTGTGGCTGCTGCCGGAGCCGTTCCACAGAAGCTGAGTGCATCTGCTTTTTCTCACCTCCAAAGCCAATCAATATGGCTTTAAATGATTTCCCTGCTGCCTGGATTTCTTCCCGTGCGCTGCCGTTAGCCCAGCCGCACAGTTGCCTGGTCATTCCTACCTCCTCTTTTCAGTTTATTTCCACCTCCCCCCCTCCCCCCCCAGCCCCCGGCAGCTTGTCGTTTCCTTCTCTTATAAATACGTAGAAAACACTCGCTGGAGCAGCTCGTTTTTTCTCCTGTGCCATTTTCTCACGCACAGGTTAGCCGTCACTTGCAGACACACGCAGACACACACACACACTCATCACGGCACCTCCACGCACACGCTGCCTGGCTGCATCCCCATCCCTCTCCCCGTGCACACACACGCTGCCCAGCTGCTCGCTGCCGAAGCAACATCTGCTTATCAGGAGGTTTTATCCCCATGCCCTGGTGAGCGGGGAAGCGCTTGTGTTTACTTGCAACTCTGTCTGTCAAAGATATTTGTGCTTAGGGGAAAAAAAAAAAGCCACGAAATAATCTCTTGAGTTCTGTTTGGGTTTTTTTCTCTCCCGTGTATCCCACCCCCTTTGGTGCTAAAAATAAAAGACCTCCATGATTTGGGGGCTGCCCCGTTTTACCAGATCCTGCCTAAGCTTGGATTGGGGGTCGTTCAGCACACGAGGTATCACTGGCAGTGTAAAAAAAGCCCTCAGAAATGCTTGTGCATCATCTGAGTATGTAAGTGATGTGCCCAGAGACACCCGCAGCCCGTCAGCGCAGCCGGCTGATGTCGGAGTCCCCTCCATCCCCTTATCACTCCAGCCGTGCACATAAACACATTAGCTGCTTATTCCAGGCAGAACCCTCAGCTTACAAATCCAAACTGCTTTTGCCAGCATCATTGCCCTCTTTTATTTATTTTATTATTTTTTTTTTACCTTGTATGGCTCTCTCACTAATTTTGCATTTTGAGGTGCTTTTGTATGCCTAGTCACCCGCTTCAAGTATCTGGGAGATCATTACTTGCTTCTGATTAGCACAGTGCATTTGAGTGGTGTGCTGGAGGCAAAAATTTAAAACGTATCAAAATGCAAATATGCCCCCGTTGACCTCTGGAAAAATGTGTTCCATTACAAAGTACTTTCAAAGAAAGCCAGAACGGAAGAGGAGAGAGAGTATGAGTTTGCAGAGGTTTGTGATAATAAAAAAATAAATTAATTGCCAATGGTTACTTAGAAGTTTGCGTTCTGTGCAACGCAGAAAGCTTTTCTTTTTTCTTTGCAGAGGGAGTGGAGGGACCAGATGACGATACTGCTGCCCACTTTGTGTCTCACTCCACTCACTTTTCTAGAGGAATCACTGAAGTGAATGGGGTTGCTTGTGGTGCATATTTTTTTTCAATCGGCCAAGGTTCAAATATGTAGTCTAATACATGGCAATGGCCCAGAACGAGAGACACAGAAATTATTCATGATCCTTCTTTCGGTGTGAAAGACTCCTTCTATAACCTCAGCTTAATGACTCTGCATTTAAGAAGTAAATGAGTTTCACCAAGAAGAGTGAGAGGCGGCCAAATTTGCCTGGAGAAAACAAGGGTGGTATTAAGACAAGTGACATCCCTGCAGTGAGGTATGTCTGGAACTGCATCGGGGAAAAGATGCAATGTTACCCGAGTTATTTATTTGAGCTGGTTGCTCTTTTACCCTCCCACTAATACTGACTATACTCTTTCACTGGAGAAGACCAGATGTTGGGTTAGAGAAGACTAGATGTTAGGTTACACTAGCCAAAAAAATGGTCCCCCACCCCAAAACAGAAGCGTCTGTCCTGGCCTTGTCCTTATTCTCCACAATGCTTTTCTGCAAATCCTTGTTTGCCTGGAGGCATGGCTTCAATTTAGTCCCCCAACACCGAGCCAGAAGTGGTGGTGTCCTCTCAAAGCAAGACAAATGCTTTACAGTAACCCAGCCCGTCCAAGCAAGAGATTGTGTGAAAGTTTAATATTAGCTCAGTGTTCAAATTAGCACTGCTGCTGTAATGAGGGAGTGGTTACGGCATCCTTTGAGCAGTCCCCTTGCTGCGTTACGCATCGCTGGTGTTTGGTGTCTGGGGATGGAAGGAAACCCACCCAGAGGAGCACTGCTGCTTCTGACCACACTCAGTAGCATGTATTTTCATTCTTCAGGCCTTATGAGTATCTAATGTGATAAACACACCAGACCAGCAAAAGGAAAGGAAACAGCCATGGCTGTGATGATCACTCACACACAAAAATCATGCAGAAGAAGCAGCATATGAACCCCCCAGTCTCTCAATGGTTGTTGTGCCATTGCTTAGCTAGTTTCTCTGTCTCTGGCTATTACTTCATTGCACTGGGTCATAAACGAAAGCTATCTAATGCTAATGACCATGGTGCCCACCCTAATCATGCATTTGAAATATTAATAAAAATAATTTATGTCATGTGACTGCTTTTTAACTAGCTGCTTTCAGGACTTTAGATCAGGATTATAAAAGACGTGCATTTATAAATTATTAGCCTTGAGCACATAAGCACTGCATACTATGGGGAGCACTTTTGTAGCACTTTAAATTAATTTATTGTTATTCATTCCAGCTGTCTGTGATGTAAACCTTTGGCTATAAATTTGTACCATCATCCAACACACCATTAAACTAAAGTGGTGCCCGTGCTGGAGCATATAATAAAACATATGAATAAGATTTCTGTGGGGACACTTTTTCTAAACTCTCTTCTCAGTTAATGACACAAGAAAAGTGAGATAACACAGTCACCCTGTAACTATGCATATAATGTCAGGGGGGGGACGGACACTTTTAAATTTGCACTTCTATTGAATTCTGACAATGTTTTTCTTTACCAGATTGTTTCAGTTCATATCCTATCTCAAGCAAAAGGCTTTGTCTGACGCCATTGTGAAGTCAGATGCTAAGATTGCCAGGGGCTTGTTGTTGGACCCCAACTTTTCAGTAGTGGAAGTAGCTCCTGACCACTGAATCACAGCAGAACAAGAGCGGAGCAGTTTCAGTGTCTTATCTCCTCTGCAGGCAAACATTCTTTCTCCTACAGATCACCATTAGAGTAACAAAACCTTATCTGCATGACTAACGCCATAACATCTTAATCCACTTAACGGTATAGATATATTTCCTACCAGCCCACTGGGATCCAGTTTCCTAAACTTGTGTTGTGATCATGCAGTGCTCTACCCAGCGGAGTTGGAATCACCCGTCGCTTTGCTCTTGCCATATAGGTCTTGTCTCGCTCGCTTCAATGTTAACACTTTCTGTCACTTTTGTGACAGATTAGTTTTATCAAGCTTGTTTGAAGGCAGTCCTGTCCGTCTCAGTCTTGTACTGATATCAGTAAGAGTTTGGCTGGTAATTTCTCGGATTTAGGCTCCCGGTATCAAATATAGCTATATGAAAACAGACACAAAAGTCTGAATGTCAGATTCTTGGCTGTCATAATATGGTAACTCCTTTAATTTGTACCAGCTGCTCATATACCCCATGCTTTTCAGGTCTAAAGCTTTCCGAGTTAATCACCCCATAGTAGGGCTTTTGGAAAATTGACTGAGAGCAGAAAATACTCATAAAGAGTACATTTTTTAGTATAACTAATCTCATAACTACAAAGACTATTTTGACGGACTAGTTTTGTTTTCCTTTATTTCTAAATCTGAAATTTCAAGGTTTGGGAATCTGAGTCTTGGATTTGGGATCATCTCTGAACAATCAAGGAGCAGGATGTCTGAATTACTTGGGAATAAGTGTACACCAGTAACTGCCCTATATATGCAAAATTTAATGTTTGACAACAGGAAGACTATATATAGCAAGATACTACCTTGCCAGGGAATTTTATTTTGATACAAATATCTATCTATCAAATCCCATAGTCCAAATTTATTGAAACACATTTGATAGGAACTTCAAAAAGGAGCCTGTAGCACACTCCAGAACCTAATTCTGCTCTGTGGCTGAACCACACCAGTGCTCTTACAAAAAGATTGGTAATTCTTAGATTAAATGTACCATAACATAAATAATATATGGACAATCTTTTTGAATCTGATTTGTGTGCCACAGAAAGGTCCCCACGTGGAGACCTGCACAAGAGGGAAAGATAGCAGTGAGACAGAGTACACAGAAATAACCTGAGCTTGATTTACACTTTTGGGAAAAGTTGGTGAGAGATCAGATTTACCTATTCATGTTGTCCCTGCCTCTCCGAACAAAACATAAAGCGCTACCAGTTTGCACTTTTAGTCACTTCCAATGAAAAGAAAACACAATTATGGCAATCTTCTGCCCGTTACAAAATGTCTTTCAGCTTCTGCCTAGATGTAGGGTCTTTACCTGATAACTAGCAAATGAGGAATTAATAATAGTTTAAACTTCCCTGGCACAAGCGATTAGGACAAGTGATATAAACCAGGTGCCTGAAATCCAAAAAGGATGCTGATTCCTGGGTTAGAGAGCAGGCTTTAGCTGTTCTCTTAGCTGTGAGTCTGAAGACTGGATGGTTACAGCAGTCAGGTTTGGTTTGGCCCTTCCCTTCCTGCAAAGATCCTTTATTCATATGGATTTTCCTTTGAATGAAGATGTGCCCTGCCCCTTCCAGCTGTAGGGGTAGTCCTCATCAGTGGGTCTTACAATCTCTCTGAAGGTATATGCAGGCCAGCTTCTGTTTTTCACTAAGCTGGAGCCATTTTGCTAAGATAAAATGTTATTTACTTGTTTAAAGTTTTCTTTCAATTGACTTAATACAAAAGAAGAAAACTTGGTTGTGTGAAAAAAAGGTATACAGCACTTTCCTTTTTATTAATTGATTTATCACTGTCACCTGATGTGTTTTAAGTTATTTAAGGAGAGCTCCCTTTCTTGTAACACACAGCTTTTAATTACTATGTAACTTAGATGGTCTCAAAAGAAGGAATTGTGTTGTGTTTAAGTTGCTAACATGATTGTATTAATCTCCAGCTGCAAATTAATCTTTTCAGTTATCTGTGCCTCCCTTTCCTTACTGATTATGTAGAAAGAAGGTGCCTTTTTTTTCCTTCTTACTTAAACTGTAATCTTTTAGGATCTGGCTGTATTGACTTCATTCTAGTTTGCTCGAGTTCTCTAAAGGGGCCTCACGGAGAAGAAGAGGTGTTTCTCTTTGGTTTCCATGCTTCCACTGACATTGGAGATACCTGCTTTAAGTTCTTTTCTCCCCGTGCTTGGTAGGACCAAGCTCCTTACCAGGAGTCCAGCAGCTCCAGCCAGGCATGAAGACCTCTGTGTGTGCCAAGCAGTCAAGAAGCCTCTTTTACCTAAAGGGAACAACTCGCATATGACCAAAGGTAACGGGTGGATGCCAAGAATTGAAGGCAACAGAAAGGTACAGTGGCAGTGCCTCCACAGTTTGATTAAAGTAGTCTCCAAAGTAGCTGGTACGTGAGAGGTACATTCTATATTTCATTCACACAGCTGCCCTCGGACAGCTGTGGAAGATGGTTTGAGGAGGTCTGGCAGCCTGTTTGTGCCCAAGCTGTGCTCGTGGACACAGGGCCTTGTGTACCCGGGGGGGCATCTGCCTCTATCCGAGTCGTTAAAGTGATTGCCATGCCTGCCACATCGCCGCCTCGCAGACATATGCTAGCATTTGTGGTACTGTCAAAATAGGCTTTAAAGCCCATTTCAGCAGCAAGCTTGCTTAGATTCCTTGCCAGGAAATGTTAATTACTGTGGTGCAGTCTTCTGTTTTCTGTGGCGCAATAACAATTAATTTACACCATTTGGAAAAACACTTACACTTTTTTATTAAAAATCAATAAAAGCAAATCAATACATTGTAAAATATACAATATCAAAATGAAAAGCTCTTGTTTTTATACTTGAGCATCCCTAATAAAATTTCGTTGCTGATTCAAGCAGCTTGTCTATTCTAATCTAATGAGAAGATGTTAAGTTTCTTTTCAGCATTTTGGAAATGACTAAAAATGGCTGCCCCAATACATGGTAAAAGAATGCAATAATTAACCCCCAAGTTGTAAGTCAATATGATGATGCAAATGCTGCTGCATTCATCTCTCTCCATCGTATCACCTATGCACCTGACAGTCTGTAGAATTCATTTTGAATCGGGATGGAGGTTAACTTTTATTTATAGCTGTAATTAGAAAAACACTAGCGCTAATGGAGACTGCTCCATTGCTAGAACGTGTCACCACAGAGTAAATTCCACAGCAATTTTTGCATTTTAACAGGTCAGAGAGTAAAACAAATTAATTGCTTCTTCCTGGGACAACCTGTTTATTCTTCAGAATCTGATGATTTACTGGAACATTGATTACAAAGATTCTTAGAGAAAAACCCCACAGTTGTTTTTTCTGCCACTGCGCCGCGCGCTGCAGAGCCTGGGGAGGCAGCTCGTGCCACCAGTCTTGTGGTTCCTAGAGTCCTCTGCAGCAAGGTCTGGGCAAAACCAAGGTTCTCAAGTGGCTTAAATCCCATTTCCTGCCCCCAGAGCCACTGAGGGGACAGAAACTCTAAGACTTGTCCAGCCATGACTCAGCCCAGCAGCTCCACCAGCAAAATGCTCCCTCAGCCCACAGTGGGATGTCCCCAGACACTGTAGTGAGGAACACTTTGTCCTTTACAGCACAAGCTCCTGTTTCCATCCCCATGACCCACTGCAGTGGCCTGCACACTTCTGAGTGCATCCACAGTGATTGCAGCTGATTTTTAGGAGTTAAGCAGAACAGAGAGAAACGGGGTAGCTTTAATTCTGTGGATGGGCAGATCACCGTTTCCTTTCTACAGACAGAACGACCATGAGTTTGAGTTTGATGTAGGTTTTTTAACAATGAATTGATAGATGGTTCTTTTGAACGTGTGAAATGATCCAGGTATGACAGTAAGTTTTTCAAAGCCATTAGACAAGTCTGGTAGCTCATGGCAGTGGGCTGGGAGGACAAGTGTCACTGAGAAAAAAAGGCATTAACTAGACTAATTTAAAAGGAATGGAGAACTCATACAAAACCAGCAGAAACTCCTCCTGCTTGATACACCGGGCAGGGGTGGAAGAAAGACTTTGAAATAAAATGAAAGTTTGGCAAATAGGGGTATTTGGTTTGAGTCTTCTTTGGGAATTCCAGGGTGTGGCAATATGTCACTGAGACAGCACACACAATTGTGTATGTATGACTGTATGTGTCACCTGTGCACAGGCCAGTGTTCCCCACTGTGATGTAACTATTGCTTTGTTATCATGACGGGTGAGTCTGAGGGTTCTCTCTACCACAGAAATTTACATTAGTTCATCCTGTTTTCTGTGTGCAGTGTTATATTTTAAGTTTGGCTCTCGGCGTGGTAAAACGTAACTGCTCCTCACCGACCTTCTGATGGCTGAGCCAACTAAGTTATGACAAAGGTAGGGTGATTATTTACGTTCTATAAGGCTTTCACACTCTTGAAATATGGGTCTTAAGCATATTATTAACTTCAGGCGTATTACTAAGTCCCACTGAGGTAAAAAGGATGTGCTTTAGGGCACATATGGCTATCAGCTAAGAAAAAACTGAGAAACTTGTTTCTTTCACAGGGGTAATTGATTGCTTGTGGAATAACTTCTCTCAGAAACTATCACTTGATCTGTATTTGAAGTGCACAGGAGTGAGCTTTATGTTCGTAATCTCCTCCTACTGCAGAATTGATGAGTTTCAATAACACTGTAGTAGTTTCAAATGGAAACAGATGTTCTGTTGGACATCCTACAACAGAAAATCAATAGGAGGTGAACCATACGTAGACTTTGCCTCAGAGAGGGTTCCACCGTGACAACTGTGCAGGAGTGAACTCGCCATTGGGCTGGACTAGCAGAAGTGACACAAAGACCAGAAAGTTTTCATGGCAGGTTTGTCAAATTCCCACTATTAGGCTTACCTCAGGTAAATTAGATGCTTTGTATGACGCTTTCTGATTACCCTCCAGAGGAACTGTGTATTGCTTTCCATCTGGAGCTGAAGTAGACCACCTTTCAGTTGTTAGCATGTATTTGTACTGCATATTTGCATGGATATATCAGGTAGAAATACAGGGGGAATAGCTCTGAAAACATACAACATAAGATGGTACCTACGCCAAAGAGCTTACGATTTATCACAACCTGATAGAAAATGGCTAAGGCAGGGGTGAAGCAGTATTTTTGCTTTTATTCAGGAGTTTATGTAGAATGAGGAGTAGAAATTGGGTTTTCCAACAGTCATAAACACGTGAGCACATTCAAGGATCCTTTGGAACAGAAGATGCTTTAGAGGCTTGAAGTATTCCACTGGTCCTCCCATTCAGGTAACGTAGTATGGCACCATGCAAATGTGCAAGTGGGATTTTTCCAATGATACTTCTTTATTTCTTTTAACGCGTGTCATAGCACAGAGAGAAATACTAGACACAAGCAAGCCCTATGGTTTTGATTGTGGTTAGTCTGACGGTTCTGGTTTGCTTTAAGTGGAAGCTGATGAACAATGGTTTAAAAGGAGAAAAGGCAAACGGCCCCAGCACTGAGGTCAGCCAGCCACTTCCTACACCCAGCTGTTTCAGTTTATTTTTTTAATTAAGTTTGGCTTAAATTAATGATGACAGTTTAAAGAGAACTCTTTCACCTATTTAGCTTACTTTACATCTGAAACCAAGTCCCTTCTGTCCAATTGCATTTCGTTACAAAATTTGCAGTTAGGTTCCCTAAAGTCCCTGATTCCTCCCCACTTTATTTTGTCATCTCTCTGCTCTGCTATTGCCCTCTGCCCTTTCGTGCGCTTTCAAGGGAGGGCTAAAGCTATTGCTGCTGCGGTATGGAAACAAAGTGCCTCCTAATTGATCGTTAATACTGCTGGAGTGTGAGGATGTTGGGAATTGCTAGATCAAACCCATTTATTCCGGCTTCTGGGTCAGCTCTTCAGCTGGTATAAATCAGTGCTCCTTCCTGCCTCTCACAGCTCGGTGTAGGTTTGTGCTCTGGAGGAGCTGGTTCCAGTCTGCAGCTCTGCACAAGCACCAGATCCTACAAGGCTTTTGTCTAGCAAGCCAAAGCGTTCTCTCTGCTTCAGAATAGCAACAGTTTATTTCCAGAAGCCTGAGAATTAACAGCTCTAGAAGTAACTGCTACAGTTGCCTGCAATTTAGGTGATGGGGGCGAGAAACAGAAGTCTTATTTTTTCAAAAGGATGCAGCTTAAAACAAGAAATTTTCCGACCCTATGAGGTGCCACAGATTCACAGGCATGTGCCTGGTCCCAATGGCCTTTCTAAGCCAGTAGTCCCTGCTTTTTTCAACTTCACATTTGCTAGAGAGAAGGGAATTATCATCTGCTCTTGCGGTTTTGCTTCACTGACCTGGATGCTACTGAAGTCCCTCGTAACGATCCATTTAAGCCTTCTCTCCAGGTTTGACTACTTTTCTTTACCAATTAGAGCAATTTATTTCTTCGATGGGAAGACATCACCTTAGTATTTAAGTTAAGAGCTGATGACTCATAACCAAAATAAGAGATGAAGTGCCACTCCTCGTACCTCTCCCCATTCGCTAGGAAAGCAATAAGAATTGCATCATCACTCATTGCAGATATAAACACGATCTCTATGGGTGTAGTCCTCTGTAAACAGCAAAACCTTAAAGATTTCTTAAATTAAAAATAATCCCACGGCCTGAGTGGTACTAAGTTTGGCAAGTCATACAAGACCAACCAGGGAACAGTCCTTAACTGCAGTCTTGAGAAGGCTGTCAAAAAAAAAGAGACTTGTGGTTTGGTCTTTCGTGAGTTAGAACTAGATGGTGTCTCATCCACTTCACCCTTCCCGGTAAAAGCAAGCAGAGATGGTGCTGCACTTAGTAATAAGATAATGACAAATCAGTCCTACACCTGATCTGAATCCCTGAGGGAAATCAGCAGGAGCTCAGAAGAACGACGGAGGACGCTCTCCTGGGTGAGTCTTTCACTTTTTTGTGATACAGTTCCTAAGTCACAACTCAGTAATGATTACAAATGTTTTATGATGCCTAATTAGAAGAATGTTGTACATTTTTGCCATCACATATTCTCACTGAAATGAGTACATGGCAGGTATGAGATCAAATGCAGCCTGCAGATATCAGGTGAAATCTCCTGTAGAAGTTTTTAGGCCAAATTCAGCTAAGATAATAAATAGCTGTATATATGTCATGTAAAACTGTCAGAAATTGAGATGAATGGCAAAGGGGCACAACTTGCTGCAATTTGGTACTTTATATGTGTACGGGTCAGAGTCTAAAAACAAAAGCAGTTGAAAAAAGGTCCCTATCAGCTGTCTGTTCTCCTTCTAAAGTACCTAAAACATCTAGTTTCTTTTGGATATCTTTTCCCTGCTTCATTATGAAGATATTTAACTTGAGTTAATATAGAAAATAGAAACATCTGAAGAATGTAATCACACGTTGTTTTCTTCCAAGCAAATCTGCAGAACCTACTTCAATGAACTTTGCACAAAATCACAATTAACTTTGACTGACATTGAACTGGGCTTTTTCAAATGTTCCTCTGTGATGAAAGTCTCTTCTTCACATGAAAAAATTCTCCAGCTGTATTTCTGGTCTTTGTCTAAGGTGTTAACAACCAGACACCAGCACCTTGTTTTCAATTTTGCCTCTGTTGGAGACACTACTTAAATTTAGGCTTTTCTTTTACTGGCAGTAGCTACAATGGTCTAGGCTTTAATCACCAGCAGCTGTAGAAATGAGAATAGGATTGCAAAAGCAAACATCCCCTTGAAGATCAGTTGAATTCACATCTGCATGTGCACTTTTTTCCTAGTATTACACTCCAATTTAGTAAGGTTTTGTATACCTTGGGAACTCGTTCTTGGCTCTTTTCCCACCTCTGAGTTAAAAATCATGAGTAAAATACTCATTGTGCAAGGAATGATGATGTGAACTGGAAAGAGTATCTTTTGCCTGGCTTATTTCAAAGTAAAATTATACTGAATTTAGCTTATTGTTTCGCAGAGTCATAAACCTCCACAAAACTCCTCCTGAAATCAACCAGGCTGGTTGCACCAGCCAAGGCAAGCAGATGTAGAAGTCAAACAAAAAGCCAGCTCAGTCTGATATTTAATATCCAGTTTTTCACGCTGTAGCTAGATGGTAAGACACAGGAGGGGGACTTGCAGGGTCCGGACTACTGATGGAGCTGCTGCTTCCTGGTGGCCATCCCACCCCCGCCCCCAGCAGGAGAAGAGGTAGTTTCTCTGCTTTTGGGCCATCACAGTTCACAGCACGCTGTATTAACTCCAGCAGCCATTGATTTCAATTTATGTTAACATGCTGGGCTGTGAGCTGCAGCAGGAGGGGTCTCTGGTTCATGACTCCTGTCAGGTTCAGAAGAGCTGAGGTTATCACCTCAGCAGTAACCTCTTTAGCCACCAAAGTTGAATCCAATTCAGTCATGAATCAGTGCCCTTAATTAATTCTCCCTTATAAAAGCCCAAAGCAATCATACTGATGTCAATGAAAAAAGTCCCAGATGAGAGTTTGATTGCTTCCTCAACATAAATAATAATAAAAAAAAAAAGTTAAAAAGCTAAAATCCAAATGGCTCCTTAGGGGAACTTATTGGGTCATTAATATACCACATGCATATTTCAAAAAAACTCGTGTGTTAACAATTTAACCCTGACAGCTTCGCAGGATGAAAATAATTACTACTCCAAAAGAATGACTTACCTTCTTAGTATTTTTTAAAACAAATTACATTACTTGAACTGTAAGAATATATTTTTTGTGAGAAAAACTATACCTAAGGCAATTTCAACTACACACCCATATTTCAATGCATTGAGATTTTCCTTCTTTAAAAAAAACAACCAACCAACATAACACCTCACAAGTTGGCCATAAATAGTTCATAAATGTCATGGCTACCTACCAACTCTCTCCAGTTCACACCTAAAAAAAAAAAAAATCTGTCTCAATCATTCTCTGTAGATCTATGTATAGAACAATCTCTCTTAGTATTTGAGTAGAACTTTCCGCTCTTCACATAGTCTTATGTATGCTTGATCCTGCATATTTTGGAGCTGTGAAGAGATATGCAAGCTATAAAGGACTGCATAGAGTTCAAGACTAAATTCTGAAGACTACTGTGGTTAGGATAACACTGTTTTACTGGTTAATGCAGACCTAACAAAAGAGGTTGGAAAGGAGCAGTGTTGCTACAGAAAAAAAAAACTTTTTGTTTCGGTCCTTGGATGTCCTTGCATCCTCCTGGCCTCATTAGAATATATCTGGAAACACTATTTGAATGTGCAGGGTCTGAGTGCAGGAAAGGGCTCACGGAGACCTAGGTTGGAAGAACTGAGCACAACGAGCAGGAAAATGCTCTCACCCCCCATCGCAAGTGACCACACCAGACAGGGAAGCCAGGACCACAGGTCAACTGGGTTGCATTGGATTGTATCCTCCATGTTCTGGGCTTCGGTCTTCTGGAGTGAGTTGGCCATGTCAAAACACATAGTTGTGGGCCTCACCAAGCTGCCCAGTAGCAGCATCAGTGACTTCAGCATGCCTACATAAAAGAGACATTTAGTTCAAAGTACCCACAGTGATGAGAAGCTGCACTGATGACCACCACGGCACAAATACAGCTTGCTTCCATGGAGGTGTGTTGTGTGGCATGAGGTGTGGAGGCACAAACCCCTCTGAGGTACTGATTGCTCAGCCTCAGGTTAGGAAACAAACTTCGATATAATCCAACTTCTTTTGTCTCTGGTGTGGCACCTGGGAGCGAAGCATGTTGTCCTCTCTGTGCGGGCTTCATCTCCACAAAGGAGTGCAGTAGGAAACAGCATGTCATGGTGGGAACAACTGGAGAAACAGGGTCTAGGAACAAAACGGAGAGCCAAGCAAGTGCATGGTGTAGTTGCACACTCATTCAGATGGAGCAGCTTCACTGTGGTGGGTTTTCTCCCATAAATATCTACACGAAGCCTGGCACTTAGCAAGCAGGTGATGGTTAAGCAGGTCAACTGCTGTTTGCAATCTATGATTTGTGGCTTCTTTTTTTTCTTTTATTAACAACTGAGCTTCACTGCAGTACCTGGGAATATTTGTCCTGGTAATGATTAGGGAATAAAACCTCTGGCAGTAGGATTCTGCAGGAGGGAAGGGGGAGCAACCCAGTTCTCATGCCACGGCCTGTGCTTCGTGTAGCATAGCTGGATGTTTGAGCGAAAGCAAAATAATTCTTCAAGTTCAAATTAGGGCAGATTTAATCTTCTTTGGAAGTAACAACAAAAAATAAGCTGGTGTGCTTTTAAAGCAGAGGAGCACCAGCTGGCCAGCCCTGCTGAACCCTGGCCACGGCCGTGCCCTGCAGGAGGGGTTTTGCCCCTGGAAAGCTGCCGGGAGCACAGCTCTGCACGTTCCTGGTCAGCAGAGCCCCCGCCGAGCTGTAGCCGACAGGTTGCAGCAAAGGAAGCTAACACAAAAAAGGCTTAAAAATGTTTAAACTGGGGAGGGAAAAATCTCCTGTAAAACAGTCTCGGCCTGGTCCATCCCTAGTACGAGTGTGGGTTCATCAGCAGGCCTGTCCCACTGAGGCAGGGAGAGCACTGTGCCACCACTGTTCCACCGTGGATTTTTACCTTTTATAGAACTAAAGAAAACTGAAATATTTTTGGTTATCAGCTTTGCATGAGACAGGGCTACCCCAAGCCTTGAGCAGATCCTGTCCAGTTACCAGCTCTGGTCTGGGGCCAGCAATGGTCTGGGGGCACCCACCAGGGGGTGATGGGGTCAGCAGGGCTGGGGGCGAGCAAAAGAAAAAGCAGCGTTTTGGGTTTTTTTCCCCTAATGAAATACAAGCTGTTAGAATCTGACAGGTTTCTAGCAGAATGCAGTTACACACGCTAAAGTTAGAGCTGCATTTTAAGCCCCTGCTTTTGTTGCACGAAGCTGCACCTGAAAACTTGAGTTGAGACCCAGCAGAGAAGGAGCTGAGCCTTGGCTGGCCGGTGGGGAGGCCAGGCCGGGGCTGCCACGGAGCAGCTGTGGAAATCCCTCTGCAGGACCAGGCTGGTGTCCCCGTCCCAGCGGGCAGGAGGCTGGGGAAGCACCCACAGCCTTTACAGGGCTCAGCTGAGATGCTGAGGTCCGGGTGACCAGTGTTGAGGTCTAGGGAGCCTGGACTGGAGCAAGAAGAAGTTTGAGGGCAGGACGGTGACCTTGCCATCCCAAAGCCAGGTGGGCATGGGTGACAGCAGAGAGCAGTTATGAAGCATTAATAGAACAGAATCACAAAAGAGGGAGGTGCAGGCTGCATAGGGCCTGGATTAAATGCTTCCCCAGATAAACCTTTCTCATGAGAAGAGCAGGGAAACCCATCTGCAAACTGAGATCTGCTGAGCTCCAGCTACAAGAAAAACCCTAATGCAAGCCGGGCAGTAAGACCCAGACAGGTTGCCGATTTTATTTTTTTTTTAAATGGGTTAAAATGGAGCCAGTTGCAGCAAACAACGTTGTAGATTTATTCAGCTGTAGAAGAACTGGCACACAGCAGGTGCCTTGGAGGGACAGAAGGAAGGAGCAGAGGAAAAATGAAAAAGGCTGATGAGAGCGAGCAGCCAGGGAGAAACCTCTGGAAGGTTCGGGCACGCAGGCGGCTGCACTCATGCTTTATGTCACTGCAGAACATTAAATGAGCACTTAAAAAGGTAATTAGCACCTTTTCATTGGACCAGAAATCAAAGGTGTAATTTAGCAGAAGTCAGTGAACAATGTAAGGGATCTAATTTAATCCCCTTGCGTAGCTTAGCCAGGGTGAGAAATCAGAAGCCCAGCTTGGCTGAATGGCTGCACTTACAGCAAAGCCATTTTTGTTCCCCCAACAGGACAGTGCCACTGTCCCCAGAACCGTACGCGCTGCAGGCGGTGAAGCGATGCAGGCTATTTGTGCTATTTGAATTCTACTGCATCGTTTCCCTTGTTCCACAGTAAAAGCAGAGGGTCTGAGGTATATAGCAAAAGATGCTCTTTTTGAGAAAAGGTGGTAACTTCTAGCCAAGGTTGGGCATCGTGGTTCAGGTGTTCTCTTCCAAAGCCTCTGCGCAGGCTGATAGGATCAGATCACTCCAAAGTTCAGGAAGATGGGGAGGAAACGGATGCTTTGTTTTACCCCATTGTACATGAAAGAAGTTCTTTCAGTATTCAGATTTCATTTTAGACGTTGGACTGTCCAGTCCTGCCTTAAGGATTTAGAACGGGTGACTCAGCTTGCTTCTGGTTTTGGTATCAAATGAAGTGTTCAAAAGATCAATAAAAGAAAAAAAACCACTATTAAAGTTTAAGTGCCATATAAAGAAACTAGGCTTTAACTCAGTTATTTTTCAAGCCATAGCTACAGCACAAGGCATATTACCTTTATTGGGATTTCTTAAATAAAAATGTGAACTGTACGTGAGCACAATTGTAAAATCGAGCTGTTAGCTGACTAACAAAGCTGCAGTACAGCAAATCATGTTCAACATTACACCACCTAATGAGGATTAAACTTTGCCCCCTGAACACTACTGCCTTTCCAAGATTTCTGTCTCATTGTTTTTTTCCCTCTGTTAAATCTTCATATGTGTTTCTGTGGCGGCTTAGAAAACCTGGAAGACCTAACTACAGCAGCCAGAATTCTAGATTAAAGCAGTTAATCGTACTGACCACCCTATTGATAAACACAGGGAGATCCCCTGCCATCATCCCTCCAAAGGGCTTCACAGTTACAGCTGAGACAGGACTGTCTGTATCCTATATGCAGTCCCTGTTAGCGGCCGTGCTGCGGCCAGCGGAGGATAACAAACTTGGAGGTGATGTGGCCTGTACGAAACACGCCACGAGAACAATTTCTGCTGACTCCTGCATGAGTGCCCCGATGCAAAGACCTGACCTCCCTGTCTTAGAGCTGCAGCCCCAGAAAAAAACCCGTGTAATAACCATAACGTAATGGGACTACACAAACCGAAATTGCAAACTCTCGACTTCAACAGGGTGTCTAGTTTGTCTAAGGACTAGCTCCTGAGGAAGTGTAGGCACCTGAGGTTTGGACAGAGTGGTGGCCAGTCCACACAAACGGTAATCATTCAGAAAACTGAAAAAGTAGGTGATCTGGCAATCTCTTGGAAAAGTCCAGTTTGCTTAAGAAAAATTCAACAAGCAAGAAGTGTGCCTCTTCACTGCAAAGATATTCACTCAATTCCAATAATATATTGCTCCTAATTATTATATCTAATTATAGATTGTCCTAAGCACATGGGCAAGGGAAATATGTTGTAAAACGTACATTGAAAGATTACTCTGCTGTTGTTGAGTCAGCTGCTGGGACACGAGGGGTTAAATATCTGAATCTCTGGCTGATTTCAGTGTTTTTACATTGCTTAACCACACTGTTAAGTTGTATTGTTGCAAACTTCTCCTTGCTGGTTAAATTTAGCTTCTCTGTTCTCCAGGTGCAATGATAGCTCCTAAAGAACTGTCTTTCCCATTCTCGCACTTTTCCTCCACCAAACGTTTATTTCCCCAACTGGCCTTATTTCTCTTATCTCTTTTTTTTTTAAAAAAATCTATACCATAAACATTGATTTTTTTCAAGTTTCACTGTAAAACTGTGCCCTGTGTTGCTTCTTGCTTTGTATTGCAGCCTGGTATCGCTCTCCTGCAAGCCCTGCTATTCTCGTGTATGCTTTGTACTCTTTGTCGGTGAATGTGACAACTCCATCACCTAGATTCTGTATTCAGCACTAAATAATATCCTACAAACTACTTGAAATATTTGGACCTTGGGGATGAGTCCACATTAAGTGAT
Organism: Tringa tobata; assembly: GCA_033628505.1. Lineage (NCBI taxonomy): Eukaryota > Metazoa > Chordata > Aves > Charadriiformes > Scolopacidae > Tringa > Tringa tobata. The sequence goes on along the minus strand of JAHREE010000128.1, from coordinate 8,952,857 downwards.
TTAGGATATTAAGCCACAAAAGAAAGACACCTGGCCATAAAACATGGAAGAGAAAGCCCAAGAATGGAAAAATTACTTTTCACTATATCTGTCCATCAGCGGGTAACAGGACAGAGTCTGACACAGGCACTATGTTTCAGCACCCACATAAAATACATCATGGACTTTCTTTAAAAGAAAAAAAAAAGGAATAGCAGTGATTAACTGTTAAAATTAATTGTGCTAGGTTTTTATTAATAAGATGGGAGAAAGGCCCCTAAATCATTGTATTTATTAACCACTTACCTTTTAAAGCAACCCTCTAAAACACCTCTGATATGCTCCAAAAATCTCCAAGAGGGTTTCAAGCAATTACACAACAAATGGCTTCAAATAACCGCTGTAGAGTCGTGTGGTGACTCACAATACAACTACTGTTTCTTTGTCTCTTAATTATGCAATGATCATGTACTGCACTTGACTGTATTAAAAAGTACAGCAAGCCACGCTGCCAGTGGGATAAGGATGAGCCAGGAGCTCAAAGATTTGATTGACATGACATTCTTTGGTATAAGCCTTTTTAGGTAGTTAACAGGCTGCTTTTTAATCAAATATCACAAGCACTGTTGCGTATGGAAAAATAACATAGATGGGACAAGCAAATTACAGTACTATTGATGTCCCCAGTCAGGACGTACCCAGAATGGAGGTTAAAACTATTATTAGAAGTGTAAGAAAACACCTTGATTTAGCTGTTTACACAAACCACACAGATCTTGCACAGCATGACCGCTGGTTTTAGTGAAAAGGAGAATGAAAAGAGAAAGAAAAATCTTGATTAACTTCAGGTTGTTTAGTCTGAATTCTGTGCGAAATTCTGAGGGAGTGCCGTTCTGTCCTTGGAAAGTCTGCTTTTATCTCCTTGTAAAAACACTGGATCTTTCTGTTGTAAATGACTCTGATGGTGTTTTCTCCTCCCTCAGCTTCATACTAAAATGTCTTGAAGTTCAAATACTCCATGATGGACTTTAATTGATTTCCAGTCAAGACTTCTTAAATCACGTTTCTGAAAAACCCACTTTTTATTGGCAGGCTACTTCCCCCATTTTGACTAGTCTGTGGTTCTTCAGTTTTACAAATCAGGGAGCAAAACATGTTTAGATGCAAAAGTTACCTGAGGAAAAATAAGCAGAGGACAAAGCTGGTGCATGAGCTGGTGCTGTACGGCTGTGCTCCGTGAAGTGCTGCAGCCAAAGAAACGGCAGCTGCCTCTAAAGATAGACACGGATATTAAGACGTTAAAAGTTCAATGCACAGAAAACAAAATGGGGAAAATTATAAGTTTAAAACGGGCCCTTTCTCTTTTTTCCCCTTGTGCAGGCTGCAGCCACAGCAGTCTGACCACAGGGCTATTTGATATTTATAAAGTTCAATTCAGTCACGCACCACAGAAGCACCGAAGACAAAAACCCCGTGCACAAAACCTGTTAAAATGATCTGCTGTGTGGTACCTAAGGCTGATGAGCCTGTAATGATGGCTTTGGGTCTTCTCGCCTGGGTCAGACCTCTCCCTGTATTCAACAAGAACATTTTCACCAAGTCTGTGGTCGGTGAATTGGACCCTTAGATGTTAGCACAGGTAAAACTTTCAAAGGAAAAGGACTCTGGGGAGAAGAGCATTTTATTAAACCTCTTCAGCTCTTCGTTCTGATTAAAAAAAAAAGAAATCTTCAGTGTAATAAAAAATAGTTCAGTCTTTTGAAACCATCTACCGACACAATTTCAGGAACTTGGAAGCTCAACTTATTAGCTGTTAAAGTGGATTCCAGCAGCCCTCAGTACTTTTGTCCAAAATTTCCAAAACTCACCTGCCCCACAGCAAAGTTAGGACCCGTACTGAGGAAATGTAAATACGCTGCTATATTTTTCTAAGCTGCCAGCAAAAGTTTGTAAACCTAGTTTCCAGAGCACGCCATTGAACAGAGAATGCTGTGTCCTGCTCGGAAAATAACACATCGCCTTCTTTTTAAGGGAGAAAATTCAGAAAAGGGGCCTGATTTACAGAAAAATTGTCAGTCTTTTCAGCCATCGTTCCTTTAACTTTCAGGAGTACTTCAAGCTCGTAGCACACCTCCATCCTTGCCTGAGAGCCAGGAGGTCAGCATTTGGGAAAGCCCATGTCCCAGCTGTGGCATGCAGTGTGGTCTGAGTTGGGGTCAGCGTTGGGGACGGGGGTGGACCCCGCTGTGCCCCACAGGGCAACACTGAGATGTGGCCTGTTAGCGTGTCTGTCTGCAGGGGTTATGGAATGTCAGGGATGTGGGGCAGAGCAAACTGCTGTACTGCAGGAGTACAGGCAGCAGGAGGAGAAGACCTGCTAGAAATGGTCAGGAAGCGGGACGAGAGAGAGCCAGTGGAAGGGGATGCTCTCAGAGAGTGCACCGACCTCAGCAACAGATTTGTGTGGGGCAATTCATTTCTAGCTGGCTCTCCCTTGCAACCAAGTGAAGCTTTGCACATTCAAATATTTCAGAAGTGTTCAATGTTAGCTTAATTCTGGCACTGGCGTGAGAAGTAAAACTTACATTGATTTCCAATTGATTTCATTAATATTTTATCAGAGCGTGGCCAAGCATCACCTTGCAGCCTTACAAGCTCATTGCACCCCTGCTCCTTGAGAGACTAATTTTTTAAAAGCACAACCCTGCAGAGCAGAGGTCACCATTGCTGTCTGAAGAGAGGGCATTGCACATGCAATGAGTGCTCCAGAACACGTTTAGTGAAGTCCAGGGAGGCACAGCTTCATGGTGAGACCTCTGTGTGATTGGATGCTGAACAATACATTCAAGAATGCAAACTATGACGGTATGAACCGAGATTTCTTCTGCAACAGTGTCTTACAGGGCACTATGAGGCCCTTCTGCACTCATCTTGCTCAGATGAAAAGTTTTTATCCTGGAATGGATACAGATAAGACAGAGGGGCATTGCCTGCATCAGGTAATGCAGGTATCATGTCCTCATGATTGTAAAGCACTATGGGAGTCTTAAATGTGCTGGTCCAAACCAAACGGAAAATAAAGAAAATGAGCACAGGAGCATTTTTGTTAAAGAGAAGGGAGAGCCTTTTCCTGAGCAGGAAATGATGTCTTTACCTGAGAGATTGCAGAATGAAAGCCTTATTTTGGGGATTTTACTCTTTCTTTACCACCCCAAGGACATCAGGTCTCCAAGAAGGCAAACTAAAATTTTCAAAACATTCTTCCTCACTGCCATTTTTTTGACATTTCAGCTAACCACAAAAATAACAGTTCTTCTGTGAAAGCTGCATCACGTGAGGTTCTTTCTTCTTTGATGAAATATTTTTCAGGGAAATAAAGTGAAACTCGATAGAAATGCAGTAGCAAAATGCATATATTTGAAAATGAAATGGTTTTGTTTGAGAACCCCTAATTTCATGTAAAAAAATTAGTATTGTTAGTCTTATGAGATGAAAAAAATCAAGCTGTTTCCCAAATGATATTTGTTTCCTAGAAATGCAGACAAATGCTGTGCAAGAAGTCCTTAAAGCTGACATGAAAGCTGTCAGAGGAGAGAAACTATCTTTAAAAATCACAAAATAACTTATCTTATCAGACACCACCACACAGAGCCTGTTTGAATTTTATACCACCATGACGCTGACGGTTTCCACAACTGCAGATATTCGGAGTGACAAGTGCAGAGTGGGGCCAAAATTGCGAGGGTAGCCGGAGACAAACCTTGATGCCTGGTAGCAATTAAAGAAACACATGGTTTTGGTGTCTAATTCCCAGTGAGTTGATTAGGTATTTAAAGTAGTCGGCACCTCCTGAGGAAGGGCTGTGTTAGAAGTTAGCAATCCGCTAATCCTTCTGTGATGACAGAACTGAGTTGAGCAAACCCACCATGAAAATGTTACAGGCGAAATAGGGGATCTTGCATGGGAGCCCATCCTGGGCAACAGGGAGTGGGAGGTCCAGGTTTCTTTGTTGTATTGGGAAAGTGCCAGGTCCCAGTGAACATGAAGCTTTTGCCAGCTTTCCTGCTTTCGTTCCAGAGGCTTTTCTCATGCAACCTCCATTTCACGTGGGTACCACTCTTTCTTGGCCTAAAGACAATCTAAAGGTCCACCTTAAAAGAATTTAAAGGGTTCATCCTAGCACCACAGCTCTTTCAGATATGATCAACTTATGTGCACTGGCATGCAAAAAGACAGTGACCCTACCCAAAGACATTTAAAATAAATCATGGGTATACTGGACTCTATACAGAGTGTGGCAGGTTAATTCTTTGATTTCATAGTTTGCATATATGTAGCTTATTCACGTATTATTTGAGGTTAAATTGTAGTCAATAGCTCAGATCCATACCTATTTGTTTCCTTCCTGAATTTGGCCCAATTACTTATAAATACTAAAAATGAAGGATTCTGATCATAAATATTTTCAGAAAACACTGTAGCTGTGGGGAATAGACTTGAGAAAGGAAGAAATCACTCTGAACAGAACCAGCAGCTTGGTTCCCTCCGCAGCTGAAAGGCAAAGGAATGGTGGTGTAAACATCTGGGACACTAACCAGAAGGAAGAAAATTATCCAGAAGACCAATATGATGCAGGAGTTTTTTTGGTGAAAATTTCCTGCGTTCCATTTGGTCAAGACTGGAGTAAAGTTAGAAAGTGAAGGTGGTATAGTGCCTGGGGACGGTATATACCAGTGTGTCTTTGCACATGGTGTGATGTGCAGAGGACTAGAGGCTTTATTTATTTATTTATCTATTTATTTATACGAAAGAGGCTCCAGTACCAGCCAGGTGGCTGAAACTGATTAAACTTCCAGACATTCAAAAGAGCCCTATAGCACCAGTGCTTTAAATTGAAATATAGAAAATGAACTTACCCATTAATCATTGCAGACTCCATGACCATACAGGTAAAATAGCACGCTAAATGACTATTTGCCTGCCTACGAGTGCAATTACCATAATTTTAACCCTGGTAAGATGCTTGAAGAGTGCAGACCTCTTGCTTTCTTCTTAGAAAAGAGCTCTTATAATCTGCATTGGCTACACTTTCCTACTTTGTAAATAACAATGGTTCCAAAGGCATTGCAGCAGAGGTACTTGAAAGGTATTCAGAGAGAGGCTGAAGTTGCAATTAACTTTGGAACAGAAAAAAATTGCCCTTCTTCCTGCCCATAAGTGAGCAGGAGCTTTTGTCTGCCGTCGCATCCCTCTGTCCCCAGAGGTGGGAGACGGAGCCTTGTCCTTCCTGACAGACCCTGCTCGGTCACTGACATGGGGACCTGGTGGTTGGTGCTTCCCAACAGGCTCTCGACCATTACAGTGGAAGGCAAAAAATCACTGAGCTATTTGATGTTATTGTTCTGTTCGTGTGTATTCTTAATGGTTTAGAAAGGGAAACTAGAGCATGCTGGCTTTTATCTATATATCTGTTGTGAAAGGCAGAAGCAGTCACAAGAAGTGATAGGAACTGTGATACTATGGATGAAAGAGTGTATCACAAATGAAGACTCTAAAACATATTTTTTTTTTTAATAAGTGAGCTATATAACCCTCCAAGTAAAGGCATTGTTTGGACTGTAGGAGGATTGGTAAATGAAGACTGAGAACTGATACCTTCCTCAAACTACACTACAAAACTCTTTTTTTTCTCCAGCTTTATCAAGAAAAAGAGGATTAGAACTGATTAGAAAAGGATAATTTTGAAAAACAAAAAAAACCTGAAACTTTTTAGATTAATTTTCTACAGCAGTTTATCCTTCTACTCCTAAAATAATTAAGAGTATCAAAGGGCATTGAAATCCTTCTATATTTTTAATAACCATATTTATGAAAGTATTATAAACTAATATTTTACGGTAAAAAGCCGATAGCCAGGGCGGCTAAAAATTACCCACAAGGTGGTTACTGCCTCCATTCCTCCTGTCAGGTCTTCAAGTCTGCTCTGCAGCTTCCTTGGCAAAAGGGTTATTCTCGTTTTCCTCACAGTCTGCCCGTGACACAGCAAATGTTCCGCCAAGAACAAACAGCCGCGCGCGGTGGTGGCTGTGGCCGATGGCGCAGGGCAAGTTCGATAGAAAAACATTTTTGTTGCAGTGTAAGATTTGCCACGCTAGCACAAACCTTCCCGTGGAGAACTTTATCTATGCTTAGCGCGGCCGCGGTAAAGCAGACGTAAGTAAATTAACTGGCACAAGACAAATGTCAGTGAAGTTAGTTTAAGACGTTTAAGCTGATCCAAAATGAAACATGCTCCCTCTGGACTTGCCTGCTGTAGGATATTTGTGTAGCAGATTTGCATCTTAATTTTAAAACCAAACTTAAATGTTACTTCCTATTTGATTTTCCCTTTGTTTTGCCATGGGCTTCGGCCAGCGGCCGAGAAGCCCCAGGTGGCCGTGGCCATGCCTTCACCAGGCAGCCAAAGGGTTTGCCCGTGACGGGAGGACTTCGGTCACCTCCCCTGAATTACCTCTTACTATCTCTTGCACGCCTGGTGTTTTAGCTGCCGGGGAACCTGGTCACTCTCCGTGTGGTCCATAATGTTAATAACAAAAGCTATAAATCAGATGAACTTTGTTTGACTTGCAAGGAAAGGGTTATAGTTTTGCTATAAAAGTTTATTCAAGCTGAGGCATTCTTGAAGATTACGCTGCCATAAGGGGGTTTGCTTTATTTATGGATCTATACTATGAGGCTAGAAAGAAAGGCTAGACTGTGGCTTTGCTCCAAGGCCTCAGCTGCAATAGAGCAGAAGTAAAACAGAGCACCTTTGGAAGCTCAGAGGAGAAGGATGTGGAAGAATCAATATTCTATAAGCTCATACTTGTAAACAAAGTCAGATGCCTCCTTCTCTTCCTAATCATCTCAGCTGCTCTGACCAGGAAATTTGAGAAATACAATGTCATTTCAAATTCTTCCCTCCAGCCAGCCCACCTGTTCCAGGTCTTACTTCATCTTCTGCTGCTCATAAGCTCATATTCTAACAAAGACTGAAGCACACGTCTGCATGTCAGCTGCCCGTGCACAGCACCTGACACCTCAAAACATCGGAGATGGTCCACGGAGCAGATAACTTACTGCAGTGGATTCACGGGAGGAGGGGGTTCTGCACAAGGCAGCGTGTTCCAGCTCCCATGTTTGCTCACTGTATCCTGCATATTTCTGCTAGAATAAGGTTTCTCTTCATTCCAGGCAGCAGTACGAAATGCCTAGTGGTCAATAAAATCCTTCACAACCTGTGGGATGGCCACCACCGTCACAAGTGCCTGAGGGACTGACCTGTCACAGTTTCAGCTGAAAAGGGAAAAACCCTACCCTTCATGTAATGGTGCTATAAAGGATCCCCTCTGATGAGTTTGGTTTGATGAATTAAGAGTTTTCTCCTCAGAAATATGCTGTTTAATGAATGTTTTCCTGTTTATCAATAGCAGCAGTGTTAGGTTAAATGCTGTTAGCTGTCTTTACAGGCTCAGAATAAGAGAATGACATAAAACTCCATGCACTACACCATGGACTTTCTCCTCTCCCAGGGTGTAAACTATTGAACTATTAAAGACATGATGGGATTTATTGTTCCTCTTCCCTTATTAAATGCAATATGCTGAAACAGGGCTGACCTTAAGGTCTCTTTGCCAGTTCCAGATCCGGTTTCTTCTGGTTGTCTTCTGCCAAACAGGTTATTGAAGTTGCCAATGGTGCCTCAGAAGGCAGGTCTGGTCCTTCTCTCAGAAAGGGTGCTTGTTGATGACAGCTGCCTTCTTACTCTGTAAAAAAGCAGTTACTGAGAGGGTCTTGAAGCCTCCAGAAGCCTTGGTCATGTTCAGGCGACTCCTGGGCGATGGGAACAGGAGCGCTCTCTGTGCTGGCTGGAATTTCCTTTTTCAGGAGTTGCAGCTGGCACTCAGGGCCTCCCAAAGACGAGTGCAATGAAGTCCTTTTTTCCAGCCTAAATAATCATGCTAATGTAAGCAGCTCTCTCAGAGGCTTGAATATTTTTAACAAGATTCTTTTGATTCAAATCAAGCAGGTCTCTTACCTCTCGCTCTTCCAGAAGCACAAAAAGGCTCATGGGACTTCCAGGAAAGCAGTAACAGGAGAGGCTGCTATTTCTCTCTCTCCCCTGATCTCATTTGCAAATGTCTTTACCATTTTCTGTAGGTTCGGATGATCCTTCCTGCAAGCTCATCAGTTTGAATAAAAGCCTTGCCTGCCTCCATGTGTGAAAGAGACTATCCTATGGACTTAAGCAAGTTCTGGATCAAGCCCCATGCATTTTAAGTGGGCAGTTCTTTACCAACAAGCTTTGCAAGCTGTATTTAAAGGCTTTCCCAGTCTATCAAGATTGCAGAATATTGGCAAACACAGGAGCCTCTTGAGAAACTTCAGTTCTACTAAAGGAAAGGGACTTGTGATAAACTACATTACTAGGTGTTAGGTATTAGTTTTTACCCAAGTGACATCATTTCAGGGTCTTCCTCATTAGCTCTTTCATTAAGTGCTCCTCTAGCAGGTAAAGACTCAGAGATGCCCCTTCTAATCTACTTCTAGGAACACCTGTGGATGCAGCTCTCAGGTTTTGGGGGGACCTTTCTGAGTGAGCCTGTGGTTATGTGAAGACAGAGACACGGTGCAGTTAGACATGTTCTTCTTCAGGTCAGCTGTAAAACAGAGCCACTGTGGGCACTAGTTAAGCAAACTATCTCTCACTAGCAAAGCATTTTAAGAATCCTTAAAGTCTGGCAACTGCTGTAGTGCCCGGCATCCTAAGAGGAATTGAGTATGAACTGTAGGTTGGATATAAAAGATGCGTGTAACCATCTTGGTAGCTGACTTAAGTATTGCACAGAAATAGTCACAGGACTAAAGCTTTTATTCTCAAATATTAATAGTATAAACTGGGTTCTTACCTTCTCAAATTCCTTAAGCAATGTCAAGCACTGATTTTTTTTCACACCTCTATTGATAATGTGGTTATGTATCTGCTGCACTGCAGTAAAAGGTAAAGCAATTATCATATATTGTTTATCCTTCTGTTTTGGAGTACTATGAAGCTGAATTGAAGGGTAATCTAAATGCATGAAAGACACTAGTGACATACAAATTCTGGCTGTTACTTTCAGAACAGAAGAAGGACAAAAGAAAAGATAGTACACCGTTTGTTAAACACTCTGGCTTCCATGAAACCTCAAAAGCTTCTTTTCGTACCTAGAATTTCTGGTAAGTCATTCCTTAAATCCATACTGTTTAGCAGTTTTGCTTTTCCCTATACATTTGCTTCTGTAGTACCCAGAAGAGTCCCAGCTGCACTAACTATGGAATTTTCATCTTACGCCTTATCATTAGAACAAAAAAAAAAAAACAAGAGAGAGAGAGAGCGTGTCCTTCGATTCCCTATCCCCATTAAATGTTAAGCAGCATTTCTCTGTATTTTGAGTGATGTTAGTGCTGATACTTGGTTTCAGAAGATGAATGCTCACCCATACACAGGATTCAATTAACATTCTTTTATGACTGCATCCATATTATTCTTAACGAGCACACTCCTTGGTGAGAGTGAATATTTACCTCGTGGCATTAAATCCACAGTTTTCTACCACAGTCATTAATGATCATATAGCAAATGATCACCCCAACACTCTGGCTACATTCCAGTTCAAGTAATTATATTCTGCCTCTCTTAATTTCCTTTCGAGAGTAATTGGATCTGATAACAGTCTTCACTTGTTATCCTACACTGCTCTACAGCTTGACCACATCTCATAGCTTTAAGGAGTTAATCACAGCTCCCAATAGGTGAAATATTGATAGATGATCTCTCTGCTCACCCCATCTTTTTATCACATAAAAATCCATTAATTATTTTAACACCAAATTAAGGCATCTACCAAATTCAGCTCTGTAGGTGCTGTAGACTGTACCGTCTGTATATTGCTAGCTGCCTAGAGACATAAGTCAGCAGCTTAAATGATCTCAGAAACTTATGAACTCATTGATTTTAGGAAGCTGATGATATGAAACTGCTGTACCTTTTATGCACCTCTGACTTTGTCTACATTAGCAAGCCATTAGGCACAGTAAGAGCAGAGCAGCAGGACAGTGCAACTGGCCGTGGGGGCTCTAACAGCTACAGCACATGTGGTCTGGCATTTTACTAGATTGTATTTAGTTTGATTTACTGGACTGGACATCCCAAATACACGTGGTTTAAATGTATCTTACAGATCTCTTCTGTCCCTGCTGGGGGTTGAAGCACCACTGGTGAGCACCTGAAGCAGAAGTTCTGGTTAAGTTTCCGGTGAAAGGAATGTGATTTGTAGGCACCAAAACAGCAAATCAAACCAGCGCAGGATGAATGGGGGTGACGGAGAGATTTGCTGCAGAGGTGCTCTGCAGCTGTGAACGTTAACATGACTGGGGATCTGCTCTACACTGAAATGGACTGTCCTCTATTCAAGTACTTCTAAGGGACAACAGACCTTAGCGGGGGACATTTTCTGACCAACAATGAGACCAGACAATAATAAGGAAACGTATAACTGACTCATAATGTTCAAAAGGAAGTTTTTGGGGAGGAGAGAGGAAAAGACAAGCATGCTTCAGTAGCCCGGTGGGGGTGCGGTCTTCAGGAAGAAGACTCTTGAGCCTTGAGGAAACTGCTCCAGATGGCGAAGAGCCTGAGACAGACAAAGCATGTAGGGTTTATTTGATATGTGCTGGTTTATTTTTGAGTTATTCCAGAGAGACCAAGCAAAGAAGCAGTGTTGTTGCCCATTTATACTGCAAAGCAGAAGAGTTCTCAGTGTGGCAGGAACTGCCACAGCTGTGGCAGTGGATGGGGGGCTCCAGAATCACTCTGGTACCTCACAAACCCAAAATACTGCATCACAGTAACATGAAATATCTTTAGCATCAGGAGGAAGCAATGAGAAAAGCTTTCTTTCATTTCTGATTAATTCTGCTTTTAAGTTATTTAAGCTTAAAATAATTCTGAAAATGTTTAATTTTAGCAAACTTCTACCAGAAAGGAAAAGAAAAGCAAAGAGGGGGTGTTACCACTGTTGTTTTCTCTCTGTGAAGTTATTGTTGTAGGGGAAAAAAAAAAAACCAACAAAATTATCTATAGGTTTTTTTTGTTGATGGTGGTGGGTTTCTTTACCCCCAGAAAAAGAAATATATCTATGCAGAGAGACTGATCCAGTCTGGTTTTCTGTTGAAATGCACCCAGCAGTTCTCTCCATGCACCATATATCCCAGCAATTTATTACATGATGTGAAAGTCAGTCTCTCAGAAAATAAATAGCTTAGAGACAGCAGCAGCCAAAGCTTAGTCGTCCTAAAAGGAGCATTAGTCTGGAAGGAAAAAGGTAGCTAGCTGGAGACTTGAGAGCTGCGTTGCAGAGACGTGTGTGGTTCCCAGGGAAGCACACGCTCAAGTTCTTGTGAAATATGCCATTTAGCACTCGCTGTTCTCCAGCCACATTCTTTCACTTCACTGTTTATATTTACTCACCTTTTCCTGCCTTCTGATCTTTGCCATAGCTTTATAATTTTCAGTTCACTTCACTAACATTAAGTGCAAACGGTGTGCGATCAAGTAAGACGAGGCCAGGAAAATGACAAGGAACATGGTGTCCTAGGCCAGGAGTTACCCTGGGGAGCCAGGGGAGATTGAAGTTATTTCAGTCGTTGCCTCCTCTCTACCCAGAATGTGCCCCACGCTGAGGACCATGAGGGTGAGCTGAGGCCTTTCCCTGTTACCATATTACCAGATAGAAAACAGCTCCCCTACCTGGGGACGTGGGACTGGAAGGGGATGCCCAAGGCTTCCAAAGTGATCTCTGCAATGGTGCAGGAGACATCCAATGACAGGAGGTTCCTCAGAATGACAACTCCACATCCTCAGCCAAGGAAATGCTTCCTAATGTTCCCCAGGAAAAATAAGACCTCTAGTTTAAAAAAAAAAAAAAAAACAAAGCTTATTTATGATGTATCAATGTATCACAAAGAGAGAAGAAGGGGACCAGGGTTACCATGAACACTCTGTGTCACCGTAGTAGCAGAGGACTTAATAACATTTCCTGACCATTTTAGACATCAATTGTGTTTCATGATACAGAAAAAAAAAAGCAAGGTAAAAGACAGTTTTATGTGGAAGAAAAATTTCTTATTGTCCAGAAAACTGGTGATGAGATTAATTCGGATGGTGTGAGCAGGACATATTGACCAGATACCTTAAAGAATGTAAAGCCAGCCGCATCTTGGACCAACCAGCTTCTCTGATCCAAACACATCTGCTATGAGAGAAAGGCAAAGGCATGCTATCCTGTGCGGTATGAAATAACCTGTCCTTTGCCTCAAGAAAGGGAGGGTGGAAAGGGTAACTATATAATGAAATGGTGCTCCATCTGCCTGTCTTTTGTCTTGCAGTGCAAGGTCTGTTGTCATTACTCCATCAAAATTAGAAAACAAAGGTCTAGGTGCCAGTAGCATTAAAAATATGCTTCCCTCACAAATTATAGGTTGCAGCTAGCCACAGGAAGTGGCTGCAGTGCTTATTAAGGGTCTTTAGCTCTGTCAAAGACCCCTGTGCTCAACCAACTGTAGCTGCTGGTTACCCTGTACGAGCTGTTGAAGGTCTGCTCTTATTTACGGGCTTTCAGCAAGAAATCTGCGCCCTGCGGTCGGGGATCAGCTGCTCATTCACGGCACGTAACCCTCGGCGGGCTGGTGGGGTTTGTGACCGACCCTCTCCCTCGCCCTTCTGAGCCGGGGTCAAGCTGTTGCCAAATCGCCACATTTCTTCCAAAGGCTACGGATGAACAGACAAGGGTGAACGCGCCGTTTCGTAAATCCCACCCTGATTATTTTAATGACCGTGGGGCCCTTCTGGAAACCTCGCGGGGGGTACGGAACGTCACAGATGTGGCAGGAGCCCGGCAGCTGACTAAAAACAGTCCCGGGGGACCCACTTATTCATGGACAGATGCATAAGCTAGCGACAGACGTCCCATCATCCTTACTGCCATCACAAGTTGGAAGTACAAGGACTCAAGGTAAGCCCCCGCAGCATTCACCGTAACTCCCAGGCAATGGGAATTGTCCCGGTTAGACTGAGAGCGCAGCCGACGGAGTATTTGAAACGCCACTTAAAAGTAAATATTGACACGGTTTAAAGGGATTAACTAAGATGACTGGATTCTTGTTAAAAACTTTTTGAGATAAAAAAGAGCCTTTTACAAAGTCTTCACGGTGTTTCGAGGCGTTATTTCCTGTGATAAAATGGAAAAAGGGGAAAATTTACTCTCAAAGTATATGAGAAACTCATGTTCCTAAACACTTACCTTTAAATGACCAACTCTTGAAATAATAGCTCTCATAAAACCGCACATCAAGTAGCTCTGTGTGTCACTTATTAATGGGCAGTAGATGATGTCACACGGGCAGCAAAGAGGTAAATAGATTGAATTTCCCAAACCCATAGTCTTTTGTGTCAGCAACATGAAGTTGTCGGTTCTGAACTGTAATTGCTCAGTTACTTTTATTTCTGCTAAGCGCAGATTACACATTTTGCTTCCCTGCACCAGTCACCCCATGTGTAAAATGGGAATAATACCTATCACATCAGCCACGGGAGAGTTTTATAGGGAGGGAGGAAGGGAGGGAGGAAGGGAGGGATGGATGGATTAATCAGGGCCATGCCACATGTTCCCGCTCTCCATCGGGAAGACCAAATTGTCACCCCAGAGCCCCGGGGGTGGCTTTCCCTGGCCGTGCAGTGGGATAACCCCATGGCAGCTCTGTGCCTGACCCCACGTATGTCTCCAGCCGCAGCTGGAGCCTGCTGCTTCCCCACGGCCACCGGTGCATGGCAGTGGGTATCACCTTCTCCCAGGGGGTGAGCCAGCTGGAGCTTGGGAGAAGGAGCATTCCTTGCACGACCTTGCCTCGCGGGCCACCGGCCACAGCCGGGGCAAAGCCAGTCCTGCCAGCTCCAGATGCACACGCAATAAACCCCAGCACACCCTGGTTGCTGGAGCTGGGGAAGAAGCCTGGGCTATTAAAGAAAGTGGAGGTAATAAAAGATAGATATCAATATTACAAAAGTCTTTGAAATCAAAACAACCTCAAAAAAAAAAAAAAAAGCTCCCAGTTTTCTCTCTGCAAAAATCCTGGAATTAAATCTTTGGCTTAGTAAACTGTTTCTTTTAGCAAAGCAAATTTAAAAATGCCACAGTGATGAACAATGTAATAAAAAAAGCCATCGTATTATTCTTGAATGAGGTTTAATAAAAATCAAATAAAAGCAATTATCTGAATTTTCAAGAGGATCACCTCTTCCTTCCCTGAGGTACGGAAGAGAATGAATTCAGGAAATCATTAGAATCAGAAACTGGCACTGCACAACAGAGCCAGTGTTTGCTGTACAAAGACAAACAGAAATCTCCTCCCAGGCTAACAGGCTCCTTGCTAAAGCTGTTGGAGTGGAAATTCCACCTATAGGTGAAGGAGGGTAATTAAAGAGGCACAAGAATTTCTTTGTAGTAGGGCTGGCTTTTCTACTCCAGAGCAGGCTTCGGCTTTTCAAGTATTCATATTCTTCTTTACTCATACAGAAAGAAATTGGACGCATCGCAATATTCAGAGCTGCCCACAGATCTCTGTAAGCAGGTACATGCAAATTAACACCCATTAACACATACGATATAGCACTTTCTGCTCTCACTTACTCCCGTGTAAATCCAGAGGCCCCGATTTGTCATTTCTTTCCACCTCCTGCAGCCATTTAAGTTGATGGAGAGCGTACAATTTTCCCTTGGAAAATGCACTTTGAGTGAAATCCAAATCTTTTGTGAGAATGTGTTGATTTCAACGACATTTTCAAAGGCAGAGAACAGAAATGCATTATTTCAACACTCATTTATTTTGATAAGAGGAAAACATTTCATGCTGACTCATTTCAACTGCTTTTGTTTCCAATGTTAGGGTATACTAAGTATTGCAATATTGATATTACTGTTTAATATTTTGATGACAAGCACGGGTTTTCAAATTTTCACAAGAAATCTTCAGCCTGCCAACTTTTTATTCTTCAGATTCCGAATGAAAACAAATTCTGCAGTAGAAATCTTACCGTCAAACTAGAATGTAGCGCTAGGTTAGACATATACCACTTGACGGTCAGACTCAGAGCAACCCCACTGACTTCGGAGGAGGAGCTTTAGCTTCCAACGCTGTTCCAGGAGAGCAGAAGTATGTCCTCAGCATTTTGAAGCACCTGTGAATGGTAACAGATCTTACTCCCCTTGACTGATATCCATATTCCTATGCCCATATGATATTCATAAACGCTCTGTGGAAGGAGGACGGCTGAAGTTGGGTGCCACATTTTCATCGCGAGCGGCTCACAGCTTTGTTGTTCTCTTGGCCAAATCACTTAGGGCTTGGTTCAGTCTGGCAGGACTGGGTCCTTACATATCTCATATAACATAGTCACTTGTTCTATGAGCCTGATTCTTGCTCTGAAGTCAAACTCTCCTCGGCCGGTCTTTGGCAGCCCAACAATCAGCAGAGCGGACACTGATTTAAAACATACCAACAATTTTACTTTACTTCAGTCATAACAACTTAAAAAGAAAAACATAACAACTGAAAAATAAGACCCAAGGAGGCTGGCAGACAGGGAGAAAAGAGCCTCTGATCCTAATCTTGCAACAAATTGTATGTAAATGGTGCCTCAGGGAAGCCATTGGGCTGCACGCGTTTCCCTGTTGAGTGGTTTGTAGAATTTGGGACTTAGCTTCATGTCACAAAAAGCAGAGAAAAAAATACTGAAATGGAGGGAGGTTTGACTCTGCTCCCACTGGTGCCCTGTGGGATTCATTGTTCAGCTTCCCTGAGAAGAAACGCAACAGCCACCTTGTTACGTATGTTCTATAATACTTGGGATACAAGTACTGTTGGGCCAGACTGCCAGGTTTTTTGGCATACGTTTTCCCCAGAGAAACAGCTAAGTTCTTCAGTACTCTCAACAGCAAAAAGACTGAGAAATGCAGGCTATTCAAATTAAAACAGGAAAAATAATCTCACTACAGGTGTCTAAATATTACATGAATTACATGAATCCAGCTCTGGCAAGATGTGTCTTCCACATACTTATAAAATAGCAAAAAGATTGTTCACATATTTGAAAAGATCAGAACCACTTCTCCCTACCCTTTCCTCCAGATCAATTTAAAACAAGACAGGAGAGATGTTTAATATCAGGCTAAGGGAATTTTTTTATTGCTCTTTTGCCTTTTTTCCATCTCCATCATTCAAGAGGCTGGTTGTTCTGCTTCTCTCTTCCCCACTCTTGTAGGGCCAGACAAAGTCTCCCATCAGTCCCCAAGGACTGGTTCTAAAATATTGTACAAGGAGGCAACACTGAGGGGAGGATGGGCTGCAGTAACACTCACTCCCCAGAACTGAGATTCTTTCACCTGTGGAACAATAGAGCAGTGCAGGCAGCACCAGAATTGGTACTTTCTCCTCACTAAGATTTATTTTAGCAAAGGTGCCTTGTGATTTCAGGACTTTGACGAGGGTACCTTGAACTCCACCTATCTAATCTTCAAGTTCTGCCAAACCAGTGTAGGACATGATGTTGGGGGTAAGCTTTGCACTCCCCATCACATGAAATTATGGAATCTGAACAGAAATTATTTTAGCTGATATCTCCCATCTACAAGTTTTATTCAGTATTTAAACCGAACCCAGTAGTATTAGCCATACAGCGTATGGCATACGTGCTTCCAGATAGGTTTGGGGATTTTCCAAGTTTTTAAAGGTGAAGTCTATGTAGTATTAAGTGCTCTTAGAGCCACCTCTACATATTGGGACTATTTTGGTTTCTACCCACCAGATAGGGTCTAACTGCTGCATACCAGCTGCCAGAAGAAAAGAAAAAAAATTCAGAAATGAAATATGGAAAAGTGGCGTTGGTAAAAAGAATTTAATCAAAAGTCAGGAAGCCATTAATTCAAGTCAAACTTACTGTATGGACCTCTATTTAAAACAAAGCACTCTAACAAAAAAAATTAGAATCATTAACAATAACAGGAAATCAAATGGTTGCCGTTTCAGCATACATACTGGAAAAATGTGTATGTATAGAGATTAAATACAATAAAATCCCACAGCTGAAGAAATGGCTTAAATGATTACTTTTCTGCTTTTAAATTTTCGAGGGCAAGGGAAAGTGGAACAAGTGTAATTCTGCTTGGAACGATAGCATTATTCTTCTTCTTTAAAAGAACAAGCACAGCCAACAAACAAACAGTAATACAGTTCCCTTCGTGGCCATACATTGTGATGCAGCAACTGGGAAACAATTGCTTGGCTTTGGGTCAGGCTGAGGGTGAATTTATGGGGCTGCACCTGCTCCGCAAAGGGAGAACTCTATAGAACTCTATAGGTTCGTAAGGATGGCATGCTCAGGTGGTTTAAGTTCCATTTAAATGACGATGACTCAACATGGGGATTTAAAATATGCAGACACTGTTGCCGACTTGTTGGAACAAGGCACTCGATGATGCAGTTTTCCTGTCAGGAACAGGTTCAGGTACAGGTTCTGGTCATGCATCTGCCACTGATTTTTGAGTAAATCATGTCGCCTATATTTGCAAGAATATCTTCTGTTGCCGGGTGTTTGGGTTTCATAATACCAAGTAAAGGACACCTTCACCATGGGCAGGGTTGGAAAAAGCCACGGTTCGTATATTCCGACAGCCACTACCGAATAACCTGCTGTGTCAGCATCTCTCGTGTGGGGATCTTAGAAGAACCAGTTCATTTCACAACCACCACCTGTGATGTACATTGATATGCATATATTTGTATTTATTTAGATCTACTTATATTTAACAATATTTATTCATACTTTTCAGGCGGGCCAAAAGAATCACACAGATGTTTAATTACAAAATGAACCATTTACTAATTGCAGATGTTTTCACGTCTAAGCTATCCACTTGAGGCACCGTGGACATGATGTTCAGAGGAGTTAGCAGTGCAACTCTTCTTGCTAAGGAATGTGAATGTCAGCTGTACCAGAAAACTGCTTTTTCTAATCTGGTTAACCAAAAGTACTTTCATAGATTAGGCACTGACCAGAGTGATACTTCACAAAAGAAGGTGTTTGCACTGGAGAAGTAAAGAGAGAGCAGAACTAGCACTAAAATATCTACGTTGCCTTTTTCTGTTGGTTATTTCAGGTTTTGATGGTACAGTTTTCCCACCTGTAAAACAGAGATGATGGTACTGACCTCTCTGATAAAAAGATCTTTGAAAGATACTGGAAAAGCAACAGTGACGCTCAGGCAATGTGACGAGAACAGCTCTGGGTTTGCACCAGGCCTGCCGTCACCAGCGTCACAGCTGGAGGACGAGGTACCAAAAGGACATATATAAATAATATTAGTAGGTATCATAAATGCCTTCCATTCACTAGTCTTTTAAAAAATCCCTAGGGCCCAGATAAATTCATTTTTCTCCTTGTGACCTGTAAATCTTTCCCAAACAGAGGTATTAGGTATTTCCTGCCTATGCAAATGTATTTGGGCAGCATGTGGAGGAGCATCAGGTCCAAGGGACCTTGCTGGATTGCAGCCTTACCCGCCTTGGGTAGTGGGGATGCTAGGAGCAAGTGTTTATTATACAAGTTGCCGCTAGACATAAACATCTGAAAGACCTTTGGTCCCGCATTAACAAAAGTTAAAGCTCTAACTTAGCCTCACCACGCTGCTGTACAACAAAGACAAGCTGAAATAAATTCCCTACAGACGCACAGAAAATGTTCTCCAGCTGTAACCCAACTCGCCTGCTTTCTATTCGTGCCCACAAACCCCATATTCTCTGGTTTTAGGTATCCACCATCCATTAGCTGAGGAACAGATGAATTTAGTGCAAAAATAAAAGAAATTAATACAGCAGATCACTGTTTTAACAATATTTCTCTTTTTTCTCAGGGAGACTCCATTCATGCAAAATCCTCTGTACTCCTAATTACTCCCAATTAATTAAAAAACATGTTACTGCAAACTGAAAATTTTAAAATGACACCTTACCACCCTTAATCCCTATCAAGCATGAGTCTAGGCGTTCTTGTTAACATAGGAAATAAATGCCTTGAAATTATAGAATCATAGAATGGTTCGAGTTGGAAGGGACCTTAAAGATNCCCAACTCGCCTGCTTTCTATTCGTGCCCACAAACCCCATATTCTCTGGTTTTAGGTATCCACCATCCATTAGCTGAGGAACAGATGAATTTAGTGCAAAAATAAAAGAAATTAATACAGCAGATCACTGTTTTAACAATATTTCTCCTTTTTCTCAGGGAGACTCCATTTGTGCAAAATCCTCTGTACTCCTAATTACTCCTAGTTAATTAAAAAACATGTTACTGCAAACTGAAAATTTTAAAATGACACCTTACCACCCTTAATCCCTATCAAGCATGAGTCTAGGCATTCTTGTTAACATAGGAAATAAATGCCTTGAAATTAAAGAATCATAGAATGGTTCGAGTTGGAAGGGACCTTAAAGATCATTGAGTTCCAACCCCCCTGCCATGGGCAGGGACACCTCCCACCAGTCCAGGTTGCTCAAATATGGCTATTGTTAGAAACAAAGCAGAAAATGGTCTCTGTCCCAGATAGCTTCTCTTCTTTAATTGAACCCCACCAATTAAAAGCTGCTTTTAAATTAATTTTGTACTAGATTGGATCAATTTTTATCACACAGCTACATTTTTTCTATAATTTTAGGTTTAAAATTGAAAGTGTACCGTCAAAATCACTTTTTTTTTAAAAACACCCGAGTCATATGAAACTTTAGAGCATTGGGAAAAATATGCTCTTTCAAGTCAACTGTAGTTCTAGGAATTTCGTTCCCTCACATTTAAGTAAGTGCAGAAACATTTATTAGTCCTCTTCTCAGAAGTAAGGGTTTGAATGTTCTGTGGGGAGAAGGGTCATTTGTTTTAGGTTGGGGTTTTATTTTGTTGTTTTTTATTTTGTTAAGCCAGAAAACAATTGGCAGATTGCACATTCAAAAATAAGTTTAGAAAACAAACAAAAAAATTGAGCTCCCAAGAACTCCTCCAACCCAGGAAACATTAGAGAGAGAACTAATTATTGCCCCAGCTGTGGCTGAGTAGCCAATTTGAAACACCTGTACTAAAACCCCCACCCCTGAAATTAGCAGCTGGGTGTGCTGCCCGGAGCCTAAGGGAAGGGGTTGGAGCTTCTTGTGCAGCCCTATGGGTATCTTCATGTTGCAGGATGTGGTTCTGTATCTTCTGTTACCCCGGAGCAGCCTGCCTTCGTTCCCGCAGGTAAGAAGCGTGGCTGGAGTCGCGTTGGGGTGTACTAAGGGCAGGTACTATGAACATGGAGCTTTTTGACCCGTGTACGTAGGGTTAGGTTTAAACTAACAACTTGTGGTTACGATCTTAAATCTTCTTAAAGCTTTGTTCCAAATCCTGAGGAAGCTGCCTTTTGTGCCTCAGCTTAAGCTATTAGGTATTGGTAGTTTAAAACTCGTGTTGACTGTCTGTTGAGGTGCCCATGGGTGAAGATGGGTAGTTGTGTGTGAACAAGTGAGACGTTGGCTGTGGTGTGGGGAACAATGAGAACACCCAAAATCAAACAGGGGGTGGTGGTGTGAAGGAGATTTCTGCATTAAGTACAAGTCAGGTTGATGCTTTCCAAGTCATTAAAGTCTTATGAACGCAGGCACCTTTCAGTGACTAACAGCACTTGACTTAAGTGATTAAAATCTCAAACAATGTGTTTTGAAAATGAAAGCTTTTTAGTGCGAAATGCTTGATAGCGCTCTGATTTCATAGTGCCTTACGTTACATTGCTGTGCTACTCAAACAGCCCCTCCTGCTCCTGGCATCAGGATAATGGGATTGCTCTGGAGAGCTGCTCAGGTTTGCTGTCGGAGGTGATTAAAACCAGCTTAACAGCTGGACCCTGTGCGTCCCTATTTGCTGTCTTGGTACGAGGAGATGTACACCACGTGCTTCCAAAGCTCCGTGTCCTTCATATGCCTGAAGTCATTAAGGAGTAGTTAGTTCCCCGAGACCCTAAAGGTCCGTGGAGCACAGCCACAAAGGTTCTGGTGAGCAGTTGTGCTGTGGCAGGCTCTGCTTAGGGGTGCAGCGTGGTGGAGAGGACAGGCAGCTCCTGCCTGGTGCGCTGGGTGGGGAAGCGCTTGGAGGAAGGTCTGGTTGCTCCCTGGAGGACACCAGCAAGTTCACCTCTGAAGATCTGAGGCAAGGGGGAATGGCTGAAGTCTTAGGGGAGGGTAGGAAATTGGGAAAAACACCAAGAAAAAAGCAACTTGAACTTCCTACGTGTGACCCTTGCGCTAAGGCAGCACACTGTGCTGGGAGATGGATCCAAATCCCAGTGGAGCCAGGGCATTTCCACCAATGTGGAAGTGTGATAAGGCCTCTGGGAGAGGGAGCAAACTGGTGACATTAGCGAGTGATCACCACGGTAGCAAAAAGAGAGCACAAATTCATTCCTCCTCCTGCCTGTTGCTAAATGGGAAAAGCTGGGACGTTAGGTGGAGAAGGTGGAGGAATGCTCGATCTTCAGGTTTAACCTACCATGAAACACCTCAGTGTGTTTTGGGGAGTTTTCTAGATTTATTTCTTTTTGTCTGATAAGAGACTCTGAAAGAAACTGCTCAGGCATGACAGCTGTGTTTGATGATGAAGTACTGTCCTCTATCCACTTATTTATGTAAAAATCCCTGTATTTTAAGAAGTATGTTCTCCTGAGCTTCCTCTTCCTCCTCCCCTTTCCCACTGGATTACATGACTGACACTTTTGCCATGACAAATCCATGAGTGTCTTAAAAATTTACCATGAAAACCCTGGAGCTTTAATTATTGTGCATTTACATAATTAGTGCAAATACATGCAATTACCATGTGTACCTACACAATTACCAGCTACAATGATGTACTAACAATCCTTATTAAACTTTAGTGGGGGAGGGATGCACTGATTGTATGCACAAGCAACATCTGTAATTTCATCTTTTTTTTTTTTCTTGCCCTTATTTGAGATAGCTGTGAGTGTTTGGGGATGGGGGGGTTAACATGCTGAAAGCAGTGACACACTGAAAGTAGGTCAATAAGCTGTCCAAATTAGAGTTCTAGTGAGATGAAAATACAAGATAAATATTCCCAGCAATGTTTCCAGGATGCAGTAGCTTCTGCAGTTAGTGTAATACCGCCAATTCTTGATTACCCATGGGTTAATTACCCAAATTGTGAGGTAACTGTGCTGCATCAGTATCTACATCCTATATCACATCGAACAGAATTCCCAAATTTCTATCGCATCTGCACTCTTCCTGCAGTTGCAAGTGTCTGCACGACTGGAGTCCTCCTGACATGCCCCTTGGCTGCCGTGCTTAGCTGAATGTCTACTACTGGGGAAAAACAAGTGTTTCCAAATTACTTAATTATATTATTTATCTTAATTAATCTTTGAATTAAGATTGGGGGGGGAGGGAGGGGGAGGTTTCAGCTCATGAAGGCTCTCCCTTGTAAAGCATATGCTTCCTTTCTTATGGGAAGTATTTAATGTAAAAATCCCAACTATTAGGGAGCCTGCTAATTCAGTAGTTCTCTGGGCTTTTCTGTTCTCTAGGAATTTCAGTGGCCTTCTACTTCTCTTGGCTCGCGGACAGTAAAACACAGCAAATGATGCATTAGGGACCACACCTCTTCCTGTTGTCTTCAGTTTTGCACTTATTCTCCTATTCAGCTGTAAGGAATTTGTTGCCTGTGGTATTTTTGCGAGAGCGCCTTATTACAAAATTCTTCACTGCTCCCTCTGCCCTGTGTAGTCCCACAGAATAGGAAGGAAAACTGTTACAATCTTTTAGGTTTTTTTTTCTTGCTTGTTTTTGTTTCCTATCCTTGACAGATCACAGTTCAAGCCTTGATAGTCCTTTTGTGCCACTTGCACATATGCCTGTGGGGTGTACAGCCACACGGAAGTGCATGGGGTTTGATTTGTTTTGTACCTCTTCTTAGAGAGTAGAAAACCATACTTTTTGCTAATGCAGTGAAAAATTGAGAGGCTAATTGGTGCTGCTAAATGCAATAAAGTAATACTTTGGGCTCTCAGGCATGTTTTATGACCAATATGGCAATTACTGAATAAAATCCCATGCCCCAGAATGTTTATTTGTGTAAACAACTTATGGTTATTTATTCATATTTTATGAATTGATTTTTTTCTTTTTCCAAAATTGTATTAAACATCCCTTGTGGTACAAAATACAGTTGGTTAGGAAGAAAAATAATTATGCTGCGTGCTAAATGGGAGGACCCATTGAGAATCTGGTCCTAAGTGTGTTTAAGGCTACATTTTATTTAGCATGATTAGCTGTGTTACGAAGCATTATAATGTTCTGGCAAGCTCTGTCTGATAGAAAGCAGTCCTTGCTGTCCTTACAATAACATCTTGTTTTACTGTTGCTTGCTCTCCCTTCACGTTGTCAGGCTGGCTAGTTTAGACTGAAGTTTCTCACAGAAACTCAGACTGGAGCTCACCCCGACTTCTCCACTTGGTGCTGGTGTTATTTGTCATCTCAGTCTCCTGCCTGGGTCAGATAAGAGCCGAAGACAAGAGGAGAAACAGAAGTAGGACTCAACATTCATGCTCTACACATGGCTGCATTTGTTGTTCTTTAAATCTCGTTACCTTTCTCCATTAAAATTCAGTGAGGCTACAAGAAGACCTGCTTACTGTCAAAATCTGGCAGTAGGTAGTCAGATGATAGTGAGAGAGTAGTATTTCCTCCTCTACCATCTATGAAATGGGAATCCCCACCACAGACATCTCTGCTAACGTACCAAGTGAAATGCTCTCTAGGTAGCTACGTGCGTGTCTGGTTTTACATAAGGTTACCCGACTGCGTTATTTGGAGCAGATTAAAAACAAGGTCCTGACATTTGCAGTCACTCAAAATCCTTGGGTATTTTTTTTTTTCTTTTTGTAAGATCATGATGTCGCACACAGTGCTCTGGCCATCTTCCAGCTCTGCTAATTACGTTCTGTCTGAATATATTCTCCTGGCTTTAAACTTGGATAAGGTTTTGTTTTCTTTTTCACTTTTTCCTCCCAAAACCGTACGGTGTAGCTAGAAAAGGCTTTAATGACAACAGAAGTGACTAAAGTCCCTATTTACAAATCTCAGCCGCAGCGTTGGGAAGTTATTTGCTTTATGGGCAAGGTTTGCACGAGTCAAGTGACTTCACCCCAGACAGACCAAATTCTGATTGGAGGTTTCTCAAAGTTGAGATGCGCTCGGTTCTTGAATTTGGGCTTCAATTTGGCTCTGACAGGGCAGTGTCCTAACCTTCTTTAGAAGGGAAGATTGTATGCACTGGGGTGACTAATGTTTACGTCCCCATAAAAGTATACTTTCGGCACTATATAAATAGCATGCTTACAATGCCACGTTTCCTCAGCTCACATATGTTAAGTTCCTTTTCAGTACGTTACAAGCACAAGGCATGCCTTCTCTTCCTACCCTTTCAGCTCTTCTTTGTTTTTGTTTTGAAGCTGTATCCTTGACTCTTGAAGGCATACATCCTGGATTTCAGTGCTATCTTCCTACATAGTATTTTTAAAAGGCTTTATTCTCTCTGCCAAACTAATCAAATCCCCTTGCTTAATCCAGCTTGGTGTGCGTGTGAAGGCTGAGCACAGTGCTGTAAGCTACGGCTCTCGCCCTCCTCAGAGTATACCCCGTGCTTAACGGGGTGCTTAATGCTGAGCCATGGGTGTGAAGTTGCTCAGTGGTTCCTCAGGAGCCCTAGTTACTCGAGTCTTGTGTTTGCAAGACTTAGAGAGTTGTTAAGTGTATGAGTTGCCTTACCATAGCACCCTGAAGAGCCCCTAGAAGAGTTTTGGGCTTCTGAGTACATGGAACAATTTGCAGAAGACTGGCATAAACAGCAGCTTGGTTCAGAAAGAGTGACTGTAAAATGAGGTGTGAGTGTAAAGTCCCATAAAAGACACATTTTATCTCCTCAGTGACTAAAAACTGCCTTGATGCCCCTTTCCTTCCCTGTTGCACTGAAGCTCCTCTGGAGGAACCCAGTCCTTCATTTTAGTCACGAAATGACAATGTGAATTAAGCAGTATAGGTTAAGGATGACCAAAGAGGGATCAAATTTAAGACAATATGCAAATGTTTTCAGGTCTCAAAAGGAAAAGGGAAGGGAAAAAAAGAAAAAGCCCAAACCTCTTACTTCCCTCTTACTGCCTTGTAATTGTTTTCAATTTGTTTTTCTCAGTAAAACTGTTTACTTTTTCCTCTAGGACTCCAGTTGCACAACTGCAAATTTCCTTAATGCCTTTGCATAGCAATTTCATCTCTAATTTAAGAATCCAAATAAACCCAGTTTTCTTTCCCATACTATTAAGCAAAAGATAAAAATGGACATAGTCCTCAATAAACTGTTCCAGTTTCTCACCGCGCGTAGTGAAATGTGCACAGCCTGACTGCAGCCTCACTTGAACTTAATCTCACTTTCGCACTGGTGTAATTTAACTGCATCCAGTAGTGTCACTCCTGGCATCCTGCGCTGTTGTTAAGTCAGAAAAAGAATTGTTCTCCCTCATTGTGAGGAGATATTAGCTAAACTTCAGTGTAACTATTGATCTGAGAAAGCATTTGCATGAGATAAGCCCATGGGTTATGACAGAAGAGTAGATCAGAGATCTGTGTTGGTGCGTGAGCAGTTCCCTGAGGGCTTGGAAGGCTTCAAAATGTCTGCATCTGGGGAGCACCAGGCGTGGTGGTGCCAGGTAACTGACGGCAGTCACCTGATAAAACTTGGACAGAAGTCACCTAGGTATGTCTGGACACAGTGTCCCCGTTGCCCTCTCAATCAATTCCTTTTTGGTTACGGTGCGGTATGAGTTAGGATGGCAGCGAAGCCTAATTTGAACCCCAGCCGAGGAGGGTCAGGAGGAGGCAATACTCTGGTTTAACGTGCAATCCCCCGGAGGAGAGAGTTCAGCTCCGTCTTGGGCTGTATAACAGAGATGAGGTTAGCAGATTTGGCCTAATCCCCTGTGGACAGGCCCACCACGGAGCGTGGAATAATGTGGATAACGGCGTGCGTGCCGGCTCGCTGGCGGCCCCGCTGCTGCCGCAGCAGAGGGCTGTGAAGCCGGGATCCCAGACCCTCGTGCAGCTTAGACCCTAAGGCTCCCTTACAACAGCTCTCCACCCCAAAACTGTCAAGAGGGCTCATGTGCAAAAAGCAGCTCTGGTCCCTCAAACGGAAAGGGCCTAATCCTTGGTCGTGTTGCACATGCTGCTTTTGCTTTGCTCTGACATTGCAACAGAGTTGGAAAATGAGGCTGAGCAGCCAAATTTGAGAACTTTCTTTGCAGGGGCATTCTTGGGACAACACTGAACAACCCAAGCCAGCCCTGCCATACATCTAAACCCCTAGCCCCTAGCCAAGTGGCCAGTCCACCCTGTATGCCCTTGCAGGCAACTGGCAGTGAACTGGAGCAGCTCTAAAAGTGCTCTTTGTGGAGGATTAGCACAGTCCCTGGCTGAAAGAAAGACACATGGATGTGGGTTGGAGGCACCTTTCTATTTTCATGAATCATATCAGCACAGGTCAGAGAAAACTAAGGCCCTCCTAATCTTCAGGGAGTCAAATTTACAAACAAACTGATAAATACACTAGATGGAACTGACTGCTGGCAGCCACTTTTGGGCCAAACCCTAGCACAGCCTGTGGACAAAATAGGGAATATATCCCAGGAGACTGAGAAGGTGAAGGGCTCCACAGGGGCAGGCGTAGTGGTTGGGACCTGGCCATGACACCAGTTAACACTTGCTGTCACTGCAAGTGCTGCCTGATCTCTAAATGACNAATGAGGCTGAGCAGCCAAATTTGAGAACTTTCTTTGCAGGGGCATTCTTGGGACAACACTGAACAACCCAAGCCAGCCCTGCATACATCTAAACCCCTAACCCCTTCTTTCAGACCAAATGGCCAGTCCACCCTGTATGCCCCTGCAGGCAACTGGCAGTGAACTGGAGCAGCTCTAAAAGTGCCCTTTGTGGAGGATTAACACAGTCCCTGGCTGAAAGAAAGACACATGGACGTGGGTTGGAGGCACCTTTCTATTTTCATGAATCATATCAGCACAGGTCAGAGAAAACTAAGGCCCTCCTAATCTTCAGGGAGTCAAATTTACAAACAAACTGATAAATACACTAGATGGAACTGACTGCTGGCAGCCACTTTTGGGCCAAACCCTAGCACAGCCTGTGGACAAAATAGGGAATATATCCCAGGAGATTGAGAAGGTGAAGGGCTCCACAGGGGCAGGCGTAGTGGTTGGGACCTGGCCGTGACACTAGTTAACACTTGCTGTCACTGCAAGTGCTGCCTGATCTCTAAATGACCGCCGGTGGCCGAGGCTGTTGCAGTTGCGTGTCCCCTGTGGACGGGTATCACCTCCAGCCCCTTTGGTGACTCTGAACAGGGTGCAGGAGACCCCCATTTGGTGGAGTCAGGCTCCAGGGAGTTCAATGGCACCTGCTAAATCACTAAACTGATTTCCTGCAAGGCGTTTTTGTTTGTTTGTTTGTTTTTTCATAGCTGTGTACTGACCAAGCAACTTAGTTTCTGAAAGATGGCAGGGGGATGCACTTGGTAAATCCTGCATGATGTGGTGATGTGGAAAGTATTCCGCAGAAAAAAATACAAAAAGCTTGTAAATGTGTTACTACCAAGCCGTTTTCTGCCTGGACGACACCAGTGGAAGTTACGCTTAAACACAGTGGACAGGCTATGCTCTTCTAGCTGCTTTTCTGCACAGGGATACGCTTAATTTTCTAATCTTTATAATTCTGTAAGACGGTTTGGAGCAATGCAACATCAAACCTACTGCTTGATTTGCCAGTGTCCAACACACAAGTTCTGACACCTTACCAAGCTGATGCCTTAAGATATTAATTGCCAATTAATTTACTATTAAGGTATGACGCAATGACATCTGTGTGACTGTCAGGAAATGACTATTTTGCTGGAGTGCTGCTGTCGGTTACTTAGAAAGATGGGTTTGTTCATAATGGACGGATGCTGTGCAGGAGCGGAATGACTTCGGGGCTGCACTGGCTAAGCAGTCTGTCCATCTGTGGACGTGAGTGGGTCTGGCTCTGGGAGGAGGGCAGCGCAGTAAAAAGAAGGTGGTGAGGGGGTGACAGAGTAGCTGAGGGTGGCCAAACTCTGTGGAAGGGCTCAGTGTGGAGGTCCTCGCTCCTGGGGCTGAGACGCTTGGCCATTATGCAGCTCTTGAGGGCCCAGACCTTTGAAGAAAATAGAATCATAGAATGGCTTGGGTTGGAAGGGACCTTAGAGATGATCGAGTTCCAACCCCCTGCCCTGGGCAGGGACACCTCCACGAGAGCAGGTTGCTCCGAGCCCCATCCAGCCTGGCCTTGAACCCCTCCAGGGATGGGGCAGCCACAGCTTCTCTGGGCAACCTCTTCCAGTGCCTCACCCCCTCACAGTAAACACTCCCTTCGGGGGGGACGGGGCTCCTGCCTGCGGGGCCTGTGTGCCCCGCACCTGCCCCCTGGGCCTTAGGCCGAGGCGGCCGCGTCGCCACCACCGCAGCCCGGGCGGCGGCCTGCCCTCCCCGCCCTTCACGCCCGCGGACGGGGGAGGCCGCCGTCTCCCCCCGGGGCGACCCCCGCGCCTGAGGGGAGCGCTGAGCGGCGGAAGCCGAGGAGAGGCGACGCGAAGAACCACCGCCGCAGCCTCTCCCGGCCCCGGGCGGGCGGTGTGACCGGAGGGGTACGGGGGAGCCCCCGGTACGGGCGTCCCCGGGGGCGGAGGGAGGTCGGTCCCTGTCAGCGCCCCGGCTCCTTTAAAGGGGGGG
>JAHREE010000128.1:8837130-8919337 GCA_033628505.1 Tringa tobata | reverse complement strand
TTTTTTTTTTTTTTTTCAATGCATTGACATGAGAGAAGAGGATTTAACTTGGCAGCCTGAACAAATGCTCTATCAAAGGTTTCCTAAGAGACAGTAGGAGAGCGGGGGAGATGAATGACCTGGGGTAGTTTTAGGGTGCTACCTATGCGAGCTTTCTTTTAAATATGAAATGGCCATTTAGGACGCTGAATAAAACTGCGCGCATCAGAAAGGCGACAGGCTTATAAAATTTAAAAGGGCAAAAGCCCATTAATGCTGTGGCCAAGCTCTGGCTCCCAAGCTCTGGTTGAGTAGTTCCAACTGCCTCGAAGTGCCAAAGCTTTTAAGGAATCTTTAGCAACAGCTTCTCTCTGGCTGCGATATGGACCTTGGCCTTGCGCAGGAAGGTTAATGGCGCGGCCTCTCCTCCCCAGGCAGGGGAGTTGAAGGCGAGGGCACCAGGGGTAACGGGGGGTGAAGAAAAACTAGGAGAGGGGGGAGGAAAAAAAAAAAAAGAAAAAGGAAAAAAAAAAAGAACCCTACCCTGGGATGTACAGCTGAAACCTCTTGCTGGTGGGAACCTGCTGTGGTCGTGATACCGGGGCAGTAATTTGGCACGGTGGCAGAACTCTAACTCAAAAGTTCTACCAGCACCAGCAGAAAAGTTTCGCAGAGTAACATAGCAAAACTTAAACACGGCTGATGGTCTTTGGGAGAATAAGGATCCTTCTAGCAAACATAGTCGGTCTCGGATTCAAACCTCCACTTCCTTCTCTCGACTGGGGGGAAGTGTTCTGTGGCATCAATCTTCTCTTGGCGGGGCCTGATGCAGGTCTGTGAGTGCCAGAAGACTCGCTCTGACCTTTCTCTGCTCAAGTTGAGGATGTTGAAACACCAGCCATCAAACAAAAGACACATTGAAAGCAAGATCTGCAATGGAGCACGTGTGACTTTGAGGCCGGTTGAGTGCATTTGGGGACTGTTTTCCTCGGAGTTTGGAGTGGGGGGAGGAGAAAGAAAAGGCCACTTTATTTTTAAAATGAGGCTATGGAAAACATGACTTGAAATCCTCTAAATATCTTACAGTCAAGGACCTTTCTTCTTTCTTTACTTTTTAAATGTCTTAAAATGTCTTGATTTCTACTTTTTTACATCTGTATTTTTAATTACCAAATTACAAGAAGACTATTTCTCCCCATGGGTGTGAGGAAGACCAGGAATTTTGCAGAATCTCCCATGTTTTAAAAAAAAAAAAAAAGGCAGCATTCTGAAAAACTGTCTTTAGGATTACATTTTAAAACAATGAAAAATTTCCCGGGATTTAATTGACAGGTTGTGATTTTTATCTACTCAAGATAATGCTGCCTCAAAAGGTGGCCGATATAAAGATTATTCTGTAAATTGTAATTTAAATTTACTTTGGTCTTTCAGAATTTAAAAAGAACGCCCTCGGGACCAGCCGATATAGGTATCTAACCTGCCAATGGCACTCATGTCAACATGGACAGATGCTTTTATTGTTTACATTGTTTATGGTCCACAGTACCTTAAATAAACGTTGATCATGATTAGAAACAATAATTGAGTCTGTGGCAAAGGATCAATGAAAACTTTGTTTCAGGAAAGAAGTGAGTTGCTGTGTATATACACAGAGGGTGTTTTGTGCTGCCTGAGATGAAATAAAACTGCGATCTTAATGCCGCATACAATTCTGTTTTTAGAATATTTTCAGAAACCCACAGAAGATAATAGATCAGTTTCTGCATCGTCTGAAAGGTTTGTCCTGGTCGGCAGTGGTTACGAGGGGTGGGAAGGAGAGGAGGCTTTGTAGCACGTTTCCATTCATAACTTTTCTTGGGAGTTGCTTGCCTTTTACCCCAAACCTCTTCCACTTTTATAGGCTCCAAAGGTTTTGCGTCGACAAAGAAAAAAAAAAAACACCCACCAAAAAACAAACCCTCACGGATGGCAGTTACATCACTGATACTATAGTTGGAGACAATGTTGGCTGCTTTTTAGCAACTTGATGTTTGTACTAGCGGCCTGGAAAGCCTGGTTTCTCTCCTGAAAAGGAAGAAAAATAGATCCCAGAAAGGAAACAAAGTTGGAATGCCTTTTGCCTTCCACACTGTTGTTGATAGGCTCTGGGACAATGGGGAATCCAGCCTTTTTCCAGTCGCACAGAAGATAATGTGACTATGAGAAATGGCTGTGGTGGCTGGCCAGGAGCTGGTGGTGTCACGACGTGGGTGATCGAGTGCCGCCCGGGGAGGGAGCTGGGGTTGTTACGGCTTTACCTGGAAAGCCTGGTTCTCATAAATAAGTAGGACTGCAGTTAATGCCTGTGGTAACAAATTTGACCACTGTGCAATTGGCTGATTTGTTCACTCCTAGTTAGACCAATTTTTGTGAAATCCTATCCCGTGTTACAGCGAAGCGGCAAGAACATTGCTGAAGAGTTTGGAGTTGGTTTGTGTTTGTTCTTGTCAACTGACTGGTGTGGGACAAGGAACACAAGCCTTCTTTATCCGTTTGGATGTGTTTTATGGGAGAGCACGGTGATTAGTGCATCAATACAGACCACCACAGATGGGCACTGATATACCTGCCTCCTGCTCAGATACCCTATGTTTTCCTCTTTCACTGAATTTAGGTGTATGCAAGTTCTCCAGCTGCTGCTAAGTTGAGGCTGTCAGTGGTATTAGAAACCATTTCTGCTTTAAAATGGTGTCTTTGGCTTAAAACCAAAAGTTTTTAAATTGAAACGTTGCTTTATCATAATGATAATTTTTCCCCCATTTCTTTTTCCGAAAGCAAAAACTTCTTATGTGGCAATTCTCCGTTTCTTTATTTCCATTGGGTTTCATGCCTTCATGAGCGTTCAGCTTGGTTAACGTTAGAGTATTCTAAAGGTGATATAGGCTGCAAGAGAAGTGTCCAGGCAATGGATTGTAACGGATCTCCCCAGCTTGACTGTTGGAGGCAGTAGTGTATTATGAGAGTAGGAGATGGTCTTACACTTGTTACGTGTTTATTTTTGGTTCTAATAGTTTAAGATACGCTGAAGTTCACGTTGCTTGCAAAGGTGAGGTTTGCTGGCTTCAGTACAGTGCCACTACCCTTCCCTGCACGGAGCAGGGCAGATCTGTGTGGCCGTTGTGTATCTAGTAGAAGAAAGTTGTTGTTAGGCAGACAAAATCACTTTCCATCTGATTTCTCCTGTAAGAGTCAAAGGAAATTAAGTTACTCCACAGAGGATGACTCACTCTTAAAAGAACCTGCCCTTGTGAGGGCCCACATAGGTGATCATTTGATCCAGGCCACCTATAGTCTCCTTCAGGTTCTTATGTGTTTTAGACCTATAGCAGAGGGTAGGAGAAGTAATCTATTTGCCTATATTGAATCCTGGATCAGCGCAATGCAAATGGGGAAGGGGCGATGGCTGATGCTTTTTTTTTTTTTTTAAATAAGGTTTAGGATCTAATGAAATCTCTAAGCTCAAAAAGAGACTTCTGTTCTTTCCGTAGTTAATTCAATAAATCGAGCTGGTTTGTATTTTGTCTAGTGTATTAATATTGAGGTAGTCACATACAAGCTATCATGTTAACGTTCCATTAAGATAAATGTGGGAAGCGTAACCCTTGGTTTGTAATCCCGCGTTTGTTTTGACTCCACAGAGCAGCTTTGAATTGATTCCCAAAGTGTAGCAGGAAGGCTCTGGGCTCAACGCAGCGGGGAGGGAGGAAAGGAAATGGCTCAAAATCCATTAATATGCACAATGCCACAAACCTGTGGTAATGTCATAAACCTGTGGATTCGGATTGCCCCTACTGCTCATTGTTTGTTATTTGATTATTTTTTTTTCTCTTTCCTAACATAATGTGTATATGTCAGTGGATGGTGGAAGGCTGATTTATTAGTCGAATGTCCTCATTTTAAGACATCCTTCTCCAGGCGATCTCTGGCTGCCTGATCCACAGGTCGTGGTGTTGTCCTCTCGCTATAGAGCCATATTCCATTTTTTTGGTAGTCAATATTGGCTGCGAGTGCCAAGAGTCTGTGGTTCTGTAAGCCTTGTTTTTTTTGTTGTTGTTGTTTTGTGCCAGAGGAAAGCGGCAGTGCCATGGGTCTGGCTTTGAAATGGGAACAACTCAAACCTATAGATAATACACATGTGTCGTGAAAACTAGCGTGAGAATGAAAGCCACAGACTTTGTGTGCCTGATGGTGTCATGTAGAACCAGCATGGAAGTTGTTTGTCATCCTCATTTCGTCATCTTCAAACCTTTCTTGTCCTGGTGTTCTAAAGTGGTTATTTTAGAAAGTCTAAAGTGTGTTCTAAAGTCTGGTGACTTACTTTAGAAGTGGGTCTGGTCAGGACAGTGTTAACTAGAGAATACAAACTGGTTGATCTAATGTACAAATGTGGATAAACTCTCCCCTGCTCATATTGCAGCTCTTTGTACCTGTAAAAGATCATTTGCTGTCTTTGCTGATTAGGTAAAAACATACACGCTTGAGAAATAAGAGAAAAAGAAATACATTGACAAGAAGTTTGTGTTGTCTTGGAATTTTTTTTTTTTATGATTATTCCTTTGAGGCTGCAGAGCTGCGATGACTGACCGGCTGGCAAAGCCAATGGTATCTGTCTCTTGGAGATTTCTAGATAGACTCATAACTAACCAGAAGGGTTTATTTATTGGGGCTGCAGTGACATAGATATATGACAGAATAGTAGGGGCTTCAATTGGCCATTTAGTAGCAAAAACAGTTCCCTTGATGAATATCTGCCTGTTTCTTGGCTGTATTCCTGATTCCCTCTGAGAACAGCAGAGCCTTTTAGGCTGCCCTGAAATACACACCTCCTGTATCTCCATCAGTAAATTCTGAAGTGCAGGTTTCTCTTCCTCTCTTGTTTTTGAACACTCGTTCCAAAACCAGATGAACTGATCGAATACAGGCTTAGTGTGTAAATAAGGGCATCGTGGGACTGGGGTGGCAGGGCAGGGCAATGCTGGGGCTGCTTTACCCCTGGGCATCTGGCGTGTGAGAGGGTTTGAAATTGGACTGCCTTGGGAATTGCTCAGAAGCTGGGGGGGGTCTCCCCTGTCTGATCATGATTTCTACCTCCCCAAAGGCAGAAGTTGTCTTAAGCTCTTAAAGCTTCTTAAAACTTTTCTTTAGTGTGTCACTGAAGCTCAGACCCTTCCCCGATGTTCTTTGCTTGGGCATGGTCTGGGTTGTTGTCCAACACCCACCTGGTAGATGTCCGTCCTCCAGCACAAAGGTTACCATCTGCCTTTGGTTATTTTAGAGGTGTGAGAGTGCAACAGGGGAAAAAAAACAAACAAACAAAACCAGAACACCACCACAAAAGAGTTGAGTGACAGTGAGGAAAGGCTCGTGTCTTCGGTTGCAGGACCCCCACCCCTCCAACTAAAGCCACTTTCCCAAGGAAGCAAGAGGAACTCGCCAACCCACTGTCCTGCTGCCCCAGTGCCTGGTTTGAGCAGTACTTCTGCTCATGCTCGAAGCCCCATAGGTGGTTTGAAAATAAGAAATACGTTGCATATCATTGCTTTAACATAAACCTTAGTCTTCCTTAGCATTGCGTGCGTCTCTAAGCTTTTTGGCTGTTGTAAATGACAGAAAAGCTTTATCAATAGCAATATTTTCTTAGAGAACATTTCTGGTTAAAATACATTGCAAAAGTGCAAGTTCCTACAGCTAGAGTAGTTTGAAAACAAGCAATGTCACTCTTTCATTTTAGAACTATAACATATTCATAGGTCAAGGGAAGACCCATTTGGTTATCTCCCTTCCCCCCAAAAAAAAAGCAGGAGAAAAGCTTTAAGAAGCAGTTTTAGATACTTTGTTGACATTGAGTTCTTGGAAGAGCAGTTTGTTTATATATCTATCTATATACGAAAGAGAAGGGTTTATTATCCCCCAGGTTTGCAGGGGGGGAGAAGAATGATGTGGTTGTCAGGCAGTCTACCCAATCTCTTGGTGTCCTCCTTGTAAATTCTGTGTTTGTTTAATGCTCTTATAACCCTTTTCCCAGCAGTGGGATCACAGAAGTTAACTTGTTTACAGCTGGTATACAGCTTATGTTGGCCTCCCTTACAGCAACCCAGTGTTTCCCCCAAGCCTTTTCAAAGAAAGCTTTTCTTCCCTCCTCCACTTAGCACAGGTTGATGCACTTTACATTTGATTAAACAATTTTTTTTTTTTTTTTAAAGACTGGGATGTTTGGTCTAAAAAGACTCCAGGCCAGTGAACTGTCATCCTGTAAATGCTCTTGGGATCTTGACGATCTCTGTGTCGAGTTCACTACCTGTACAAAACTATGAAGTCCCACCTAGCCACTGAGATGTAGGTGCTCTCTCTCAAGATACTGAGTTGCAGTGGGTACACGGGTGGAAATGTGGGTTGCAATTCTGAAATTGAAAACGTGAACTCAGCATGTGTTGAATTTGTGAGGCTGTTGGCAAACTAGTATTCGGCTTCCCCCCATGCACAAGTCCCTTCTTTCTTGCTTCTGAGAGATCTACCGTGATATGTCTCACCTGGTGAGACTTAAAGCAGCTATCAGTCCTCCCTTAAGAAATTTGTTTTGGCAACTATGTTTCCATCTTTTCCTGTCCTCAAGTATGAAATTTCTCTCAAAATTTGCATCACTGTTTTAAAAAGTATTGGGTTGCAGTCCAGCTGGAGTTTGATGCCGTTAGACATGGGAGCCTACTAGCTTTCCGACTGAATGCAAAGCTTTGGCTCTTGGCACTGTAAAACTCTTGACATCTCGCACATTAAAATCATAACAGCATTATGTAAGGAGAAGTTATTTTGGGTCACTAGCACATCTTTCTAAGACTTGATTAAGGCAACCTTGCAAGTTAAAACATTTGGGCTCGCGTCCTCCTCCTTTTGACTCCTGCAGCTTTTGGACGGTGTGAGCGTGTGGGTGGTGTGTCCTTTCCCTGCTCGTCTGCCCTCAGCTTTGCTCAGAACCTGCTCGGAACAGTTCAGGCTTCTGCGGGGACCCCTTGGGGGAAGGCTCAGCCCCTGCCTCTTTGGGCTGGGACTGGAAGGAGAAGCTGAGGGGGGATCTCTGTGACCCACCTGCTCTGGGCTCCCGGCAGCTCCTGCGGCAGTGCGGGGACAGGAGCTGCCTGGGAAAGTGGTTGGGTACCCAGAAGGACTTAAAAACCCAGACAAACAAAGTTCCACCTCCACAGTTGGCACCCGCTTGTTTATGTGTAACTCCGGAGTCACCGTTTTCAGTTGGCCTTGTTGTTCTTTACCGAAGGACAAGTGAAACTATGACAGCAGCTGTTGGTGACCAGCAAGCAACAAAATGCAGAATAAAT
Organism: Tringa tobata; assembly: GCA_033628505.1. Taxonomy (NCBI): domain Eukaryota; kingdom Metazoa; phylum Chordata; class Aves; order Charadriiformes; family Scolopacidae; genus Tringa; species Tringa tobata. Next base: position 8,911,988 of record JAHREE010000128.1, on the reverse strand, counting down.
CTGGGGAACCTTTGAAATGTTTGTTAATACTTAATCCTGGTGTTTAACAAAGATACAGTTTACACATGAAAGATGCCATACTTGGACTTGTCTGGGTGGTGTAAATGCTTTACCTTCAAGACCAAACTGTGCATACTGGGTGATCCTTGGGTATGAATCACAAATAAAGGGAAGGCCATTCAGACCTTGTTTATGCTTCAGAAGGAATCAGCAACAGGACACAAGATAAATATTTTTAAACATTCACATGGAATTGCCACGTCCTCCCACGTCCGTGCAGCGGGGAGCGATGGGCACGGCTGGCGGTGGCCCTGGCCGGAGCGGGGCAAGTTGAGAGAGCAGAAAGTCCTCCTTGGCACAGACCAGATGATGCTCGGGGCTGCACAGGCTTGGGCGAAGCGGTGGCTCTTTCTGCAAAGGGCAGTGCTGTGGGTGGTGAGCAGTTCAGATCCTTTTTTGATTAAAGTGGGTTCTGAAAATATTTGCAGTCACTCTTATTCCACCTGCATCCGTGGCAGGTTGTTCTTTGTAAACTGATCGGTTGGGAGGTGTCTGGGACATGTGGGGTCTGCAGGGGAGAGGAGGAGGAGGTGGCTGCTGGAGGGGTCAGAGCCTGGGTTTGAGGAATTGATTGGAGAAGCAGATGGGCACCTTAAATTCAGGACTGTGCTTGTCTTAAGCAAAATGTCGAGGTCGTTTTGTCTCTAAATAAATACAAAAAATATGTGAAATTTAGGATTCGTCTGTTGAAGTTTCTTTTGTTAACAAATTGATAGGTGGAGCATCCATCTTGAGGAGTTTGGCACGTTTCCTCTTAGCTAACCTGGAGCTCTGCTGAGGGGTGGTTAGTGCACTGGGTTTAGGGCACTGTCCTCTAACCTTTGGATATCTGGCCCCAGAGCTGTGGTGGGTCCTGACGAGCCCTGTGTGACACTGGACCCGGTACACCTAGTACGGCGCTCTGTCTGTCTGTCCTACAGCTGGGGCGCTAGGCGTATGCAGGTAAACATGTTAACGAGCTGAAACCAGGAGTAAAGTAGTCGATAGCCAGGCCGCTGTTGTGCGGCAATGCCGTGGTGACTAAGACAACGTTGATGGTTTCCTTATTGGCCACCATCTGTCCTCTCCTGGCTGGCGCCTGGTGGCTGGCACTCAGCCTCGGGGACCAGCGCCGGGGCTGTGGGGTGGGCAAGGAGGGGAGGAGGATGCCCAGTAGGTTTCTGGTCACGGTTGCACGATAGTTGTGTCATTAAGTTTATTTAATCACTCTCAAAAATTCCAAGACGGTGTTTTCACTGTACCCTGAAAGGTTTTGCATCTCGAGTGCCCGTTTAAATTATTTATTCAATGCCTGAACTTTTTGCAAAACCTTTTGTGAAGGGAAGTCTTGTACCGGTGCCTGTTTTTAGAATATTAGTGCTTTGAAAATGTCAACCAAACTTCTGATGTTTCTGGCGGTTTTATCGTGTCGTATGGTTTGAAATCCAGGTTTAAAACTTTGAATTTGATCACTCAAAAGGAAACAGCGTGTCAGTGTAGAGTCTTAGTCCTTTGTCTGAAATTGCAGCTACAGCCCTCGATGCCTCTTTATTGAGAAAGAGAAATGTAAATCAAAAATACTTGTAATGTTGCCAGCATCTTGTCTGAGCAATATCCCAGTGTATTAAATCATAAAATGAAGAAACATAGTACGTATCTCCTGTCATATGAAAAATATATTTTTAAGTATATCTTTGCTCTATTCGTGCTCCTCGGTGTTCATGAATTTATGCTTTATTTTGCTGTAGAAACTGGTAGCCAACTTTGCATGGTAAACTGTTTATAGAAGAAACAAAAGATTGGGGAGTCAAGCTCCCCTTTTCACCGTTGCACCTGATTTAAGGATTATTTGTAGGAAATGAAAGATGAATGCACATATGCTAGCCTCTCTTAAAGATTGCCTGGCTGCTTTGTTTAATAAGGATAAAACCTCCAGAAGAAGCACTGAAAGGCAGGAATTCTCTGGCAGTGGATCTATTTGTGTTTTTAACGTGGAATATTTTTAGCCTGAGATACAAAAATACGTACTTTTTGTATCCAAAGAGACTGTTGTTTCCATTTATATTAAAACCCTGGATGGGAAACAAGATGTTAGACCTATTATAATGCAACCCAGTAATTAACATATGTTGGCCTGCCTCTGCCAAGGCTTTCCTATGAGTAATGCAAGTTGCGCAAGTAGAGGAGTCAGGTTGTTTGTCAGTGAAGAACCGTACATCTACGCATGAGTGATCCAATCCTAAAGACATCATCTGAGCATGGGATGTGAATCTGTGTTTGAATCTAAGAGCAATTATAGTTTAAATGTCCTCTCAGCTGTGTTAGGTTGGGGAAAAAAAGATACTTTTGTTTTTTTCTCCTCCGTTGCCAGTAAAATACTCTCTTGTCCAGTATTAAGAAAAATGGGATAATGATTGATGGAGGAAGTTTCAAGTTTTTGGTTGTATGGGGTTTTTGTGGGTGGTGATGGGGGGGGGTTTGCTCTGTGTGTGTGTGTGTGTTTGGTTTTTTTGTTTTGCTTTGGTTTTTTTTGTAATTCTCTGATTCCTGAGTGACTGGAGTGAGGAATCTCAGGGAAGCATTCAATAGTAAGGATCCTCTGTCTCTGGCTTTCGGAGACATGTGTGCATTGCAGTCACGTCAGGTGAATGCCAGGTAGTTGGATTCAACTTTTCAGCAGGGGAGTGGAGTGACTTAGTTAAACTGAAAATGTTTTCTCTATGATCAAACGCCTGTAAAGCACGTAGTGCATGTACTCCCTATAGATGTGTTACTTCCACCCAAATACATGCCTTCTGCAGTTATATATAACAGGAGAGGCAGGAGGTAGAGTAAAAGCTGAAATAAAAAATAATTTTAAAAAAAGTATAAAAGCATAGCCAAGTTCAGCTTTTGCATGGTGGATTTTTTTTTTTCCCCTAATGAGGTGTAAATGACCAATTCAGACCTATTTTCCTAATAAATATTATGGGAAGACAAATGATATATTGTGGATTTAAATGACTGAAATGCATCCTCAGAGCAGTTTGAAGGTCATATATTCTTGAACTCTGAAATGTGCTCCAATTAGTGTTCTATTTAAAAGCAGATTTTGTTTCTTAACCTGAAAGCAGGCTGTTGCACACCAACTAATGGTTTAATGTGGGCTCACAATTAGTGACTGCTCACTTCTGCGCGCTTCTCTCAATGTGACCCCCATCATCTTGGTTGGAGGGACTGGAACATGGAGAGATAATAGGATTAATCAATATCTGTATACATTGCAAGTATTAACAACTTTCAAACACCAGAGGTTTTTGGGTACTTTATCGCGATAGAGTAAAATGCGTCATCATTTTTTCCTCTTGGAGAGTTATGTGTTTAATTTGAAGTTTATATTTTGACACTATCTGTTCAGCTATAAATAAAGCTTGACTATGGCAGTGATGGCCTTCAGGCTATCTTTTGATTGTAAAGTCACAATTGTTTTTGCCTTGAGTGCCATTTTCAAGCTGTGCAGTGTGGACGGCGTTGAAGAAAAGATCTTACAATACAGAAAGTGGGTTTTGTTGCTTGGAGTACTGATTAGACTAATTTAAGATTGCCAGCCTTAAAATATTCGGCCACCAGAAGCCAGGCCTTTAGAATAATTTTAAATAATAATAAGCTTGTGTTCTTTTGCAAAATGTGCCTTTTGGGGCATGTTTTCAAGTTTCATCCTGAATCACAAGCACTAGAAACTCATTAAATAAACAGAGATGCTGTTAAAAATCAGTTGACTTAAGGAGCTGGAGCTTCAGAGTACGCACGAAGGTAGTATTGGGCTTAGCTCCAGGATTCCTTTTTTCACTTTCTGTTGCACTTTGGTGCCACGTTGGGTGGGGGTAGGTCCAGTTGGCACCCGGGGGCTGTTTGCTGCTCTCTCTCCAAGGAGGGTGGTGCAACTGGTGGTGGCGTTGAGGAACGCCGCTCGCCTGGTTTTCAAATCATCGAGCATCTCGAGGCTCCCCAGAAGGTTAAGGAAGGAATGCAGTGGGTCAGAATTTTTTTTTTTTTTTTTGATTGGGAAATTCGTAACGTCTAGAAAACACACTGAGATCTTTTAAAAGTGGAACTGTTGGATGTAAAATCTGCTTCCCCCTCCACTGCCATTATTCTAAAATGGGCAGATTCAGCAGATTTTTAGGAGATGCTGGAAAGCCCGGGTAGTCTAAGGGGTGGGGGGGAAAGCTGGCTGGGAAAAATACATGGTGAGAAAGGTGTAGCTGCATTTACCACCTGCTTGACATTTTGGCCACAGAAAGTGAAATTGCTGAATTCATGTTAATGTATTTATTGTGCATTCAAATACCTGTCGGAAGGCTTTGTGGTCTACGGTTACTATTTTTGTCTTCATTTACAAACCAGCAGGTGTTCACAGGCCTGTTGGACATCCATCCTTTTGAGGCATTTACGAGTAAACGTTTCTGGCTGTCATAATTTTGGTTGGTCAAGTCCACATTAATTGCTGCACTCCGTGCAGTTGTTCTAACATTTAAATACTGCCTGCGAGTAGGTTTGATTAAAATTACATCTCTAGGTGCGCGCTAAATACCTTTGATACCTCACCTACAAACAACTGTAGAATGGTTGGTGAGAATGACAGCTGCAGGCAATAAGCGAGGACAGTAATAGAAGTCTCAGTGCTGGAGAGAGCATCATAAATCATGAGGCGAGAGCAGCGTGTGTGCTGACAAATCGGCCAGCAGCTGCAAACAGCATCTTCCAGGTAAGAATTATTGCGCTCGCTCCCCGATAACTGCTCAGAAACCACCTCTTCCTTGTATGTGGGCGACTTCGCCCCTGCACGGGTAGTCACGGCGGTGTCAGCTCTGGTGTTTTGGCTGGGGATGGGTGTTTTTGCCTGGTGTGAGCTACCTGCTGGACGCTGGGCCTTGGTTTTCTTCCAAGGTGTGTTCAAGTGCGCGTTTTCTCTTTCTGGGAGGAAAATCCCCATGCTTCTTGCAGCTGACGAGTTATTTTATTTAGTTTCCTCAGAGGCTTCGGAGAGGTGTTCTTGACAGGTGGAGAGAAGGGAGATGTATTTGGCTGGCTTTAAACTCACTTGCTTTGTTAGCCCTTGCTGGAGGGAGCTCGGAGGAGGTGCATATGCCTCTTTAAAGAATAAATAATAATAATTAAAAAAAAAGCCGTAATGATGCTGTTTAAGTACAGGAGATAACGATCTAGTCACCCAGAAAACAATCTTACTCTTCTAATGTGAGAGAAATGAAAACAATTTTAATGAAATAATGATAGGAAACAGATGGCAAAAGGCTAGCAACTGAAATGTTTTTTGAACACTAAAAAATAAGTGTCAGACACACGTCCCGTATTGTAACTATAGCTAAAAGCGTAACATGACAGAATGTGTTTTAAAATGTTGAAGTCCTTTTTGTATATAATTCAACTTTAATCCCTTGGTTTTTGGTTAATTGGCTTTAATCTTGGTAAGTTAAAGGCTTAGAAGTTTTGATGGCCAAAAGTTATTGCCGCTTTCCTCAGGCAAGTGAGTTTGAGACCAATGCCACGCTCCAGAAAGGTACAGCACTTTGCAGACATTCGTAGCTGTATCGTGTGATCTCGGAAGACTCCCTGTTTGAGTTCATATGCTTTCAGTTTGTCTGTGGCAGGAGAAAAGTTGCCAACACCTGCGAGCTTGCTGTGATTGCAGTGGGCAGGGCAGCTCCGGGTGTGGGGAGCTGGGTGGCCGAGGTGCGAGGCTGCACACAGGTTCAAAATGCAACAGTCTTCTATGCACCAGGAGCCATCACAACTACTGAAGGTACCTTAAAGATCATCGAGTTCCAACCCCCCTGCCCTGGGCAGGGACACCTCCCACTAGAGCAGGTTGCTCCAAGCCCCATCCAGCCTGGCCTTGAACATCTCCAGGGATGGGGCAGCCACAGCTTCTCTGGGCAACCTGTTCTGGTGTTCTGCTACTGTAGGTGTGATGGCAGTGGAGTATGCCGGGCAGTGGTGTCCCATCCCTGCTGTAGAAGCTGTACTTTAGTATCTCCAAGGAGTTGAGAAGATGCTTTCAGTTTTGCTGTGCTATGCTTCTGTTCAGACTGCGTTTGTCTTCCTCTGGTACTTTAAACTGTTTACTTAATTCATACAAATAAAACATTCCAAAGAAATGGTCCTTTAAACTTAATCATTTAAATATGGGATAACTATGGGTCCCAATTTACACACACACACACACCCACTGAGCAGCAGGGATCGGGTCCCTGATTGAGAAAAGGCTTTTGGTTTTTTGGAATGTTTTTAGTTTTCTTTTGTGTGGCTGTTCATTTTTGTTGTTGTTTGTTTGTTTGTTTTTCTTGTTAAGGTTCATTTTCAGCTGAATTAAGCTACCACTGATTGGTACCACTGTCTGCGTGACTGCCTGGTCTCTGTATTGATGAAAGGCACTGTTGGGAACACCTCAGCCAGGCTGGTGGGAGGGCCAGGACCTCCCCTTGGGCTCAGCTCAACAGGCTGTGACACTTTCCCAAGGGTCTTCATCCACCTTGCAGTTCCCCTGAAAAACAACCAGCATTTGTACACACCTCCCAGCAGTACCCCAGCCTGGTTTTCCAGGAACACTTTTTTCCTTCTATAGAATATTCTTCTGAAGGTGATAAATGTCCAAAATAAGTCGTTTTCCCGTGTTTTTATGGTATTTATGTAGTATGCATAATGTCTTCAAAGACGTGTTTGTGTGCGTTTTTGTCTATCCAACTCCTGTTGAACCTCTTTCCAGCCTCACTTGATTCAATACTGAAAATGCTGAAGGGCACCATTCGTCAGCTGGTAGCATGGTGATTTTTAAAAATAAGCTGGCATACATGGAACTGCTGGAGCTTTGCTGCTGGCAGCATGGGGCTTTGACTGTGTCCCCGGTGTGGTCATGGTCCTGCCCATCCCCTCTGCCACCAGGAGCTGCAGAAGGGAGGTGTGTGGGTGCGTCAACTCCCATCTGTGTCATTTTTCTCCTCTGGAAGGCAGGGAGAAGTGTCTCAGAGGTGGCACTGGCTGTGCCATCAGCACAGGGTCAGTGGGCACCAGGAAAGGTAGGGTGACATAGGAGCAAGGGGCCATCACCACACTGTGGGGAGTGGCTTGAGTGTGGGGCAGCATCCTTTCCTCATGGCTTTTCCTGGCCAGGAATAAACACCACCATTAATACTGTGGGAGCTGTACCACGATGCCCAGCATAAACACTGTAGTCTGTGAGAAAGATGGACAATCCCTGTTTCCATCCTCAGGCTGTGGTTTTGCACTGTCAGGACTACTTAAGCCTCACGGTTCCCTGCTGCATGTTATTCCCACCCTTACGCCGCGTTAGCATCAATGTTTGTGCAGGTGGGCGATGGGTCAGACTGGTGAACTGATGAAGATGAAAACAAAAAGAAAAACCGTTTGTATTTTGTACTTAGTTTCTTCCTTCTCACCTGTAGCCCCTTGGATGGGTTCTCCAGCCTGTTTCCTTGTGTGGCTGCACGGATCGCCGTGCGAGCACCACGCAGGCAGCAGCAGAGGACTGGGAAGCCAAGCTGCTTGGAGGTGGGAAAGAGTGCTTTAACTGGCACTCCCACCTGGGAAAGTCACATGGATCCACAACCTCACAATTAGCAGAAAATAATAAAACCAGCTCAAAAATAGATTGGATCAAGTGATTAAAACCACAGTATTTTGATTGGCATAAACTTGTTTTCCTGTGAGTACCGGAGCATCTGCTGCTGGGGGCAGGTAGATTCTGACTAAATTAAAATATAAATGGCATGTAACCTTCTCTACATCAGGCACCACTTGTCTGTTAGTACATCCCCTGGAACTGGTCAGGAGGCCTGAAAACAGGAACCAGCCAACCAAAGAGAGCTTGCTTAGTTCTGCAGCGCTGTGCCCGTGCCTGATGCCAGCTGGTTCCTGCCTAAAGCCCTTCATCCTGTGCATGAGCTTGGGAGGCTGGAGGCCTCCTCCATCTCCAATGATGTGACTGGGGAAGTGAAGTGATGCTGGAAGAGCTCAGTCTCCGGCTGTACTGTTGGTCTGTGGTTGAGGACACCAGAGGAGCATGGCAGGGCCAGGGCTGCCCACCACAGAGCAGCCCTGTGCCTCCCCATGCCCAGCCGGGCTGTGTGGGACCATCCTTGTTTTGGTGCTGCCCAGTGCTCTCCCGGGGTGGGGATGGGTAGTTTGGGATTGCTGGAGAAGCTGAGCTGTTTAAAGTTCTCTCATACCTCCTGGTTGGTGGGAGTAGTGTGTGAGCTGGCACCGAAGCCAGCTGTGGTTCTTCCAATTCTGACAAAGTCCCCCCCGCCATGCCGTGCTGCTCCTGAAAACGTTTCCAGAAGGTGTCTCTGGTTTCCACAGGCTGGAAGTCCTAATGTGGATCTTACAGGACATGTTGGTTTTTTCCAGTTTGGGATTTTTTTATTTTTTTTTTTGTACAAACTGCTTTTCAACTGAAATGGATTATTTCCTTTTCTGTCAAACCGGGTCATGGGAACTTTTCGGTGTACAATCCGGCAGGAGGTAGCACTAAGCCCAAAGCCCATCCTCCCCTCCGGTTGGTGTGTGGCTCAGAGGATACCTCCAGCACACCCATCCGTGGCGGAAAAAGCCACCGTGTATTGTTATAAAGCCCACAGCCAGATCCGAAGGCTGGAGCCTGGAAGGGGGGGGGAGGCAGGCTCCCGTTTGGGGAGCTGAACTATTCCCGCTAGCATCTGCTCTTCCCACCCTTCCTGCGGGAGCCGGCGGCTGGTGGGCGACCTCCTCTCGGTGCCCGCGTAGGGCAGGCGGCTCCTTTCCGGGACCTCCGCCGAGGCCAGCTGGCAGCAGCCCCTGGCTCCCTGCCTCTCCCGCTCCCTGCTCGGTTTTTGCAGCTTTTAGAGCCGTTTTTGGGGGCTGAAGTGCCGCCCAAGGAGCTGCGCTGAAATCGGTGTCTTTGGCGCGTTACGCGGTGCCTGGCTCGGTGGCAGCCCTGGTTGGTGGCTGGTGCTCCCGGGCGCTGCGATAATATAAATATAACCCTTATTATTAAACCAAGCGTGTTGTCGAAATGCCAGTTGTGATTTTTATGGTGTTTTTTTCCTCGTGTGCCGTGTTTCTTAGCTCTCTGTTTCTAGCGTTGTTCTGTTGCTCCCAGCGTGGGGGCTGGAGCTCAGGAATCAGCCCGCACGGGGCCGTGTCACCTCTGGGGGCTGTGACATTAAGTGTCTCTGGATGTCTTGTGGGTGTAGGTGCGTTAGATCCCTGGGGTGCCTTATGGTCCTATGGACTTGAGTGTCCTCCCTGATTATTTGGCACGTGTTAGTTCTTAGAGGACGTTCTCTCTCTTTGTGCCTCACGCGAATGAGGTGCTACAGACCTGTTGAACAGAAATGCATAAAACAGTCCTCTTCAGCTTTTGGAGAAAATTTCCCCGAATAAAAGCAAGTGAGAACCTTAAACCAGCCAGTATTTGCCTTCACTTTTCTATGGACGCTCAACGTCAGTGGAGTGTTCTGAAACATTCGTAATACCTGGTGTTAACAAGTACGTGCACATACAGGTCTAGGCTTGGTCCCTACTTTGGGAACAGATTTTTTGAAGAGAACTGCCGTTTGGGATATAACACAGCATAAAGATTATAATGAAGAAAATCATGTTTGAATCAGAATACAGCTGATAACTTTGCATGCAGGTGCTGCCAACCTTTATTGTAAAATAGCTTTTAATTTCTCCAATTACTTTTTTTGAATTGTTCTTGAAAATTCAAATTAGTCGTAGACCTCAGCAAAAAATAAAATGAGTTATGGTTGAAAGCAGAAATTGTGAATATCCTTATGCCTTGCTTGCCTTTTTTGTCAAAATTTTGTTTCTATATAGAAAGTGAATTATTGAGAAATGCTGCTTTTTATAAAGCAACTGATTCTTGAAAATGCCTGAAACAGGCCCTTATTGCATTAAGTGCAATGCATACTATTTCTGAAAAGTTGACATTTTCAAATAATAGGAAATGAAGCATGCAAGCTCCAAATTCTTGCAAGTTTTCCAAGTTATAGACAGCTTCTAAAAATCAACATCACAGGTTTACTTCTGCAGAGGTTATGCCTTTTCCTTTCATGATTGGTACTTTAATTATATTCCGAACAAACTACCATACTGAAATCTTTCTGTGTGTCAAGATATTAAGAGTTACATAGCATAAGCTTGTGCCATTAATATTCATTGTGGTATTTCGTAACTGTATCTGTTGAGCAGCACTGATTGAATTTAGTGAAATTGTATTGTTTAAAATCCTTTTCATTAATACATTAAACTCATAGCATATTACTGAAATCAGTTTGTATACAGGCATTTGATTTTCCTTTTCTAGCCTTATTCAGGGCAAGAGATTGTTTGCATCCATTAATGTCACGTTAGGGAAATTTGGGCTAGAATTTGATGGGCTGCTGTGTTCTGGTAGTTACAAGAACTGTACAGATTTCAGAAGTTACTGGTGAGAATTCAGTGTATTACAAATTAATAAACAGTTCTAGAAGATGTTATTTATGTTGAAGCACAAAATAAATATAGAATATTCTTTTAAAGTGAAAATTGTTTGGGGGATTTTGACTGTTGGTGAATCACTCTGCCAGGCTTTGTGGTTTTAAAGATTTAATTTTTTTTCTGTCCTATTTTGCTATCAAAGGCTCTACACAAACAGAGGAAACTGGCAGATGAGCTGGTCTACGGGAGGAAATAGTTAAAGTAGCTAAGCACAAGTGCTATCAAACACATAAACAAACTTCTAAAAGTAACGTTCATATTAACATCATTAACTTACTATTTTTAAATGTTCCTTATGACTGATGATGAAGAAGGAAGAGTCTAGAAAGTACGATGTTTAAAGTGATTGAGCCCTGTTTCAACACTGGAAAGTTGGGCTGCATTCAGCAGTTTTGGTGTTTTTTGTTTCTTTCTTTTTCCCCTCTGTGTTCTATGAGTTGGTTGGGAGGCGAAGAGCAGGCTCAGCCCTGCTTCGTGGGAGCCAAGTGCTGTGCCCTACTCTGGGGGTCTGGGAAGGGAACACTGCTGCTCGTGCTCTCAAAAGGACTTTCTGTCTTTCCAAGTTTAAATTATTGTGAATAAAACTTAGAGTAGGCTACTAAAAAGTTTTACTTTTGTGGGCATTTTTTTTTGTTTGTTTTTCTTTTTTTCTTTTTTTTTTTTTTTAAATCCTGAAACTCATTTAAACCCCCCTGCCCGTAGAGGTCAGGGGTTTATCTGTGTGCACACCAGGGAAATCACCACTGAGGCACATGAGCTGCCTTCTTGCTAACTCCTGTGTAAGGTTTTGTAGGGAGAGAGTAAAATTGGGCTTACAGTGTCCATTTAGTACCCCGCTCAAATTAATCTGTGTGAGATTTCAAAATACATGTAGTTATTCAACTTTCACTGTAGTTCTTTGACCATGTTTTTGCAGAACACTAACCACTTATAAGCAGCTTGGGGTCTTAGGTTTTGGATTTCCACGTTGCTCCTCCTCTGTTTGCGAGCCAGGCAACACAGGATAGGGATAATGCATGAAACTGAGAAAGTGGCTCGCTTTGTTGACCCCAGCTGCTCAAGAACCAGGTGATATACTGAGCACAAGGGAGGAAAATCAAAGTTACAGTCCTGTAAATATTTATGTACATAGTTAAGGTTAGACATAAAAATGGTTTTTTAAACTCAGTTGAACTCCTTGCACATAAAGTTAAGAATGTGTGTAAATATTTGCAGTCTGGAACCTATTTCAGGTTTTTAGAATATTTAAAGTACTTTAAAAAATTCTTTTTCTTTTTTACTCTTTGTTCCCTTTTTTAAATAATAATAAAAAAAAAATACTTCAAGGCCCAGTGCTGCAACAAGATGTGTTCAGAGAATGCAAAACCAGCTGCATGGGTAACTCCTCCCGGCAGCAGCAGGCAAGGTACCAGCTGGCTCATCGACCTGCCAGAGTCTTTTGTCTCCATGTTGGGGCTCTCTCCAGCAAGAGTTAAGTGTTCAGTTAGAGGGCAGGAGGCTTGGCTTTGGGTCACTGAACTCCAGGCTGCGGTTGTCTGATTCAGCTAATTCTTCCCTTCCAGACTTCTCAAGTAACTTTGAACAGATTGCTCAGACTCTGAGTGCCTGCGCGTCCCAGTAATAAAATGGGGTTAATTATGCAATCTTCCATCTCCTGCCTGGACTTCCCCAGTGTATGTGCAGGAGCCAGTTTCACGGTGCTACTGAAAGAAAAGTAATTTGTGAGGTCCCTGGAAGTGCAGGTGTTGGGCTGGCTACCTGGAAATAGGAAGGTTTGTATTTGTGTAGGGTCTCAAAAGCCTAACAGATACCAGTCTTTTCTAGAGAGCTGTGGTTTTTTACTTATTTTATTAGCTCCTGGTGCGAGGGAAGCGATGTTATCCTAGCAACCTGCTGTCTTCCTTTGGGCTTTCAGAATATTTCGTGTGTGTGTATGTATGTATGTAGATACTTTCTTAGTAGTGAGACACACATGTGCAAGCCAGCCATGTGCTGATGTTGCGCCGGTTCCAGCTCTCGCCCACTTTCCTTCCTTCCTTCCTTGGAGAGAGCTGGNACCACACCATGCTGGCAAAGAGGGGCTTGCTGCCAGGGGCACACAGGGGCCGGCAGCCCTGCTGCTTCCTCAGCCACACGTCAGTGAGGAAAGGGTTAAACGGGGCTTTGCGTCTTCTGTATCTTAAAAAAAGCCATAAATAAGTGGTACCAGGCCTTCCTGACCCACATCGCACCCGCTGGCCGGAGACATGTTTCGCGTGCTTGGCCTGCAAATACTTGGCACTGTGCTCGGCCTCTGCGTACTGCAGCTGCGGTGCTGCCGTCGGGACCTTAATGAATAAAACCCAAGCTCAGAGCTCTTGGGTATAAGGGTTTATTTTTTGTTGTTGTTGTTGTTGTTATTTTTATGAGGGGAGAGAGGGATAATGAATTGTCCCTTTTTTTTTTTTTAATTTCCCTCTGTTTCAGTGGGGGATTACCATACAAAGAGGTGTTACTGGTGAATTGCTGCGCTGGTGATCAATAAGCTGGTGCCTCAGAAAGAATTTTTTGACTTTGGAGCAAGTAATTTGCTTTTTAAGTCGCTTTTTTCCCCTCAGTATCAGCTGTGAGGGGGGCCCGGGCAGGTGGTGGTGGGGTGCTGCTGTGCCAGAGCAGCCACCACCTGAGCAGAGGTTTTATTTATGTTGGTCTCCTTTCAAACTGTCGCCATAAATCTATTTTTCCTTGTCACTTTGTAAATCATTATATAGGATTAGGCCTTTTACCAGCTTTTAAGAATTCTGCAGTCATTTTAAGGACTTTCCTCCCTCCCTGGCTCGGCCAAGCGATTCCTATTCTCGCTGGTTTTCCTCGCTATTTAAATAACACCAGGCCTGATTAGGAGGAAATGGTCTCTGGAAGGCAACCGACATTTTCAAAAGCACTGTTCCACAAAGGAGACTTTGAACTGTGCTAAGACTTTAAAAGTTAAATAATATTTTGAATGTTATAGTTCTAATGTTTTCCTATTGTCATGGGAGACTTGGATCGAGTCCCAGGATTGTGGTTAACTTTGCCTCCATGCTTAGGCCTTATTTATTACTGAGGAGGTGAACTTAGAGCTACTTCAACTCTTCTTTTTTTTTTTTTTTCCATTTTTTTTGTTAACTCTTAAAATTGAGATCTCCTTTTTTAAAAAAAAAAAAAGCTTAAAGTTAGTTTATTTTTTAATGGAGGGATGATGAAGATGAGCTATCTCTTGGCGGCGGTGGTTGCTGGGCATGGCTGGAGGCTCCCCATGGCCGCCCACCCGTGCCCTGTGGCACCCTGCACCCCTCTGGGCCCTGTGGCGAGGACATTCAGGTACTTACTAAGGACGTTGATGTACTTATTAAGCTCTGGGAAAGCTGCATGAGCTACAATAACAAAATTCACTGTGCTGTTACATGCTGGTTAAATCATGGCCTTCATTGTCAGCCATGGGTTTTTCCTGTTGTCACTCCCCCCACCCCCGGGGATTTATTTGGCGTAAGGTATGATTTATTTGACATCACGTAATCTGCGTTGCGGTAGTCATGAACCCTTGCTTTGAGGACGTGGGGTCCAGGGCTGCCGTTGGTTGGTGCAGTCTCCCAGGGCCTATCTTCCATTAGTATGTACTTCCTGCCTGCTCCCCGGAGCCTAATTATTAATATAATAATATGTAATAATGGCTTATCGGACCAGATTACGTGAGTGTAACTTGCTTTTACCGTAAGTCAACGTACGTTAAAAGCGTTTGTTGGTTTAAGTTGAAAGCCTGCCTATGTTTCTCTGCTGAATAAATGTTACTTTCCAGCTTCCAAAAGGACAGAAATCCCTCTCTATTTAACAACATTTAGTGCCTGCTAAATGCAAAATAAAGGTGGTTTCATAGTTGCGTTTTTGGCCCAGGTAAAAATGTAACAAATGAAGCATAAGGCAGAGGAAGGGAAGAGTCTAATCAGATGCTAAAGAGACTTCATGAATATTAAGTACTTTCCACTTAGGCAGTCTTTCTAATAATCTGAAACATTAATAGTGGTATGACTGCCTGCATCTACACCAGCTGTATAAGAGAGATAAAAGTCCCAGTTTAACGTGATTTTTATCAGCTTGCTCATGCTAGTGTTCGACCTACAGAAGTCGTCAATTTGCATGTTGGAAAACAGCTTTCTAACAAACAGGACTGGCTGTATATGCAAATAAACAGTGTAAGTGTCACATGGTTCTTGATCTAGGGAATAATGGAGTAACTGATGGTAGTTCAAATACTTTTGGGTTTTTGTTCCTCTCCCTCTCATCCCTCCCCCCAGCAAGGTACTCAGCCTTAGTGCCTAGAGTTGTACTTAGTGATTCAAGAATAAACCTGTAAATGCATGTTGAATATTTTCTGGTAACTAATTATAGGAACTGTTTGTTCCCAAGTTAATGAATTCCCTATTAGAGTTGCCTGCGTTCAGTCTGTTACACGTATTGCAAAATAATGATTGCGATGTTTTGGTTTTTTAACGTGTGTGTTGTAAATATAAGCTGTGCCAGTAAAGTAAAAAAGCTTTGGTTGTGACTGTCCTATAAACTGTCTGTGGATATGTAAGTTTCTGCTTGTTGCTGTCAGGAAGGTACTTGGAGAGTTCTGCTTCCTCAAACCAGTTGGGTTTTCCTGCCTGGTTTGCTTGTTCTTCCAAAAGGGAATGCTAATGAAGTACCTGTTACATTTGATGCTAGATATGAGTGAGAGCTTTATATGCGTTTAAGTGGATAACTAGATAGCATTTAAAAAAAGAAAAAATCACAACAAAACCCCAACCCGCACTAAACCTCCTGCTTTGTTCTGTTCGGTGTCCTGTTGAGAAGGGCTGGCCTGCTGTGCCCCTTCCTCCCACACTCCTGCTCCTTCTGCTCAGCCCTGCGCTGTACTGAAGGGAGCCAGGACCCGCTGTCCCCTCTGCCCATCGCCTTTGCAGGCTGTCATCTGTCAGGGTCTCCTAGCAGGTGAGATATCCCTCTGGCACACGTCAAGTGGGCTCTCCAGAGCAGGGCTCTACCTCTAAACTTGTGAATAGCAGCACAGTTAAGACTGGGATCCGGTTTAGACTATGTCATAATTAATCCAGGCAAGATTTTGAAGGTGTTCGCTCTTCGGTTGGGGAGCAGGGTTGCAGCTAAGCCAACTTCATAAGTTCCTCAAAGGTGGATATGTTGCATGTCTCTAAAATAGTGGACTGCAAGGAAACAAGAAAGAAAAATGGAGTAGTGTTTCCTACCACTTATTTGTGTAAGGTCTGGGCTGCATTACACATCTGGAAGCAGCTTGCTACTCTGGGTTCTTTCCCTACTCATTAGCTTTTTTTTATAGTGTAGTGCTTGTAATTTGAGATCTTGCTATGGAGGTGGGGAGGAGCTCCTATAGAAGTAGAAGCTTCTTCTGTAGCTTTTTTTTTTAAAAACATTCGTATTGATTGGTTTGAAAATCTATCTCCTCTAATAACTCAAATTCATTTCTTACAAAACTCAAAATGACTAAATTGCTGTTGTCAAGTAAAAAAGAAAAGGGTAAATGGGAAAGGATCTCATTCTACTTCTGCAGCAGTTCTTGTTTGTTCCATCTGATGTATTCCTCTTGTCACTATGTTGCAGACCTTGTCTATCAAAATAAGTGAGTAAACCACTGTTAATACAAGTGCTTGAGAATATTTTGTTTGTGAACTTTGGAAAAGTTGACATTAAGGGATTGAAAATAGAGAAGGAACACTGTATTTCTCTCTTGCTTTTTGAGGGAGCTATGGAGCCTTAAAATGGCTTTTCTTAAAACTATGTCAGCATTTATTTTTTCTCTTTCAAACCTAAAAAGAGACAGGTATAGTTCTCTGTTAGTTGTCATTGCCAGGCTTGCTGAAAGCGAAAACAGATTAGAACCTCTGGGACTTCTGGGAATAGGTGCTGGATATTTCATGGAGATCCTTTCCCAAATGATAGTGGAAATTTCACTTACGTTTGCATTTCAAATACTTGGTTATGACTCAAAAAAGCCACTACAAGCTTGGTTTGTTGTATTGCACTATTGCATCTTTTTAGTAGCTGTGGTAGTTGTTTGTTTGTTTTTTAAGTGAAGAAAGCCTTTTAGGATGAAAGAGACAGACTGAAGTGGGCTATAGTGGGCAAAGAAAATGTGTACTCATTCTTTACGGTACCTGTGGAAACAATTTCAGTCTATATGGCAATATATTTTTAAGTTATCTTCTTCTCCCCCCATCCCCTCTGGGTGATTTTTATCTAGTGTCAATAGCAGGGATTTATAAGACTGGGAAAACTGCTTTTTGGTGGGGGGAGAGGGGGAGCTGGAGACATCACATGTCTGTCTGTAGCTTTCTTGGCCAAATTAGTGAATATTAGTGTTGCACTGTCTATCACACCGTAATGTGTAAGCCCTTTTAGTTATGGACCAATAACTCATGGGTTACACAGTGGTGTCTGAGTGATTTGGAGCTCTCCTGGGGGGAGAACGGAGTGGCGTGAAGCTGTGGTAACCATATTTTGCCCTAGCATTTTGTGCATCAGCTGTGTAGCATTTTTAGTTATTGCTAAAATTTGTGGTAGGAAGCTGCCTGAAATGAAATGTGAGGAACTGTGTATAATAATAAAATCAATTGGACTGTTTCCCCAGTAATTCTAGAGACTGATGCATCATTAATGTTGGTAATACAGTGGCTGTCAGATCACAAACTTCTCAATAAATGTGCAGCTGGCAGGCTTTGATGGAAATTGGAGGCAAGCAGAGAATGAGATTTAGGGCTTTGATATATGGGGTGTCAACCATGTGATGAAGTTTTTATCAATTTCTGTCACTTCTGTCTCTTATGTTCACTACATATGTGGTCTTCCTTGCAGTGTCTGGTGGTGGCTGAAATGATAACTGCACTTTTTTAATGTTTAGTAATAGAGATAGAGGTTAAAAAAAGGGCCAGCTTCACTTTTAAATACATTGTTCTCTATATGGTGGCATCGCATCAGAAATGTAATGCAGTAATCAGCTATTATACAGCTAGTAATTTATTAGCCATGATAATACTCCTGATGGAAACTGGAAGCAGAACTAGTCATCAAGGAACTTGCACTAATACAGCAGCAAGGCAGTTGTTTAGTCTCCTAATTAACAATCCGTACTGAGGAGGCATCAGGAGAACCAGTTGAGTGGCTTTTCCAGTCCTTCTGACTCTTGTTTTTTCATGTTTGCGTTTTAAACTGATTAGTAAATCAGGATTTCTCCATATCTTTAGATTAACCCAGTTGAAAGACTTCTAGACCTAGAGCAGTTACTTGAAAAAATCAAATGGTTATGTTGCAAATCCCTGTCAATGTTGATTTAGGTCGGAATTACATAAACAGCTGGAAAGTGGCACAAATATCTGCAACATAAAGGAGAAATAAACTAACTAGTTTGCTAAGAGTAAATACTGATAAGGACATTTGAATTTGAATGCCATCCACTTCTAGCTTGTGAGGAACATGAGCTTTTGTCTTGGGCTGTGCAGATTTCACACGTTCCCCAAGTTGGGGGAGTGAGTTTTTCTCTCTTCAGCCTCTCACAACAAAAGGAGGTTTCCAGAAATCCGACGTGAGCCCTTGCCCATTATAGGGATAAGTTTGTGACTTTGCATCGCATTAGCAACAGCTTTGGGTGGCTCTCGGCCAAAGTTGGCTGAAATAGTTGCCCAGTTGTAACTCCTCGCAGGCGGTGTTGAACAAGTGCGTGCACTTTGAGCTGGGCTGTGGCAGGGGAGGGCATGGCCCCTTGCACAGGGTTGTTATTAATTTCTGGTCTCAGCAAACTTTGGGGGAGAATGTTTTTCTTGTTTGGATTTTTGACGTGAAAAAGCGAGCCTGCAGATAATATAAATATAAAGCTCTAAAGCATAATGATTTCTCCCTCATCCTACCTCCACACATTTTTCCAGGGAGGAGGTAACTGGTACTTCTCATGCCTGAAATCTCATGGAAATTATTAGTAATGTAATCCTGCATAAAATTTATTACAGGAGTTTAGTTAAAAGAAATACCCTTTAAAAAATTGATAGGCTGATTCTCTGTGGGCAGATACCAGACTTAAAGAGGAAATTTTTTCAGTGTAGCCCAGCTCTTTTTAAGTACTTCACAGCTGGCTAATGTCTTACCCGCTTTCCTGGATTTGCTGGCATTTTAGCTACAATGATTTTTTGAGTTGTGGTCAACTGGCAGAAGTCTGAGCAGAAGTCTTTGGTGCATCTTGTCCCCTTGGACTTGCTGTGCAAAAGCAGTTTTTAGTATTGAACACCTGCAGAGAAGGCAAGGTGACATGGCTGCTGATTCACTGGTGTCCAGCGTGGGTTAGTGGTGTTCCTGTAGGCTGTGAATACTTGAGACTGTTGGGGCACACGGGTGGTTTTGGGCAGGAAGATTCTAATTTCAGTTGTGACCAGTTTACTCAGTGTGTCTTTAACTTGTCTGTTCACCTCTCATCTGTCCCCACTTTCTAAATACAGCTTCCAGTTCTGGGGCTCCCAGGAAAGAAAACTACAATGCAAGCCCAAACTTTTCTTGTGCTTACAAGAAAATCAGCTTGTGGCTGATCTGCTATTTGTTTTTTTGACACCATCACCGGTTTAAATGTAGGTGCCTCCCCTTCTTTTACTCATTGATTACTATCTTTTTCCTTAATTCAGGATATATAGATATGTGTGTGTGTGTCTATCTGTAGTACTTCCGATACCATCTACGTATTTGACTTTCTTAAAATGGCTCTGTCAGAGGCTTTTTGGTATGGTATGATTTTTTTCTTCTTCTTCTTTTTCTTTCTCTCTAACCTTTCATTTTCTCTCTGCACTTCATCCCCTGTAGAGGGTCAACATTTAAGGCTTTGCTTCTGTGAATTTGATTAAAGGTCATACATTTTATGTTTTATTGTGGGTAGAGTTGCCTAAATGGATCTCATTCCACATTAGCCCTTTAGAAGAGTTGCTCTGAACTTGTACATGCGAGTTTCCAGGAATTAAAGTTGTAGGAGTTTGGTTTTTTTTTGTTTTGAAAGCCAAGCTCGTCTTTTGTGGGTTAAACAGTGGTGTTTGTGTATGGGTAGACAATATTCATTTTAGTAAAAAGGCTCTGTGGCTGGCACATAGTCTCATAGGCAGATGAAATCATGAGGTAATGTCAAGTAGAATAGATGATAAAATTATTAAATTATGTAGCATTGTCTAATCTGCTCACACAGCTTTGCCTGTTACAAGTGACAAACTAATATGCCATCAAACTTGACAGCCCTCTTAGTTTATTGTAGAAACTCAACACAAACTGTCGTTCATGTGCTCTAGGAGTGATGTGTTCAGGGTAACAGGAAATACATTCCTCCGGCACCTTATAAAACCGTACAGTTGGCTGAGTGTTACATGAAAGAAAGCGTGGAGTCCAGTTCATAATAACAAATTCAGCTGAGACTGAATTCTACGTGCTTGTCCTCTTGCTTTCCTTTTGTAGAGGTTTGTGGAACCATTCTTTTAAAAGGAGTGATTTGGTTAGAAGATATGCGGAAAGTCATTGTATGCAGTCTGTTGCAGAGGTCTAGACCCAGGCCATGTGAAGTTGTGCCTCTGCATGGCATGATAATTTCAGTGGAGATAAAATCTGTTAGTCAAGTCTCTGGCCTGCACAGTACTTGAAGTGGATGTTTTCATGGTGTTCAAGGCACGCAAGGGCAGAGTGGCAAACAGGAGCCCAGGTATCAACCCCCCGTTGTAATGGTTGTATCCAGGTTTCGGTTTCTCAGTGCGTGGTATGAAGGATTGGGTGAACATCATCCCTTTGAGGTGGGCGTAACGAGGGGTGATGCAGAGCATGTATCTCTGCTGCCTTGGCCTGTGTTCCTTCATCTGGTTACTTCTATCCATATTAAAATACATCTGGCTTCCTTCCTGGAAAGAGTGCATGTGGTGCCAAGCCTTATGGTGGTTTTGTGATGGGACTGATGAACACGTGGCTGTTCAGCTGGCTTCCACCAGTCGCATCTTGGAAGGAATTTTGTCTTTCAGAGGCAAAGTGGTTTGTCACTGCACTGACCCACTGCTACACAGAGATAATACCAATCAGTTGAGAACATCCTTACAACTTAAAATGTATCCAAGTCAAATTGCTCAGACTAGAGTAAATTTGAAGCTGCTTTTCATGTAGTTGCTGATGACAGAAGATGAGAGGGGATAAGGTGAATACAAAATTTTGCATCTCATTGGATTGAGTGCATTCTCTACCAGTGAGACAGCCACAACAAATAGACCCATCATGTCAAGAAAACCAAACTTGCTCCAATAAAATGTTTATTTCACACTCTTTTAATCTATCTGTGCTATTTGGTAAACTGCGATTGATTAGAAACCAGGTGTAAGAGTAAAGAGGATCTCTGTTCTATTTTGCGTAATTCTCAAGTGCAGCATATAAGAAAAGGTGTTAGAGAAAACAATGTTGAATTGATGTGTACTTATCTCCCTTTCTAAGGTTAAAAGCGAGCCTAAATGCAATATTCCAAAAGGACTGGAGGTTACTTTCACAAATTCTGTTTTGGGAAGAAGTTTTCCATCCCTTGAATAAACTTAGCTGCTTTATTTCTATCTGTTTGCTCTCTGGTGTGTCGTCACAAGATTAGCTGATACTTGAAATTTCTTGCCTCGATACTACTTGTAATAAAATTTTGCCAAAATTGCTGATCCAGATTAGCAAGAACATGACACATCCGTGAAGTATCAGACATGATAAAAATTAGTTTTAACACATAAGATCAGGGCCATTAAGATTCCGAACTAATTAGAGACTGAATTAGCCTTGAATTACAACTGATTTTCATATCTTTTTGAGATAGAAAGACAAAGTAGGAACGAGCAAAGAGGTGGCACTTTTAAAGCTTCATATTTCTTCAAGAAGGAGAATGGTTGGGATAAGATGAAGTTGCCTTTTGTCTTGTTTCTCTTTTGAAAATACATCATTTAATCATTGTTCTTGGAACTTAGCTTTAGTTTTCTCTCGGTGTTTCAGAAATGAGAAACACTGCTAAATGAACATTCTTGTAAGCAGAAGATAACACTTAGGTGTCTAAATTGTTTTACTGAGCTGACTGGCACTGCACAAGGATGCTGTTGCTCTCCAGCCACTGTGCGCTCCCATATGCTACATTTAAAAAAGAACATATATGTGTGTATGTCTATACTTTATTTCCAGAAGTCTTATGGGGACTGCATTAAGGGTGTTTTCAGTTACAGGCATCAGAAGATATATTGGACAAAAGTTTTGAGTTTATTTCTTTAATAATGTTTGCTGTGATATTAAACCAGTAAAGCTTACCTAACTTCTCTTAAAACTGCTTAGAATAAATTAGTTGGTTGATTGGATTTGTTTCCTGCGGAAGAAACATCTCATAGGTCGCAGTCTTTGTGTTGGGTGGGAAGAACGAAGTGACTGTTGTTGCCTTTGAGCCAATTGCTTGAAAATAAATCCTCAAAGTTGGATCATCTGGGAGGGTGTGTGCTTCTCTTTAATTTTTTTTTTTTATGTTATATCAGTAGGGGCAACCAATGGTTACCTATAGAAAGAGAGGAGAGAGTGTTATGCTTATAAAACTAAGTATGTAGAAGGAGGCAGAGTTTATTCAAGTCTGTTTTGTGTGACTATTAATTCAGCCAGTTTTGAGTCAAATTTTAAGTCTGTTTGAGCTCAAGTTCAGTCAAGCACATGTTAATTTTGTCTTTATTCAGAAAAGTGCTTACATTGACCATATGCTTAAATACCATCAGCTGCTGAATTAAACCCTGAAATCCCTCAGGTGTTCTGCTGGCTTGCTTTTATTGCAGCCTCTGTACCTCTGAAGAGGAGGTTGGTATAGGAATATTTCTGGTGGCATAGGAAATTTAGGAGCAGAGCAGAAATTTGTAAGTATATGATGCTGTCTCATTTTGGGCTTAAGGGAAGCCAGGGACCTTGGTCTGCAGCTCTACGCTCTTCATGTAGTGACTTAATTACTGGTGAAAGTATCAGATGTCTGTTCAATTGAATATTGAAGTTTTAAAGAGCACTATAAAATTCTATTCTTTCTTTCTAAAGGTACCACTTGCTATAGTTTTTTTCAAATATTTGTGCAGCTGTTCTTTGGTAGATCCAAAGGTTTAAATTGCAATTGAAAGCCTGTTCCAAATTTGTTGCTTTTTTTTTTTCTTAAACTTCCAGTGTGTTTTATACTGCAAATGCTTTGTTTTCATCTGACCTGTGCAAGTCCTACATGTTAGTAGTAAATGATTATTTACATTTTTTAGCTTGACATGGTTTTGTTTTGTAGCTTAAGTGTGAGAAGAGAAAGGAAGCTAGAATGTTAATTTCGTTAGTTTAGCCAAATATAAGATTAAGGTGCAGAAAGCCAAGTGCAAACAGCTGCTGACTATGACAAGGAGTACTTGGTGAATGCTGCTTTAATGATGTTAAAGTTAGAAAATATGTTGATGAGTATCTTGAGCAAGATTAATTTATATAACTTGTTATAACTTGCAAGAGGGCTTGAGAATTTTATCTATTATATATTGATGGTTTGTAACTGAGTTTGTTGTGCAGATAAATGCCATCTGACTATTATTGTCAAGCTTGTTTTAACCTTCAAAGATAACTTTTTAGGAGAGAAACATACTGCAAAAGCTATCTGGCAGAAAGTCAAGAATTGGAGCCTGTTGGTCTAATTGCAAATGCTACTCATACTGAAAAAGATTGACAGTGGGGTGGGTGGTGTTTGTTTTGGTTTTTAATTTAATACATGTAATTCTTTAGCTATTGTTCTACCAGCAAAGCATTTCAGTCAATGTTTACTTCTGCAGCTGTCCCTTCATTTCAGGGAATACTGTTGTGGCAGAACACTTCTCTGGATTCTTTATCCGGAATCATCTGAAATCATATGTAGTCCTTCTGTTTAAATAAGTTAGCTTTTCTTTGGCATCCGCAACCTGTTTACTGATGTTAAAGTGCTGTAACATAACATTCATAGAAGTTTCTGGGAGGGCTTAAAAAATCCTTTGAAAATTTTTTTCTTGAATATATTACAATGCTTTCTTGAATGTAGGCTATGGACGAATGCCCATACTAAACAGAGCATGGGGAACACGCAGGTGATATAAAAGGAGTTTTACCCCGGTGATATAAAAGGAGTTTTACCCCGGAGCACCCATCTTGCTTCTGGAAGATGTGCTGCTGCTGTTCTCTGCCCTTCTCCCTAGCCCTAATTTAGTTACAGTTTTCTGAGAATCTGCTTTTAGAAAGCAGTGGAGGTTACCCGACTCCTGGGTTATGGGCACCAAAATACAGTATTTACATCCAAGAGGATATTACATTCTATCTGGCAGAGTATAAAATGTAGCACTGGATTCTGACAGAGCCATTAATATGTATTATGCCATTAACATTGCACAGCTGGGTGCGATACAGAGGGAAGCGGTGTGGGCAGGACAGTAAGGTTTGTGCTTGGTTCTGCTGCTGACTTCTGGGGTGGCTACTGCAAGTCATCGTGATTAGGTCTCTGCTTCTTTCCTGTGCCACTCTTCCAAATGAAATCTCTTCAAGAAAGATGCAGTTGCTTGATAGGTTATGGAATACTGTGAATTAAGGCCTTGGTAATATTATGATGTGAGCTGCTTTTGTCAGAGGTAATTCACATGTAATTATGATGAGGCTTTTAAAAAGTAGTTTCTGTTTTGACCATTTGACCATTAGTTTAACATTTTCACTGTGTTAAGACCATGAATGTCAAGGCATTTTACTTGTGCTTTAAAAGTATAGTATAAGAAAAAATCCACTACAGAGGCTCAGAAAACTATCGATCTGATGAAGCCAATGCTTGCAATGTGGGTTCTAGTGAAGTCAATGCCAAAAATGTGATTGACTCCAGTACAGCAGGGATTTTGCTTGTGATCTGATGTGTAAATTTAAGTGCCTGTGTGCTCCGCAGTGTCAACTGAGTTTCCTTGCAAGGAAAATAAAGCTTGTTTACATCATCAGGTGTTAAACTGTATTTTTAATTAAAATTTTTCTCAGGAACATAAAGTCTTCATCGTTTGAAAACAACATCCTTTAGATTAATGGTGAGGAGATATTTGAATTAAGAAAGAACGGTAAAGATTCTGAAAGCTTAGTCATTACTAGGCTCATATTTTCAATACTATATATTCTGAAATTAGTTTTTTAAGCTTGCTAGTCCAGTTACCTTCTTGCTGGTGAGCAAACCTTACTTTTCTCACCTTTCTGGATGTGAGGCTATGAATTTTAGCTTCCATATAGAAGTTGTGCTTTGGCTTTAGCATTCTTGCAGTAAGATGCTGATAGAGTTGTGAGCTTGTTTTTTCTTTGGCATGTGTGAGGCTTTTAGGTTGGAACCATCTTAGAATAAACAGCTGATCTACTGATTATTTTTTTTTTTTTTTAATATTTATTTTAAAAAGTCTGACTGCAAACTTGACTTGTGTATTTTGAGCATCAAATTGAAAGGAAGGACCTAGGAGTTTTAAGAAAGAGTACAATTCCTTAAATCTTCTCTATTTTAACCAACCTAATGTTTGCAGAACCTGGTTAGGAACTCTTGATTACTGTAATTACATACAATAACAAAACTAAAGTCCTTTGGAGAAACCCAAGGCAATTTCCAGTTGTGTTTGTGGATGGACTAATTATTTTAATACATTTGGAGTAATGCCTCAGCTCTTTTTTTTTTTTTTTTAATTCAACATCACTGTAAACAAAAACTTTCCTCTCAAAAGACTTAATTGGTTTTAATTTGTTGGATAGATAGAAGCCGTCAGGAAATGGACAACGGAGCTCTGCTGGATACAAGTTTTGTGTGGTTTTGATTTATTTAGGCGTCTTGGGTTTTCTCCCGGGGTGTTGCTGAAGTTTCGACTTCTGAAAATTTTACCAAGGAAATAGTCCATTCTGTGTCTGACTTTAGAATAATATTAGTAATAAAAAGGTCTGGAGAAAGACCACTGCTCCGAGGGGCTTCACACCAGTTTTAGAAGAGTGGGTCCTTCAGATAGATACCAGTGCTTGCTCTCTGTTCGCACAACTAGAGTCACAAGGAGTACAAGTAGCTTATGAGGCCTCAAGACTGATGGATTAATGGGCAGCTCTTAACATTTGGGGTGCTGGGAGCTGACATAAAGGAAAAATACTGTTGACTTTCTGTTACTAGGTTATTACCCCTAGTAATTTCCAATGCAAGTTCCCTTTTCTCTTGTTTATTTGTACATGAACAAAACTTAAATTGCGGGTAACCCCTCTACTTGATACAATGATTTTACAGACTTAATGGTGTTAGAATGAGTGAAAAAACTTCTTTTGATTACTTTTTTTTCATTGCAAGCGATGGAGCCAACATACTGGGATGCGCATACACTCAGAATCGCTGTATTCATAATGTGATGACACCTGTTACATCTTAGTAAATCTGTACATTTCTGTGCTTTCCATCAGTGTTGGAGATCTTTGGCCTGGAGTCTTTGAACCTTGAATTTTGTGCTAGGGGTCCTTAACTGGCCAAATACAAAGCTAAACCACAAAAAAAATAACAGCAATCTGATAATGTAAATCCACTGATGGTAATAGGAGTGAGGGTGCCAGCCAAAAGTAGTGTGTCTTGTCAGCAATTTTAATATTCTTCTAAATAAGGTCATTTAAGGTAGAAGTAAAAATGTTCTGCTAGAACTCAAGGCTGAGAACCTGTGGGAGATTTAAAAAAAAAAAAAAGTCTAAGCTAGGTATCAGCAAAATTTTTCTTGGCTCTGTTAGCTTATGTAGAAACAATGTTTTTAATGTCTTCATTAACTGTAGAATTAGTACATCAACATACAGCACGTTGGCAATGTCAATTTTTGGAATTAAAAAAAGAAAAGCAAAAAGAGTTTTGTAGTCTACAGTTTAACTTTAAATTCCTTTTAGTTATCTGCAAGCGTACTTGTTTGAACCCTCCAAGCAAAACTATGCCCACGTTTGCCAGAATGTTCTTGTGCCATTCAGGCAAGTCCCTACAAGTGCTTTTTTGGCAGAGTTTTGGTTGAAGTTCAGGTATTTGCACAGTAGGCTCAAAAGGAAACTTCAGTGTGTGAACCCATATGTACCTTCAAAAAAAAAAAAAAGAAAAAGGGGGGACCAAGGGGGAGAAAAAGTTGTTGTAACCGCGATTTGACACAGCTCCAGTCATTACCTACTGCTCATCAGCTCTAATCTGAGCGTAGCAGCTTGTTTCCTCTCTTCTCTTCAAGTTAAACTTGTATCAGCGGGGAAATGTGTTAACATTTGAGATCAGAAGGCTTCCAGAGACTTGCTCGGCAGAGTTGCTGGCGTGAAAAGGCTCGCAGTCTGGGTCTAGAGGGCAGTGGGTTTAAATGTGGGTACAGGGATTGAAACTGCTTTGTTTGCATTCCTTTTTCCATCTTTGCTGATCTAGAAGTTATTTTATTTGGTGATTTGGGAAGATAAAAGCTGACGGGAGAATGGGCTCTGTCGAATCAAGGCTGCTCCCTCCCTGGGCTCTGCGCAGACCTGGGTCAGGAAAGTGCTGAGGAAGTGCACGGATGGCTTTGGCGAAAGGTCCAAAGTGCAGATGGGCTGCTGTTGTGAGACAGCAGCAGTTGCACATGTGGAGTCTTCCCAGCACTCCTGAGCAGTGAATATAGCTAAAATAGCTGGAGAGTGGGTCTGCCTTCCGAGAAATGATTGGCAGGGCTGGAGCATAACTCATTACAGAAGCAGCAGAAGATTGGGAAACATTCGTTTATGCCAATTCAAATTGCTCTGGTCCCTAGAGACTTGGCAGTGTGATTCACCACTATGAAATATTCAGGTTTTAATCATTGCCTAGTGCAAAAACTGTAACTTGGTCGTTTCTAAAATGTTGAGCTTTTATTCCACATAAACAAGTGTGAAGGTATATGGAAAGTGCATGTAAATAAGTACAAAGTGTAGCTACACATTAAAATTTTTGAAACATAGGTATATCTAAAAATGTATATGTGTTTATTTTTGCTTGTCTGCAGACTTGAAAGGGCTGTGGAAGAAATGACCTGTCTTCTGGGAATGATTTCTGTATGTTTTGGCAGATGAAGAGTAGGACACAGAACTGAGCATCGGGTGTGCTAGCAGATTAGCAGTGGCTCAGCGTAGAGGATTTAACGTCTGGTCATATATTTTTCAGAGAAGCTTAAATATGTGTCTGAATTGCTCTTAAGCTTTGCTTAAAATATGAAATCCTGGTTTGGTCAATGTATCAAACTTCACCAGGTCTGAAGGTGAATTTCTGTGAAAGCTGATGGTTTTTGTTTCAGATTTGTCCAACTGTTGACAGACTTAGCGCTGCAGAACAGTCCACGTTTGCAGATCGCCCTTTTCCCTCAGCTATTTTCTAGGAATCCCAAACCTTAGTACTCTTTCTTCTGAATCTGGCTATTTGTACAGCCTGGAATCATTATGCTTCCTGTTATCCAAACGAGCTGTCCCCTGATAAACACAGATGTGTCTTTCTGTTCTACCGGATCATTGGATCGTCCCCATTTCTACCCTGTCATCGAAGTGTGTGGCACTCCTGGAAACACTGTGTTCCCAGCTCTCCCCCTCCACCTAGTCAACACGGCTTGCCTGCCAATTTATTCTTTTTGAAAGTGGGTTTGGCCACTCTAGTACAGCTGTGCCAAGAATTACTTAGTAATTGCAGCGGGATTTGGAGTGACCGTGTAACAGAGGGGAAAACAGATTTGTAGACTTTCTGCTTCTTAAAGGCACATGAGAGAAGACTCACAGCATTGTTAAAACACAACTCAAATGCAGGGTCTTAACAGATGTGGGAGGCCTTCTGGTCTGCTTGGTGGTCTGAAGGTTTCTGCTTGAGTAGGATACCAAAGGAAATGGAAGTGTGGAGCCAAAGGGGCATTTCAAAGCCTAATCTAAATCTCTTTTGTGGGGGGGTTATTTTGTTTGGAGTTTTTTCTTAAGGAACCCAAAGATACTCTTTTTCCCAAGTTGGTTTTTTTTTTTTTTCAAGTTTTGACACTCTGCTTTCCTCAGAGCAATCTAATTCATGTCTCTTAAGAATCCCTGAACTCAGTCTGAAAGAATAATAGGAAAAATTAAAATTCCTGTTGTTATTAAAGCAGAAGTTGTGTCTGAGGGCAGCCCATGTTTTGTTCTAAAATGCATTGCTCTTATTTTAATCCCTGTCCCCCGTGCTCATGGTAAGGTCTTTTCTGCAGAGCTGAAGCGTGAAGTAACAAATAACAACTAGATGATATTAGACCCATGTTTTTTGTATGTATGTGTGTATTTTTCTTCTCAGAATTTCATTTAAAGGTGAGTTTTGTGTTTTGGCATTTGGAAAGAAGCATAGAGTGTGTTTTAAATCCCAAGTAAAATTGATTTGCCAAAATTGTGGCGTCTGACGTGTCTGTGTTGGACCATAAGGCCTCAGAGCCCTGCTTGCTGCAGCAGGAAGGATTCAAATGCTGTCTGATTTTTCTTACAAGGCTTTAGCTTGTTGATTAGTATTGATTGCTGAAGGAATTGGCCACTTGAGTAGATGCTGAATCAAATAATCCCCTCCGTTCTTGCTTTGTAAATCCATTGTCGTGGAACAAGCTGCTGAGAATCTTTGCATACGTGCCACAGCATGATGGGAAATTCTCTCACAGTCCGACTGGTAAAAATGGCACCTTTTTTCTTCTTCTTAAAGTACTATTGACAAGTGATATTTGTGCATATATTTTAGAGCAATAGTTTGTAGTTACATCTAATAGAATAACAACAAAAGGCCAGGAGTAACTTTTTGATACATCTAAATGATCTAGACACAGTGAGATTTGGTCTTTGAATCGCATAGGTAGTGTTGAAAAATTTCCCTACATCTTTCTGTCTAAAAACTCTCTGGCACTCCAAACAGAGCGCCTGTAGCTTATACAGCTTTTAAATTCTGTTTTCTACACTGGTCTCTAAGGTGTTGGTGACAAATCCATTGACTGTCCCTGCCCCACCTGCTCCAGGCCTTTGCAGCAGTGTGGGGTGTGTGACAGGTAGGTGGGGATGCTGTTTGGGGAAGCAGGTGATGCCATAGAAAATAGCCAGGGATTTTGTATGCACGTTTTGGAGAAATGGAGTTGTTCTGGGCTGCATTAATTGGAATACTTAGAGCATAAACTCTAGAGCAGATATTTGTAAGAGATTACTGCCGACAGGTGAAAGTCAGGATGAACCAAATGGGAGATGCAGGATCAGCCACGTAAGCCTTGTTTCTGCTAATTGTCTTGTACAAAGCCCAGGGAAGTAAAGTGATTCCTGCCCTGGTGCTATTTACAGACTGAGAGCCTCTGGCTGAAAGATGGTTGGTTACCTGTTCTGCTCTTTGGGCTTTCTTGGTTACCTGTGTCTGTCCCTGATCCTGAATTTCCTATCTTTACTACTGCTTTTTTTTGTTACTGTTCACTGAAAAAGCTCAGCTGAAGCTTTCTTACTGGAATCCTAGTTCTGCATTTCACACTAGCTGTAGCTGCATATAATACTTTCACAATAATTTGTGAAAATACTTATTTTAGCTGATGGCTTAAGATAACCAGTTACTAAATACTTCTCATTCAACTCCTGTTCTATTTTAAGGTATTTCAAATTCTTTGATTAGATGAGGAAGTAATTCACATGGGAAATAGGAGCTGTGGAAAATCCTCTGAACTTGGAGGGGGGAGGGGAATATAGACTGTAAGTCATGAATTGCATCATATTGTATCAGGCATCCTCATAGTGCAGCTATATTTTTGTGTTGGGAATAGCAGAATTGTCATTAATAAGAGTTTCATTCAGGAGATGATCCTTGTAAAGGGTCCTTTGGAGACGAGTCAGTTTGCTCTCTGCTTTGGTTTCTGATTAAATTCCTGAGGCTGAATTTCTCGTAACGACAAATTAGCTCTTGGATGAATTTCCAGAGGAAAAGTATTGATTAAGAACTATTTGTGACCATCTGAGCTTCAGGACCAGCAAATGTGCTAGAGGTGGGAAATGCAGCCAAATGTGTATGCGCACACCCAGATTATGGTTCACTGATTTTTTTTCTTCTTTCTCCGGGATACTAGTATTCAGAGTCTCAGCCATTGACCACTGATAGCAGAAGCCTATCACAAAAGAAGGAAACATCAGAACTGGTGAACAGAACAAGAGAATTAATTTTTTTTTAAGATGCAAAGAAAATTTAAGCAGTAGTTAAAATGTAGGTTATTACAAAATAGTGCAAAGCATTAATATAATAAATATCTGAAAATGTGTGTAGTGTAGAAAATAATAATGATGTTCGTAGCACTGTCTTTGAATATGATGCATGAACAAATTTCAAGTAACAGAATAATGTCTTCTCTTTTTGAGGGTCTGAACTTGCTGGACCCTTGGGATCATCAACAAATGTTCTGAAAATGATTGAAATTGTTTTCCTAGCAAAAGAAGGAAGTTAGTACCCACGGCTAATGCTCCGTTCTCTTCCTCATGCCCACCATGTGCTGGTTCAGGGGGAAGTGGGTGACCCAGCACTTGTAGCAGAACTGGTTGTCTTCAGTTAATTTTGCAAACTTCGAACTAATCCATTGGTTTTAAACAGCTCTTCTGTACCGCGTCTGCAATGCGTTGAAATCATAGTGCCACTGCACAAGTCTTTACTAGCAGTGATGTTGTTGCCAAATGATCTCTGCATATTGATAACGAATGTGTAGCGTGTAGCTTTCCCTGGGGTGGTGCGAAACTAGATCACCGAGGTGATTTATGAAATGGAAACCTGTTTGAAAGCTCATATTAGCGGTGGTTTGACAGTTGTTTGGCTTTGTTATTTTAAACGACTTTTATCATGGAATCAGTTTATAAAAAATAAAGGGGATTGAGTGGTGTGTATCCACATATGGTGCCATATAAGACCCAAACATCCAATACGGAAAGATCCTGTCTCTGAAACTAATAGAAATCAAATAGTTAAGCTTCAAGTGTGTGTCTTTGATAATTCAGTTGAACATGCAATATTGTACTTAG
This sequence comes from Tringa tobata, assembly GCA_033628505.1. Taxonomy (NCBI): domain Eukaryota; kingdom Metazoa; phylum Chordata; class Aves; order Charadriiformes; family Scolopacidae; genus Tringa; species Tringa tobata. Next base: position 8,880,320 of record JAHREE010000128.1, on the reverse strand, counting down.
AAGATTCATCTCTCTTCTCTGAGAACATATCCCTTACAAACAATGATGAGAGTTTTCAAGGCTTTGACTATTAGATCAGAGTTGCTTTCCATTAGACTTATCTGCAGTCGTCAGGAGACTTGTATTTGGGGATCTGAGAAAGTTAGTTTGTTTTGCAGCCTTTGTTTATGTTGTCTTATACAAGCCTTGGTTAGGAAAGGGAAACACTACATTCCCACTGCATCTTTTAGCTAGAGATCTAGATTGTGGTGTCAAAATAAAAATTCCAGATAATTTATTGGAAAGCTAATGTGCTTTACGAGCTGAGGCAAAATTTAATAGCAATTGTAGCTTCTTAAAACGTGTATTCTTGGTACGGGATTGGGACGAGATTTGAACTTGAGTGGGGAAAAAAAATAAAATTTCAACACATTCTTCAGAGAGGTGCTTAAAATCAGTGTCAGCACTGAGTCCATGGACTTTCCATATATGTATCTTGAGGAATGAAGAGCACAAACCAAAGCAGACCCTTTTTCCTTTCCTCAGCTCGGAGGCTGATGTTGGGTTGGGGGTGTCAGCCCCGGCATCGCTGCTGCTCAGCCTGGGGTTCGTTCAGCCGCGGCAGCGGCTGCGGGCAGGCAGCCGTGGAGCTGGTCCAAGTGCCTGGTGTGGGTGCCCTGATTCCCATTCCCCTTATCTTCCCGGTTAGTTAACACGGTGGTACACTGCTTATGGCCTGAAGGACAGGCCAGCACCTTCTTTCTGGGGTTGATGCTGGTTCCTGGACCAGTGCAAAAGCTGGTAGTGGTTATCTGTTAGATCAATAATATGGAGTATTACTCTTCTAGGTCTGTATATAGATAAGGATTAATATTACACTAAAATTGAATGTGAATTACTTTGTTGGTATATCATGAAATCAATTCAGTGATGTAGTAGCTTCTGTATTATTACTTTAAATACTGTATTACCTTGCTTAGGACTCAGCATAAGGAGACATAAGCATGTTCTTACATTAATTTTTTTTTTTTTTTTTACATGATGTAGAGTCACACTAATGATGGTTGGAAATAAATATCTTTGTATTTTATAACATAATTGTCTGTAAACAATCAGGCTAGAAAATGTTTTCCAGTGACAGCAGCTTTTCCTGGCTACTTTGGTATCAACATTTGGCATTATCTAGTTGCTTGGCTCAGTGCATTCTTGAATCATTTTCAGGAAAAAAAAAAAAAAGGCAAAAAAACCCAAACCTCCAAAGGACTTAGCTTTTGGGAGCAGACAAAGATTCTTTCTGTACTTTTTTCTAAATCTTTAACATTCAGTTTTTTTCTGTGTGAACAGAAATGTTCTTTGAAGGAATTTATGTCATCATGGGGAGTGGAACACTTTGGTTGAGGAGTTTTTCCTGCTTGTACTTTCTAAGTGGGCTCTGGGTGTGGGAAGTCCTGGGCGTCGGGTTGAGCTTTGGATGTGTCTGCACCGTGCTCCAGAGCTATTATTACAGCTCATTTAAACAGACGCAAGGTAGTTTAAAACAAATTAATTTGGGTTCCAGTAGCAGGGCTGCTGCAGGGCTAAGGTTTCACTGGCTGAGTATCTAGCCAGAGCTGGTGTTTCTGTGTGTTTCATGTCAATGTCTTTATGGCTATGGCTCACGTACAGTAGCTGCTTTAGAGGTAGGTCAGCTGAGTCCTTGCATGGTGCAATCACACCTGCCTCGTCACTAAAGATTGTGTTCCCTCTTTGCTGCATTTTAAGCCAGTGGATTTCAATAAAATTGCAGGGAACGAAAGCTGAGAGAGCAGCTTTGCAAGACCGGTCTTCAGTCTGTGCATAAAATGGAGAAAAAAAAGGGATTTTACTTCCCTTCACTGCTAGCTGGCATATCACAGCCAGGCAAGGTGCCACTAATTGGCATCTGTCTCCAGATTCCCCATATTGACAAGAGTCATTCAGAGCTGATAAAAACGTTAGGTCTAGTCATAACTTGCCCCAGTAAAGGTTCACAATAGCTTCAAGAGACTATCTTAGTCTCCGTCATTTTTCTGAGCTGAGGCTGTCAGTTTGGTGACAGTTCGGTTTTTCTGCACATTATCTGTTTTCCTGGCTCTCTAGCTGGCGAGCAGCTTGGGGTGAAATCTTCGTCTCGCTGAAGTTGCTGGATGCTTTACTATTGACCTCAATGCTCCTTTTTTTCCCCCCTGTATGCCACTGAATTAACATATATTTCAAATGGAGATTTAATTTGTAAACACTGTCGGGGTGGCCGTAACTGCTTTAGGCTGCCAGGTGTTGGAGGTGATGGAGGAGGCTGTTACTGGCCCTTACAGGAGATGAGGGGAAGCGGATGGGCCTCCGTCCCTAAAATTACCTCTCCCTCTTATTGCTACCTGTTTACTGCAAAAGACAGAAGCCTCCTTTCAACCATTCTGCTTCATGTTTTAGCCTCTCTCCTGCTGCCAAGAATATTTTTACTCTGCGTCAAGAGAAAATGAATTCATGCCTTCAGGATTTGTACTCTTTGCTCTGTGCTATATGATAGCAACCCAGCGAGATGCGCAAGTGGAAACTGCATTAATGATTGATAAAAGCTGAGAGCTGTTTAAATTTTTTTTCCTGTTTAATGACTATCAATAATTTAATGCGTTTACTGTATGTTTTTAAGAAATAACACCCATATTACAGGCTTGGGTTTAATAGGCTAAATGACTCAAGCTTCAAAAAATACAGATTTCCAACATGAAGTGTATCCTCTTTTTAATTAAGAATAAGAGAAAAATATGAAATTAGGCTTGTAAAATGGAGATAGAGCTCACAAACCAAATGTTTCTGCATGCCCCCTCCTCACCCCCCGTGTCCCTTGGGCTGTTGTGTAGAGCCGAGTACCTGCTCTTGCCCCACAGAGCGTGGTGGCTGCTCTGGGTGAGAAGGTATCTGTAGTCAGACCAGCATGTGGCCCCGCTGACAGTGGCAGGCAGGAGCCCATGCTGCCACCCCGGCAGGGAGCCTCGGAGGATGCTGCTCTCCAGGAGATGGCCATGCACCTGACTTTCCCCTCCCTGATGTCCTAGGTTCTGAGTCTACTAACAGCACTGTTATTTTGGCTTATCAGCATCCATAAGTCACTGGAGGGGAAGGTTGAGGAGCACGGCTTTTAGAGAAAGAATTGCTTCCTTCTAGATCTAGCTTAAAAGATAGAAATAAATGTTTTTAAAAATTATTCCACTCCCTGTTTCTTGGAAAGGGACCAAATTTTTAAAGTGCTGAGCATCTTCCAGTCTGCTTGCATGCACTAGGTTTGGTTCTCAGGGTGTTGCATACAAAATATGGGGTATAAATCTTACTTGTGCTAGGTATGTACCTTTTTTTAGTGGTTAAGAGAAAATGGAATCTCTTTTTCATTATTGGCGGTCGTTGCAGTTAGACTGGTAAGTAAATGTCATGCATAGGTTGGTATATTTTAATAAGCATGTTATCTAAATGTATGCAAATCAATACTGCTTCTGTAAACTTAGATTTTCACATGGACAAATGTCATTTTGGGGAGAGCTTTTTTCAGGATCCAACGAAAGCAGATGGGGAAATACAGATAAGGATAACATTTAAGCTGCAGAAAAGAATTGTGTAAATACCTCTAAATAAAGATACAGAAATATAATACACTTGGCATTTGAATAAAGGTGATTCAAAGTAATTAAAGTTCTGCTTCTTGTTTAGGAACTGTATTTCATGTAAGTAAACCACAGAGTCTTACATTTAGCCATTTATTGATGAGTAGATCCTGTGAGTTCACTCAGACCTGGGCAAATCAAAGGAATGTTTATTTAGGAGGTCTGTGTTTTGAGTCACTCTTACCATGTTTTTATCCTTTGTCTGTGCTTCTGCAACAATATTTTGATAACTTTTTCTTGGCTATTTGTAACAGATACTTGAGAAGAGCTTCCTGTCTTTGTGCAGATACAGTTCTGGGAACATAGTATTTATGTTTGAAGAAGCTCGTTTCTTTTCAAATATCTCCAGTACAGGTGTTTGTGGTGGAAGTGCTTACCCTGTTCTGTGTATACAGACATATATAAGCTTGCACACAAACACATATATGCACGCATAATAGGGTATGCTTTTAATTTATACTAAATTAAATCAGAATTTGTTAATTTCTTGCTTGTTCTCTTTGTGTTGCTGTAGGTAAACGCTGTGTTATATGCAAGTTTCATTTCATACTGACTCTGTCCAAACTGTAGATACTAGAAAATAGGTTGGAGATGAAACCTGATGCAGCGGGAGGTGAGGGTTCTGGCTGCAAAACACAGTGTTTAGAGTCCCGCCCCGAGAGTTAAGGGAGGGTGCCTAAAATACCTGGGAGGTACCACTGCCACTAGTGGCAGACAGGCCACAGACTAATATATTGCAGTAAGGTATGTGAGAGATACTTACGGTACTGTTCTAAGAAACATTTTACCTAGAGACTGTAAAAAAAAAAAAAAAATGTATCTGGAAAAAGGTAATTTTTTTTTTTTGTTTCATCATGATTGTTAAGACTAGGTATTTTTATCTTCTTTTCTTAACTTGCTTGTTTGTTTTTTATGATGAGAAATTGAAATTACTTCTTTCCTCAATAGATATTCATGGAATATTTATTTTATTACATCTCCTAGATCGAGAGGTTGAAAAATAAACTGAGAACCCCTCAAAATATATTTTTTTTTTACTGTGATATAAACTTGATCTATTTATATTAGTGCTCACTGAGTATGCATATAAGTCACCTGAAGAAAAGTAACTGTTAAATGTAGATTGAAGAACTTTAAAAGTACTCTTCCCCCCCCGTGAATGGTGTGAGGCAGTGATGTGCTTCCCCCCCCAAACCCTGCTTTGCCTTACATTGTGGACACAGTTTGGAGAAGGGGCTCTTACAGCAGCACTCTGATCGAATTCCTGTCTCTAGTCCTTGTTGTGATGGAAGTAATATACATCACAGAGCTAGGAAAATCCAATAAACTAGAAAATCTTCTAGGTTGGTTGTGTGTAATGGAGGCTTCCTTTAACAGAGTAGTTCCCCAAAGGGCTGACGGGGCTCCTGGCAAGGCTGGGGCAGGATAAAGTGAGCAAACTCTTTGCCAGTTGTGCGGCTCAGGCTGTAAGTGTGAGGAGCTTTACTTTCCTAAAACTCTTCATTTTCTTGACTTAAAAAGTCTCTGGATCAATTAAATTATAAACTAATGAACGAGATCTTGGGAAATGTCATGCAGGATTCCTCTTTGCATTTAACTGTGGGAAGTGGTTTCGATTTGGGTAACACCTGGAAAAAAACGCTAGAGTGTGTATCTGGAGGAATAAATCTGATCTGGAGGAATAAATCTGATCCTCCAGAAAGAAGGATTAATTTTTAGTCAAGATCACATTTCGGCATCCCTGGTCCAGGTTTCAGTCGTCAGCTCAGGTACTGTCCAGAATCAGCGTGTGTAGTGTGAGATATAATGAAAAACCAGCTCTAGCTGGTTGGATTGAGGATTATTTTTATTAAGCTTGGTATAGGAAAGCAACTTGGCTAAATCCACTGCAGAAGTTGACTCACACACCATCTGAGGGTGTTTGTCTTAACATATGCCTCTTCGTTTATCTAATGTTGATGTCAACGATTTGTTGGGTTTCGATACAGTGTTTCCCAGTTTTCTGTTTGTTTCTTTCTCGTAGTGGATGTGTACCCAAAACATTTTGACGTTTTTCTTAAATTATCACTGGCCCTGCCAGAAATTTAGTTAAGTCTTTTGGTATCATAAGACATTTCGCTAGGTTTCTCTGCTTAGAATTTGACTTTGGGGTAATGCATTATTGCACTTCATTTTATCCTTTTTCTTGCCTGAGGATTTGCAAACAGGGCAATCTCACTTTCTTCGGGGCAGGTGATGTTGAGTCAAAGCCACGTTCTTAAGTGGTACTTATGACAAATTTCTGTCTCCCTGAGAACGTTGTTAATAAACTTTTAGTTTTTTGTGTTTAGCCTTATTTTTTACCACCTTTTGATTAAAAATATGCTTCCTCCAAATCTTGTAAGTCTGCTTTAAATTATTTCTCCTACCAACAAGAGGATGAAAGTGTAACATTTTCAAGTACTTGAAATGTAACCAGTGTATCAATTTGTAGCAGACTTCACCTGACATATGTGGGAGATTCTCTTAGAAGGGCAAAAAATGCTGTCCAAAGCATCCTTTTGATTTAATAATGAAAAGGAAAAGCAAATGATGCATTTGATTTAGGGATACAAAACTAATGTGTGGTTGAGAGGCAGATACAATTATTTATTTTTTTTTTCTTGTATTTTGCAGCCTGCTCGGTGCTGAGCTGCTCAGTAAGTATTGATTAGCGCATAGCCTCGGGATGTACACATGTCAGCAGCAATTCACTAAGGGTCATTTCTTTCCTTGTCCCCACAATGAGGGCTGTAGCACTGCTTCCCTCTTTTTAAAAAGTATAACAATTTGAGTACTCCAGGTGTTGGCTTAAGTTGCTTTGCATCAATTAGTAGCAGGGCTGAACTCTGACAGAAAGCAGAAATGTGACCGAGGGGTGCAGGACATGGAGAAAGTGGAATTAAACAGGGTGGGAAGGGTTGCCTTTAGGGAACAGGTTGGGGAGGCAGATTTTTGAGCCCGTACATTTTTGTGCAGGATCCATTCTTTTGCATTGTCAGGCCTATTTATAGGTGAATATAACAAGGCAGAAGAGGTTTTGAATCACTGATCTTGTTTTTTAGTCTCTTTAGTGCACAATTTCTGTGTGGCTTCTTCTGTGATCTTTATTTAGTTTTTCATTGTTTATTTACACTGCCACTGTTACTTCATGAATTCTTTAAATCATTTCCTATCTAGAGGGGAATTTGGACAGAATTATTCTTGCAGCTTTAAGTCTTGCTGACAGGAGGAGAGAAGAAGAAAGCTTTTGTCCCCTAGAGAAATGCAGGAACTGTGGCCATTTAGAATTGGACAGACATGGTCAGCTTTGAGGGAGATGCTGTGATGGGAGTGCTGCCTTTTATGTTGTTTTCTATTTGTTGGGGCCCCTTGTGTAAAACCTCTGTTGGGAGACGAGGATCCGTACGCAGTTGCATGCTATTAGCAGATGGATAATTGTCATTTTGAGGGATGATAGAGGTGTGTGTGGAAATGTAAGGTAGCATAGACTTTTTCCCTTATTTTGCGAACTTGCATTCACATTTTCCATGGGACAGAAAAGGGTAGAGTTTTCTGGATGAATATAAGCCAATAAAATGTGATGAAGAACAGACTGGACGTGTTTCCCTTTGCTCATTCCCCATGGAAAACCTTGATTGCCATTTCCTCAAATATGTTAATGTCTTTCATGCACCCTTTAAAATAATTTTCCACTTGATTTTCCTGCCTTTCATCAGAGGCAGGTACTGGAGGTAGGGAGGGGCCCATTAAATCTGGGTGTCTGTAAGTCTCTTTAAATTCATGTTAGGAGTAGGGCACAGAGAGAGAGATATGGTCTGAGGTGAGGGATTATGGTTTTATGGGAGTGCAGCTGGATTTCTAAATGGTATCTTTAGTCACAGAAAGGCTTTTTGGTTCTCTTTCCCTTCACTCTGATACTTAATAATTTTTTTTCTTTTATTGTTACTAAAAGATTCAATATAGCTGCAATAGGTTGTCTTAAGAAAAAGAGTAATTGTCTTAAAAAGAAATAGAAGGTATGATTAATTGCATATACCTCATAATTTTAGGTATGATTCTTGCAGGGAAGAGTACTTAAGTACTTGAATGTCAGTATATACCTGTATGTTCAGTATGCATGTTGGAATTTGCCTTTTGCCAACTATTTTGATAGTAAATGTGGCTCATTTGAATTTTTACAGAAGTGGGTGTGAGCTTGGCTGAAGCATATTTACTTAATAGAATGAGCGCTCAAGAATATTTTTGAATGGGACTTTATCCCATTCTGACAGGAATCCATCTTTTATTTTTCTTACTAGTAGGTGACTTGACCTTCATATTCCATATTTTGATAAGGTGATGATAGAGAGAGAAAATAAAGGACAGCTCAAGTTGGTATTTTGGAACTGGAGAAGGGGAGACACAGTAGCTCTTCCAAGGAGGAGTTGTGATCTATAGCCTCTTCAAAAAAAACCCCAACTATAAAAGCTAATACTGATTTGTTTCTTTTTTCTTCTTTTTTTCCAACCCCTAGGAAATACTCTTGTGCTGAGGAAGAAAACGGCTCCCTGCTCCTCCTCCTTTTTCTTTTTTTTTCTTTTTTTTTTTTTTCCCCCCCTCCTTTCTTCTTGCCTGAATTAGAAGCTCCAGGAATGTGCTAATTGGCGGCGGCCTCTTCAGAAAGGTAAGAGGTAATTGTTATCTGCTTTTTGAGGTGTCTTGCCTGCTCAGCTCCTTCTGGAAAGGAGAGTGATATTAGAAGAAGCTTGTCTACATAGAGTTTAGACAAGTCTTGTGGTTAATGTGGATTGCCCTTCTAACAGTGTGGTGCAAACAGAAGCTTCTTGTGCTTCTCGCTCTACTCTGTGTGCAGGATACAGTCCCTTGGAAAAAACTAGACAAAATATATTTTAAATGCTTGCAGAGAAAAAATACGTGTAACTGTTGTATTGCAGACTGATTAACTAAATCTTTCTATGAGTATCAGCTTAGATGAAAAGGCAGTGAGTTAGGTCTGGAGAAGCCAAGTTGAAGAATTGTGTCTCAAAAAGTGTTTCTTTTATTATTATCTTACCTGTACGTGTAATCAGATAAATTGTTGTTCAGTTGGGGTTTTTTGTTGTGTTTTTGTTGTTTTTTTTAAACCTGATTCTCTTCACTGGGGTCCTTCCTGGTTTCATGGCTGGTTGTACTACTGACAGATAAGATAGGAACCAGCTGGAACCCCAGCTCTAGCTCTGAATGGTGTGTTTTGCAAAGAGTTGGAAACAGATGGCAATTCTTCACCTCTCCAGACTTCTTTAGTTTTGGGCAGAAGTGCAAAATGTGGTGGGTGAGAGTTCAAATGCAGTGCCTTTTTTGTAATACTTCTAAGCAACTAAAATTTGTAATTATCTGGTGATGTGATCCACATGTAATCCATGTCTGTCTTTTCACTTCAAGACATTCAGTTTATGTGTCAGGATATATAAAGCACAAAAAATTAGTACTGTGATTCATAGAGCATCCTGAGCTGCATGAGTAGATTCAAGTCAGTTGCTAGACAAATTCCATATATATTTTAGTAGCAACACTCAATGTTTAGATTTGTATTTACTTAGGAACTGGCTACAGTGCTTTGAGATGTCATTTCCCATTCCATCTTTGTGATAGATGTTAATGCTCCTTGTAGTGGAGGCGATATCTTCTGTCTAGACCTCAGTCATTCCAGTTCACAGTTGATGTCTTAACTTAAAGCGGCTCTGAGGAGGGGTTTATGCTGACTTGCTGGGCTCTGTACTGGGGAGGCCAGTGCGTGATGTAAATTTTTCTGCCCGATTTGCTCTGTGGGGCTAACCTTTGTGGAGGGCTTGGGAAGACAGCGCGATGCAATAATGTCTTAAATTGCCCCAGTGAGCTTTGTCAGAGTTTGTTTGTCAGACCCCTCAGACTGACTAAGTACACTAACTTATCACGGGTAAGCTGCAGACAGGTAATGTGCCTTGGGATGTTCTCTTTCTCATTCCCCGTCTCAGTCTTGGCGGTGCAGAGGCAAGCTAGCTCTTTATTGAACGGCCGCTACCAGCTGCCTGGCCACCTTCTGCAATAAAGCTAATGACCTAATGGGCAAATGTTTCTTGGAGACCTTCAGCTGAAGCAGAGACAAGGAGAAACATACGGACCAGCTAAAGGGTTCTCAAGGAGCTTGCAATTTCCCCAGGGCTCCTTCTGTGTAATTACCTGTCTATCGCTTTGTCTCCTATCTTTTAATGCAGGAGGAGTGTCAGACTCCAGGCCGCTAATCTTTGTTACTATGGAAAGGCTGGTTACACTCCTCTTCCTGTACTTCAAAAATGGCAATCGCTGGTCCCCAGCTGGTTCCCTGAATCTGACTTAAAAATGGATGATAGCTTTTCTCCTTGGTGCCAGACTAACGAATGCAGCCGCCTGCGCGGTCGCAGGCAGGCATTGCCCCCGCCACTGGCGCTGAGAGGAGGAGCCCGCAGAAGCTGCCTTGTGGCCTCTGAACCTGTTTTCTCCCAGACGAGTGGAGGCTCTGTAAAATTCCTTTGAAACGCAGAGTTTTGGGGCACACTGAGACGTGGGAGGCTTGGCTGAGCTGCAGGTGTGGAGGAAAGCTGCTATTAAGATTCGTGGCTCCAGCCGAGTTTTTGTACGGTTTCTGAATGCCTTCAAACGCCCTGGGTTGGGGGCTGAGGGAAGCACAAGCTGTTTTGCAGCATCGTGGGCTTCAGTTGTTGCTATTGCCTCCCTCCCAGCACGTCTCTCACGCCGTGATGTGCGGCGGAGAGGAGTGCCTCTGCTCAATTCATAGTGTCTACTGGGAGGCTGTGCACAGCCCACCACCATTTCTCCCCGCCTGGCCGCATCTGCTTGTTCCTTCTCGCACGGCACGGGGGATTTGGAGGGGATTCCCTGCCCGCTGCTCCCCCTGCTTGTGCTTCCCGAGCTCCAGCGTCAGACGGATGGTCCCTCTGAAGCCAGGGTTTGAACAGCTCCAGCACTAACACCTCGTCCCCACGCGCTCCTCTCTGTCCTTGCGAGGAGAGGGAAGTTGTCCCCGTGTTGGACAAGGTCCCACTCCAGCTGTTGCCTGCCCAGGGAATGTGCGCTGCTAAACTCCTTCATGGTACCTTGGTAAAACATGCTTTAACTGTCTGCAAATGTATGGTATTTAAGCAGCAGAGTCTGTATTATCAAACGCAGTCATGCAGACTGTGTTCCTCGGGGTGAAAAGCTCTGGGAGGAGAGGCTGGATGTGATAGTGGAATCTGAGAACCAAAGCGAAAGGAAATTCTTCTCCATGTGTTGGGCTAGAGCAGGTTCAGGAAAGGTGGAGGACCAGGAAGTGTATACACCTTCCCAGACTGGAGATGTTAAAGAAGGATAGAAAGGAGGGGAGGGGTAGGGCAGGGACAAGGAGATCAGGCTGGGTAGTGGTCTACTGTTTGCTGTGTTTTGTTTGGTGCCTTTAATTCTATGCTTTTCTCCCCCATTTCCTCTAACTAAATTTGGGCAAAGACAATTTTCAATTTTTTTTTATTAATTGAAAAAGCAACTATACTTTTGTTCAGAGTGTTTTAGAAGTTGTGCTTTCTTACCAGTGCATCTAGAACAATCATTTTGTACTGATTTTTGAAAGAACTTTTATTTCCCTCATTATTTTTCCCTGTTTTCCTCGCTCTCATTTGTCTCAACCTGAACCATCTCCAAAGGAAAGGTGATACTGCTGCTGGCTAACATTTCAGGTGGGTGACACTGTGTATGTTAAGCAGCGTGCCTGTAATAACTTACTTGTCAGTGGGAAGCTTACCCTGTTTGTTTGTATTTCTCTTTTCATATACAAGTCAAGTTCATAGCTCTTGAACCTTTGTAGAGTGTTTCAACAAGGTGTTTATTTAAAGTCTTGGATTATTTTTTTTTTTCCCCCCAAAATCCTTTGAGATAAGTTTGGGGTTAGGATTTTTCATTCAGTGACTGTATTCAGTAAGATGAAGTGTCTGTCAAAGCCATATTGCACCTTATGGGAGGATGACAGGTTCTTCCAGAGTCCTCAGTTTGCAAAGCCTTAACCGTCTCCTGGTTTAAATCAGCACTTTACCACTGCTTAAGGCCTTTAAGTACTTAATTAACTTTATGTTAACAATGAGCCTCTGCTCTCTTGTTTTTTTAATGAAACCTTTGATATTTTTCTGATTTTCATTTCATGAAGGTTACAGGTTTAATTTTTTATTCTGATATGGAGAAGATTTAAATCTCAAAAAAATTATTGGAGAAGAAAAACCAATTTCCATCCCAGCATTGCATTTTTCAGGTCATTTGTAAGTTTAGAATCTGTTACTAAGTAGTGTCTTGAAAAGAAAAAAGAATTTGAAAAAAAATCAGAAAGCTGGATGCTCATTTTGTACCTCCAGAAAGATTGTTTTAAACATCTTTGGTTTTAAACACACAGGAAGTGGGGAGTTCAGAGCTGAAATTAACTTGTTCTTAAATCACTTCTTTCATATACAAGGTCTAAGAAATGCTGAGAAGCAGCATAAAAATCTGGCATATCTAGGCTCAAGAAGCTAGGTTAAAATGGTAGTAAGAGGCGTGGTTTTGAGTCTTGTTATTCTTTTGTTTTTCTTGGTGAGCCCTTTTCTGAGGGCAGGCTTCAGAGGTCCCACCAAGCCAGTAGTGAAGAGGGTTTCAGGAGGGGTGGTGAAAAGACTGCACAGGGCTGCCTCAGGGCATCTGTATCTCTATGGAGGGCTTGAAGGTATTGTCTTCTCCTGTAGCATAGCTATGGCAATGACCGTTTGTTGTCCCTGGTTAAAACCTTTCAGTTCTTCAGTGTTAGCTAGCTCTGGGTGGCTTGGCTTTCCTCCAGCTCCAGCAGTTAGGGTCTGCCTGCCTCAGTTGTCCTTAATGCAGTGGAGTTTTCGGTACCCCTGGCAGTCGTCATGTTTGAGGTGTACAGACCTACTTCTGAATGTAAAACTGAGTTTACTTATTTCGGAGGGAGTCCTACATGGATTGGTGTGTTCTGTGCTGGGGCCTCCTCTCCTTCCCCACTCCACCACCCCAAAGAACTGCCATTGGGTCATTGCTTGCCTCTTTGCATCCACTCCAAGGGGTCGAACGGATGGTTCTGGAGGCTACATGTCTGCCCACCATCACCCCTGGTGTGCAAGTAATTGCCCTGAGTGTTGAGGTGGCTTCTTACTCTCTGTGGAGCTTTGCAGGCCTTTGAGGAGGAGCTCTGGCTTGAATGACTTGCAGCGGCCGCTGCAGAGTGATGGAGGTGCAGATGGACAGTCTGCAGGAAGGAACCTGTGGTGCTAATCCATAATTAGTGGCTGAGAGGAACAAAGTGTAATGTATAGGTATTATTGTAGGTGGCAGGGTTTGGTATTTCGCTCTTGCTGATATTACATGTTAGTCCCTCAAAGAAAGCTAGAAGGCCCAAATCAGATTTGAATGTTGTTGTTGAAGTTAGCAGTGGAAAAAGACTTGGATTGTTGCCTGGTTTCCTTACAAGTGATGCCTGTTCCTTTCTGCTAGGGAATGACCTGTCTGGATGCATACTGCTGCATCCTTCAGCTGTGCAAAGATGTGTTGAATTCCTTTTATATTTAAAAAATTTGCCTGTTCAAAAAAATAACAAAAACCAATCCAACAGAGTTTTTCTTCCCTGAAACAAGTATTTTGAAGTGTTGAACTGAAATAATGAATTGATGTTTCAAAAGCACGTTTCCCAGTTTTGTTTATCTCCTTTCTACTGTGTTTGGGATATGCATGGTTAAGGTCTAGAAGATGCGGTGGTGCCTGGGGCATTGGGAGGAGTTGGTGCTGCTTACAGCTCAGGTGGTGGTGTCAGGATCCTTCATCCTGCTGCATCCCTTTTGGGCTTACCTCATGGGAAGACTCCTGTGCAATTAGCACAAGAGTTACAGTAGAGAACTGTCCTAACGGCTTGTCAGCTGCAGGACAAGAAAGTATTTGATCCTACAGGAAGCCTTGTGTTATAAAGAAATTTTGTCCAGAAAATTCTGTGGAGATTCAAGCTGGCTGGGTAAATTTATACTGGGAGATGCTTTGTAACATGTGGTCTGAAAAGATTTTTGATCCAGTGCGACTGGCCTTAAAAGCCAGCTGAAGTGCATCGGTGACTCATGGTCACTTACTGCCCTGCTGTGTGATGTAAACCAGATCTTCCTTTGGTGCCTTCCCTCATACAGCCTTGTCTGACTGGATGGTGAATTTCAGGCTTGTGATTATTATCAATGGTTTCCAGTTGCTTTGGTAATACTGTAGCTATGGTTTACCCTGATTGAACAGGAATTTACACCTAAATGTTAGGGTAACCCCGGAACTTTTATTTCCACTCCCCTTCTCACCCACTCTTCCTTCAAATTCTGAATTATTACAATTTTAGGCCTGATGATCTTTTTATCTTCTCTGTGGGCATTGTTGCAAAAGAATGGATGCTTAGCTTGACAAGGAAGATAAAGGAAGAAAAAGGGAAGGTGGGCGTGGCTTTGTTTTTTGGGTTGGGTTGTTGGCTTTTTTTTTTCACTTCCCAAACACTTTCGGGTATTTCTGATATTCATAAAATCAGTAGAATAGAGATGAAAATTGGGTATATGAAGGGAAGCATTGTTTGCCAGCAAAATGAGCAGCTATGATATATTTCAGTCTTCAGATGCTTGGCTAAAGAATGGTAACATAAGTTTTTTGCTGCTAGAAATTGAGATTTTGGCGGTAATATGAAACTGTGAAATCTGTAGGCATAGAGTGTAGCAGAAGCTGTCTTTATTCATATACAGCACATGGTGTTTGGCTTGGGAGAAAGCTCTTTGCTCTCTAAGAAAGTTGGGTTTTGATGTAACTGAGTGCTGTTTGTGCTTCATATTTAAAAATTATTTTATTCTGTAAAGAAAAATGAGTTGTATGTATTAATGGTACTGTTGGTTTTTCCCCTGTTCTCAGCAACCCAACATATTTCCCTCGCTTTTTATTCTTTCTGTGCTGTTTCTTTCCAAGCTTGTGATCATAATTACAGTGAGAAGTAGATGATATCCATCTGTATATTCCAGCAGGGAAATGGAGCCTTGGATGAGTTTTGGACTGTGGGACATTTCCTTCCTCGTTTCTCTCTACCAAAGCGTTTGTAGTTTGTTCTAAGGGTACTGGGGGTGTCAATCCAAATGGCCTAATAAGACAGAGTTGGTATAGGGAGAATGGAGAATAAAAGGAAAAAGATGCAAGTAAGTCGTGGTTCACCAGTGTCACATTAATAGAATCCTCAAATCAAGTGCTCATTCATTTTAACCAGAGGTTAATTAATCAGAGTAAGTAGATAAAATGATAAGCTGCTTTTAATGAAGTGAAGCAGCTTTATTAGCAGTAAGCAAAATGCAAAATATTTGGTCTCTGGCAGATGTGGTTTTCCTGGGGACTGTGGCTTGCCACCAGCTTTGGCGCGCGCTGGCCTTTCCCTTGCTGCACTCTGCAGGCTGTGCTCTCTCTGCCTGTCAGCGTGTGGCCAATTCAGAAGGCAGGAGACCGAGTCAAATCAGAAGCAGGTACAACACTTTAAAAACAGAAGAAGAAACGTTCCTTGCAGATCTTTCCCTGTGCCAGAGACTAGCATTTGCCAAATTTCATACTTCAGATGCTATTATTTTTCTTTGGAGATAGCAGGCTTTGCGCATACACAGCAAGCAAACAGACAAAAACCCCGTGTGGATTTACAAGAGAGCGGTGGCGTTTGAAAGGCAGGGATGTGGTACTGCCTGGTACCTGCTCACGGGGCCTGAAACTGATCTATAGTTATCTACCAATTTGCAACTTTGGAACAGAAATGTGCCAGGGGGGAGCTACCTGTGTGTATGTTTAGGTGGAGGGCCAAAGCCAGCGTGTCGCTAGCGGTTAAACTGAAGCAGATTTGCCAACTCAAATGATGTTCTGCCCTCAGCAGTGCATCTCTGCCCTTGTACTCTTCCTCGGTCTCTCTCGTGAAAAGCTGTAGAAGCCATCAGGTGTGCTATCATGTGCATGGCAATGCAGGGCTCTTAATAGGAAATACCTAAAAAATAGTAGATTAAGGGGAAGACAAAAAGAACGCACGTGTATTAAGGGGGAAGCTTTGTAGAACGATGAAATAATTTACTCTGGGCTAAATTAAATTAGCGTAAACGTCCACATTTAGGCTTGAAATGAACTTCGCTTATGACAACGTATAAAGATCCTTTTTGAAGTAAACTCAAATTAGCAATTTGTTCATAAAAGCAGACTCCTCACAAACGAGTGATGCGATAAGGTTACTGCAGTTCTGCGAACTGGAAGCGCTGAGCTGGTAGATAACGTGGTGTGAGAATAGGCAAGTAAAGTAATGCTGGCAAGTAAATTGTCTGCCCCCCAGCTTTCCTTAGAAGACTGCGCTTCCCAACGCCATTCAAGTGTAAATCCCTTCGCAACAAAGGGGAGGCTGGCAGCTCGCCGGTTCAAGAGTATAAGTGATCTCGCATGCTTCAGTTGAAAGGTTGAATCCCTGAAACGGAGAACCGCTGCTATAGAGGGAAACTCTCAAAAGGCTGGTGAGAATGGCAGGGGGAAAAGCTGTTGAGATCCTTGAAAGCGCACAGGCAATTTTTGTCTTTACCATAAAATGACCTAGAGACAAGCTTGACAAAGGGAAAGCTGCTGTTCAGGTGAAGTTGCAATCACCAGCTCTAGGAGTTGGCTTTTACTTGCTGTCCCCCGCAGGAGCACAGCATGCTGCTCCACTTGCCAGCGCTGTATGTGGTGCCAATATTTTGTCTACAGTATGCATTGAGTCCCTCTTAGTTTTCCTGTTTGGATTTTTCTTTCTAACAACTTTGTGTTGCGAGTCTCAAAGCTTCAGCAGTATAACTTCTGGGCGTGCAAAATAAGGTAGGAAATCTTGGACCTTGTCTGTATACTGAAAGGATGAGGTTAATCTAGCACCTTCTGAAAACCTTGTAAATATTTGACTGGCTACTCGGCAACACAGCTGAGCTGGTTGGGTTAATGCTTAATGTGAGAGCGGTCCTGCAGTGCGTGACTTCGGTGATGGGCTGAGGGTCACGGGGTGAGCAGCAGTTTCCCGTGAAGGCATCTGTGCTCCCTGTTCTTCATCCTCCAGGCTGGCCACCCCCCCAGATCTGCAGGCAGGAGGAGGTGTGAGATGCTTGGGTCCACACCAGGCAGAGCCAGCCCGGTGTGTTCAGGTGCCAGTGAAACTCCTTTGGGCTGTCCCGCATGATGTTCTCTCCCTGATGCTTTTGCTGGTCTAGCCACAGCGTGGTAAACCCTGACTTTCACATGAGGGTGAGCATCTGAGACTCTAATCTGCTCTCTACAACTACATCTGGATTTGGAAGAAGGTTTTTATGCGTATGTAAAAGTGGCACCAGTAGGCAGCTGTTAGTAACTGGTCATGGGGAGGAGCAGCCTAGAGATCAGCAACAAATCTGGACCTTGTAGGTTCTGATACCTGTCGTACCTTGATGATTTAAAAACACTCCCTTCTTTTAGCACTGCAGTGTTCTGAATGAAATGCTTTCTATTGTTGGAAACTTAGCACAAAGATTATATGGGAAAATGTTTGCAACTTTAGAATGGAAATCTCCGTCTTTGTTTTATGTGAACTAAACAGTGCAAGACAGCTTTTGCCTTTCTGTTGTAAAGATTGCTCATTCATAACATCATACCACCTCAGTCCTTCCAAGTGGCAAGTGCCTTAGATGTCAGTGCAAATGGGAGAAGATCCTTTCAGAGAACCTCAGTGTCATAACAGAGCTGAAGCATCATTGAAAAAGTACTTCTTTTTTCTGTTGTTAAAACTAGCTATTGATTGTTTGGGTGTAATGGCTGTACCGTGTAATACTTGTGCTCAGTCTATTTGTCTGATTTAGAGACAAGCATAGCATAATCCAGTAATTGCATAAAGAAGTAACACTGTCCCACCTACTTCTCTGTGAGAGTGAAATGAGCGAAACGTTGATTATTTGTTATATGGCCTTAAAAAACTGTAGCCCTTTCTATAGCTGTGGTTTGTTTTAACTATTGTTTTAAAAAAATCCATTTGTTAATTTCTGGCAATAGTTTAGTAGGGACTATACTTGGAGTATTTACCCAATCTGGACAGCTATGAAGGCTTTAAAAATACCCACAGCCAATTTCCAGAGGAACCGCTTGCCAGTGTTGGCATTGGTATATTCAGAAAGGAAGAAAAAAAAATCTCATAGATGAAAGAACAAAGCATCTAGCTGTCTCCAGAGCAAATACAGCAGATGATTAATGTATCTGAATGGTGTAATTGAGAGTGATGGTGTCTAGTCATGTGACATTGTGCTGTTTTTTGGTGGCTGCTGGAATTTTTTTTGGCTCTTACGGTTCCCTGAGTGTCTCATTCTAGGCCTGGCATAGAACGCTGTATGCATCTATGGTTAGGACTCAATATTAAGTTGTTTGATACAGTCTTATGTAAGTCCCTGAATTCTTGGTTGAAAAGAAGTGAAAATAGTTGTGAATGGTACTTGCAGAATCCAGATTTCTTCCCCCCCCCCTTTCCCCTTAGTATATGAAGTCTGAAAAAGGATCTTTCCTTTCAGACATTGTTGGTTCCCCTGCACTTAGAGAACCTTAACTAACTGTAGCTACTTTAGACCTTGTATCAATAACTTGGTTCCAAGTATCTTGTAATTTGAATTAGTGTGACACCTGCCTAATAACAGATTTCCACAAAGTAAGTTTTTGCATATGGTTAGCATTTCAGATATACATTCAAAATGAAGCAAGTGCTACTGAAATAGTAGTGATGTACAGCTGAATTTGGTGGTTCGTCTTGATTTTGAAACCATTCCTTATACACAAAGTGTATGGTTTTGGGTTTTTTTGTTTTTTTGTTTTTTTACATGGTAAGAAGTTACTTAAGTTACTTTATATACCCATTTATAGAGAGTTCGGTAGTCTCCATCTTTTTGTCAATAGGCAAAAAAGGTGTGTTTGTGGCAGATAAACCAATATTTTTTTAATCGATCTTCAGGAATCAAAAATTTTATCTCTTTTGACAAAAATGTCTCAGGAGAAAATGAGTATTCAAGAAGGCATTTCTGTTGGAAACCAAGTCTGCTCCACCTCGCATCCTAAGGGTAAGGAGGTTTGCCTTCAGACTAGGGACTCCCTAGGGAAGGGTTCAATACATTTTACTCCCATGCTCCTAATCCAAACAAGCCATAATGGAAGACACTGGAGATAATAAGGCTGAGAAAATGACGTTTTGTCTTGAATGCTACATGACCTGTGATCAGAGCACATCAAACATGATTCTACACCTTCTTATAAGATCTGCTCATGGGCAGACACCCTTGTGGGCACTGACCCCCAGCTGGCAGGTGTTAGTTTAGGTCCTTCTTATAGTAGGACATGGTGCTGGAAGAGTATCATTCTTTACAACCTGTTATCAGATGGGGAATTGAGATCTAGGCAGTGGCTCCTCTGAAGGACCATGGCTTATCATGAGCTCAGCTGAGATTCAAGCAAAGTCTTAACGTTTGCTTCCTGAAAGTGTTTGGCAGATGCCGCTGTAAAATGAAAGAGTCTATGGGGCCACTACAAATGTCAGCCTTATATTTCTAACTGAACACGTGGATGCACGGAAGAGCAGTGTTATTTCCCTGCAGTCCCCTGGCAAGTGAATGACATGGCTGGGAATAGAACGGAGATTTCCTGATGTCCGTTCCCCTCTTATAATTACCAAACAGCGCTTTCTTCTTCTGCATTGTAAACATGAATCAAGCCAAATGGCATGCACAATTAGCTTTTTTTCCAGCAAAGCTGAGGGGGGAAGAGGGAAGGAGGAGGGGACAAGAGCAATGAAGGGGGAGGGGGAAAGTCATACAGGGACAACTGTACCTGCTGGGGGCACAATTTAATAACGCGCCGAGTGGAAGGAGCCGCCTGTGCTGCAGATGCATTGTTATCTGCAGAGTCCCTGGTTCGGGAGAGAGCTGCAAAAGGTTTAATGCAAATCCGAGACCTCTGTCATTGTATGAGGCAGATTAGGGCTCATTTGCATTCTTTCTCCTGTAATAATTACCTAGCAAGGAGTGCCTGTTACCATTAGCTTCATTCTGTTTGCCTGTGATAACGCCATCAGCAATCTCTTCTCCACGGATTATGGACACTGTGAGGAAGGGCAGTGGGCCAAAAAAATTAAAAAAAAATTAAAAATAAAAAAATCTGTTGGAGAGAGTAGTAGAAAAATGTGAATGCTGAAAAATTAAAATGCAGATAATTGTAGGAATAACCATTAAATACAGCTGGAGAAATACTGCGAGCTGACGAGTAAAGTCAGTATTAATCCATAGTATTGATGATGTGTATGGTTTCAAATATCAGTTTAGAAAAGCCAGCATAGGATTTTAACTGAGCTTTATCTCTGGTGCTGCAGTAGTTTTGTTCTGTTTTCGGAACTGGCTCAAATGGTTCTAAAATTAGCACAACTAGAGATCAATGTTATCGAGATAAAAATGTTACCAGTCTAAAAATGAGGTGATGCATCAGATATTCAGGTAAAATTCAGCAGACTTGGAGTGACTTTGAGTCTTGGAACTCATGCAAAATAGTTTCCCTGACTTAAAAATAAGGGTAAATATTTTGGTTTTTTTCTGTGGGTTTTTGTTTGTTAAGATGGGAGAAGTTAAATAGGAGGGAAGGAATGCAACTAAATGTGGAAGACTGAGAGTGCTAAAATCAGCTATTCCCTCTACACACGTATAGAACACAAGCCCCTTGTGAACAGCAGTTTCTGTTGTTACCATTTGCTTTCCTTCCCTTGGTGTTTGCCCTCTGCTTCCCACTGAAGAAGGCGCTGGGGTCCCTCCAGGAGTGGCAGAGAGCCCCAAGGTCCCCTGTCCAGCCCTGGTTCCAGCCTTCCTCTGGCAGCCAGGCTCCTTCCTGCCTTGAAGCCCCAGCCTTGAGCCCGCAGTGGGTTCTGGCTGCTGGGGGTAGACCTGGTGACCCCTTCCAGGCTCACCTCGTGTGTGACACCACAAATGGTCCTCCTTGGGTCCTGCTAGTGCAGGATCGAGGAGGGACTCGATTTGGAAGAAGAAAACATGCCTGATACTCTGTATACACATCGGCATTAGAGAGGGAGCAGCATGTGCCAGGGAAGCATCTGTCTTAGTGCAAATTACCCCTTCTGGTATTTTAACAGTGAGGTAATTCCACCTTTCACGCTGGTGGGGTGGGGAAGCAGGGGAGACAAATCAAAGCAACCTGGCTCTAATCTGCGAGCAGCCATCTAAGATGTATTTAAATATATATAAGCTTATTTCTGATCTGGAGTGGGTTATCAAAATGATGTGTCACGTGGTTGGGTGGCTTTTGGGGGGCTTTGTGTTTTTTGAAGTGATTTTTGAGGGCATGCTACTATATTCACCTTGTCATTGAGGTGGAGGCAGCAGAATGGCGCGGACACTGCCTGAAGAGTTGGTGGTAGCTCTGTGGAAGGAGGTGGTGTGGGCTTGCGAGGGGTTGTGTTGGTGAGCTGCTGGGCAGCTAATGATCTATCAGGAAAAAGCCTCAGTTACTGTGGCTGGTGCCATTTCTGGCTGTTAGGCATTTGGAAAGGTACCACGATGCCTGTAAAACTTGGTGCAATTCAGAAGGTTTTAGAGATTCTCACGTGTATGAGCATACTCAGTATACAACCAAGTTTTCTGGACTTTTGCTCTTGCTGTTGGATTTACATTTTACAAACAAAGGTTGCTTTTTTTTTTTTTTCCCCCTTCCCTTCTCTGCACCATGATGGGAATGCTTTGTTTCTCAATGAGAAAACAAGGGATAGTTTCTCTGTGAAATCCTAAACAGTTGAAATAGAAAGCTAGGAAGATCTCTGACTTTATCTTTTCTGGCAGTGGGCTCTGTATAATAAATATGTGTTAAATAATAAAGGAAAATATTCAAGGATGAGCAAGGTTGACATTTGGTATGTACTCAAACCTTTCCCAACTAGGGGTGGATTGGAGATGGAGGCACGACAAGTAACCAGTCTGGCCTTTTGTGAAATCAGTTTTGCACGCTTGATTTTTTTTGTTTGTTTGTTTATTTGAGGATTTTCTTTAGCTGTCATAGCAAAAAAAGAAATCTGGCAACACTTAAAAATGTCAAGATATATGGATAGGGCTAAGCGCTGCCTTCAACAATATCACTAGATATTTAGTGTTAACCAGAAGTTATATCGCTCTAAATGATTAGAGGGAATGACAGGAAACTGGAAATGTTGACATCTTTCTTAAGTCTGTTTTTTCCTCCCCCTTTTTGTTTTGCCCACTATAGTAATGATAAAGATCACAAACATGACAGGTACACAAACATAAAGGGAAATGAAATTTTAAAAAAAAGTTTGAAAGCACACATTTCTTGAAGAAAACAGGTACTTGTAATTCTAAATACAAACTGAAGGATACCAGTATGTTTTATTTAAAAGCAGCAGCTTAAATCTTTTGTTCATCTTCAGACCTTTTTCTAGGAGGAGGAAATACAATTTGGTGCATGGCTAGTTCTATATAAATCATTTACAAGTTGTGCCATCATTACATAGGAATAAAACTGCAGTTGATGTAATTGGAAAGGTCTAATGTATATAGTGTGTGGAGAAGGACAGGGGAGTTTTGAAGTGCTATCATGGAAAATAATGATTATGTACAGCTAAATGTAAGCTAAAACAGGGCAACATATTTTACTGTGTGAATAATTGGACATAATAATAATAAAAAAATCTGACTACTTAAGAGATACTTCAGTATGATATGTGAAGCTCTGTGTTTATATATATACAGACACGATTTGAAACAAAAAATGATGTAAAGATAACATAGCTTCTTACGAGGCTTGTTTTATTCCTGCAAATTATTTTTCTCCATATGGCCTTCCTTTAATAATTAATCTAGTGTAGTCAACATATGTATTTTCAATATTTTATTTTGATTCTGTGGGAGTACAGTCCAAGTAATTTTTATTCTAAGCAGTATTTATCTTTTTTATTCCATTCTTTAACCCACCATATGTATGGGTATGTTACTGATACCGAGGCCTCCGTAATGTGGGAGAAGCACATCAGAAATGAGCTTTCAAATCCCCTTCCTTACTTAGGGTTGAACTTGGGCTTTGGAGCCCTTTGTTAAAGATCCCCATCCAGGCTGATGAACAGATGTGGTTTTGTTGGAGGAGATGTCACCTCATTCAGGTCGCTCTCCTGCCAAGTGAGGGGGTGCCGAAAGCTCCTGCACCGTGTGAGCTCCGTGGCACCCGGGCTGCCCTCGCTCATCCTCCCGAGTTGGTGGCTGTGGCCATTCACACCCAGGAGCAAGGAGCCATTCGTTTGCTCAGGCTACGACATGCGTTGGGCTATACAAACTGGTCCGAGTTGTACTGTAAATTTAAGCTTACCTTATCGTTCGGGTGAAATGCATGTCGTATCCGCTGCCCCTCAGCAGAAGTTCAAATACCTGTTTGGAGGAAGGTGAATGTGGTTGGGCAGATAAGCCACTCTAGGAAATGGACATCCCAACTTGGTAACGTATTGTATCTGAGAGAAGCGCGTTTCCAGAAGAGTAATTGAAAAGGGAAAAAAAAAAAGAAAAGAAGAGTAGAGGGGCTTATTTGTGCCATACCCTGTGTTAGCAAACAAAAGACCCACAGATTTTCAGTCTGTGAAGCTGTCCATCACACACCAATGAATCAAAGGAACAGTTGTTTATTCTTTGGTATCTTCAGGCTGTCTGCAACTGATCATCAGGCAGTCCTTCCTGTTGTAACAGAGTCCAGATGTGAAACACTTTATAGAAAATGCAAGAGAAGTTACTCTTCTAAATCAGCGGTAGCATGGCCACACAGATCTCAGCTGTGCTTTCATGCCTCACCGTATCTCCTTCCTCTCACTCCAGCCAGTTTAATAGCATGAGGGTACTAGCTGAAAAACTGCCTGTGTTCACCTTTACCTAACAAAAAAAATCTCACAAGCCTTACACAATATGGCATATTGGATAAGGTCTTTCCTCAGCCTTCTCTTCTCCAGGCTAAAGAGCCCCAGCTCTTTGAGCCTTTCCTCGTAAGGGAGGTGCTCCAATCCCTTAATCATCTTTGTTGCCCTACACTGGACTCTCTCCAGCAGTTCCCTGTCTCTCTTGAACTGGGGAACCCAGAACTGGAGGCAGTATTCCAGTTGTGGCCTCACCAGGGCAGAGCAGAGGAGGAAAATGACCTCCCTCGACCTACTGGCCACACTCTTCCCTATGCAGCCCAATGTTTTAACATTGATTGGAAAACTAATTGCAAAATACTTCTTTTAGACCTGGTCTATTATAATGCTGGTAGCAACAATCTACAAAGCAAATTATGAAGAGAAAACAAAGGATTTTCACACTGTTGTCCAGTGATACCCAAACTAGCCTTGAGTGGCAGAATCTGGGCACCCAAAGCAAAGCAGCGCAGTCGTAGGCACAGGGCTCAGCCCAAGGTAATCGGCTTTACCAAGTCCATTTTCTGGGTGGAGCACCATGCAGATATACCCAAAGACTGCAAACATCCATCTCTTCATGTGGTTTTGTGAACCTGGGTTTGTTTCTTAATTTGTGTACAGCTCTGTCAGGCAAAAACATGGTGTTGCCGCAGAGAGTGTGCACGTGGGTGTACCTGTTCTTGGCACAGCCTCCTTGAGGAGGACCAACGCGCAGGAGCTGGGACTTGTGGGATGTTTGTGTGTGCTTAAGGGATACAGATGACCCCTCATCCTCTCTGGACTAGCTGCAGCAGTAGATTAGTTTGTAAAATTTTTCTTATTTTTCTTATTAGGTCTGCTCAGACCTAACTAAGGGTTTTGTCTTCAGTCCTCGTGACTGGAGTGTGGCTTTGGTCAAAGATCACGACCTTAAACTGTGAAATTTGGGTGGGTTACAAACTCCAGCTGAATAAAGTCTGCCGTCTTCCCTTGTTCCAGCAGTGCAGAGTTAGCTGGGTGTTTGAGTAGAAAGGAGTTCACCATTATAAAAGCAGGCAATCTGGGGAGAATGAGGAAGCTGAGCGCAAGCCTGCGAGCACAGCTTGTGTACATATTTGTTGAAAGCTAATTGGCAACGCAGTTGCCTTTCAAAGTTGTTCTTTCACCTATCAGTAGAGCACAACTCTGGTACTTAATGTACTGTAGATTACGTAAACGCTACCCTGAAATATTTGTACAGGCAATTAACTCTTGTTTTTACACTACTTTGATTTACAAATGGAATCCTGCTGTAGAGCTTGGAATATTTGTGTTATGAGATATATTCCATAATTAGATTAAATAATACTTTCGTCAAACTGGCTAGCATTAACATCAGAAAAACAGGGGATTGGTTATCCTGTGAGGAGCTGACAGTCTTTTAAAATTCACTATCCAAGAAATAACAGGCACTGTGTTTGTACCACATCGTTGAAGAGAAATGGTATTTGCGAGAGTTTTATCTGGAACGAATGTATCTGCTCTTGGTTATTCTATTTGAAGACTGTAAATGGAGTGGTTTGCATTTTGTGTGGCAAAATGCAGTTACTAATGAAGTCGCTGAAGGCACGTGTACAGTGTGGCATCGCTGTTGCCAGAACGACACCCTCTTTTAATGTGGTGTTGATGACTCTAAGGATGCTTACATAGATGCGTGTTTATTTTTCTCCCTCTTGCCCTTTTCAAATGTACCTTACAAACATTTTGTCCCTGATGAAATTAAGTCACAGCTCTACAGTTTGAGCTGAATAATAAATCTATTAAAATGTGACCGATTGGTAACAACAGTCTTAAAGCCAGTCCTCCATCCTTTAGAGTTTATTCACAAGCACTTGACCTACTACGACCATGAATTTGAATAAAGTGTTAATAGATTTTATTGCAATTTGTAGCGTGACTTGCTGCCGTGATAATAAAACATTTATAACATCAGTGGCTGTAGCACTCTGGTGCTCATCAAACTGCTTTGTGCCTGTGCTTAACAGAAGTGTAGATAATATGTACCCCAGTGGAGTGGCGAGGGGCTGGTTAAATGAGTTCAGCAGTATTTTACATATAATCAAACAGGCTAAAAGCGGTAGAAAATAAAACTAATTGAATCAAAATCTGCATACCTTTTCTATATCAAGACATTGCAACTAGATTAGATCGTAGCTAATTAGAAAGTAGTTCCTTCAGAAAGAGGAGAGTGTCATGTATTGTAGAGTAGTGCAAAAGTGTTAGTGCTAATACTGAAATACACACTGGATGTGTATTGATGACAGTTTTTGCGGATGAAGACAGCTAGTCTTGACTGGCATTTTCATTATGTAGTCAGATAACAGTCTGTTTACTCTTGCCTTTCTTTTCCCTCCCCTAATCACCTCTCCCAGATAGAGAATTCTTTAATTATAAATGCAGGAAATTTCAAGCAATTTACACGGGACTGGTATTTTCTCAGTCTTTTGTAGATGGTTGTAATAGGTTTTATTTCTCCAGTTTCCTAGCAAAGTGTCCTTGACACAGGGAATCACAGTTTGGCCTGTTTCTGTATCCTTTCATTTAGTTAAGAGTTCTTGCAGCTTTATCCAGCTCTTACATGCATGGAGACCAGCTATTTGGAGGGAAGGGGTGGGTACATTAAATGTTTTTTGAAATGCCTGATATTGTATACAACCACTCTTCCTATGTGATAGAAGGTGCTAATGGTAAATATGGGTGAAGCCAGGAGACTGTTGCAATTATTGATGATTTTCAGTAATGTCTACAAGTTTCTTTTGGATTCCTTCAAAGTTCCCTGTGGCTATAGGAAATTAAAGGTGTTTGAAACATTACCTTACTGCCTGATGAAAAGGGACAGGAGCAGTTGTAATGCCTCCGTCTAGTCGCTGTCATCTTTCGGGGGCTACATTTGTTCATTAAAGTAATGCTAGAAAAAAATTAGAAATAAATCACTTCAGAAATAATTTTGGTTTTATGTTTCTTTGCTTTGGACATTTAAAACTAGTACTTCGTGTAAAAATGAGTAGGCAAAGGGATTTCTGTTTAATTGGCAGGACAAGATTTGTAGGGTTTTAATTGGGTCAGCTGATACAGTAGGAAGAATAAACTTTTGTGGACATGAACATTTTTTCAGATTTACATTTAATGTTTTGATGGAGCAACTAAGTGTCGTTGATTTCAGGTTGACAGTCTAACCTACCTCAGTTAGATTTCTTAATCCAAGGTCAGGAATCATTGGTTCTTAATGAGTGTTGCAATGTGTAAAAAGGCCAGAGAGTTTGTAATCTGATCTTTGTGACTAACTAAGAAGGAGGTGTAACTTTGAAAGGAGTTGAAGCCTGTTGTAAAAACCTGGTTTTGAATAAATGAATGTGATTGCATCATAGCGGGAAACACAACTTTTTTTTTTTAACATGTTTTAATTTGATGTATGATTTAATCATGGCTGCTTCTGAAAATGTTGTCTGTTGCTGCGACTCCATTTCTCCCTTTTGACAGTATCCCTGTCTTCTCCTGGAGAGCTGGAGCTGCCCACCCTAATTTCAGGCTTTTCTCCTACTTTCTTTACTAGTCTGTGGTAGGGGCTTGGTAAACTACCATTATTTGAACTTGTAAGACAAATAATATAAATTGATGTGAAACAACTGCAACTTTGATTGTTTGCAGTGACTCTAAATCTGATTTGTAGTTTATCCATTTGAGCTTTCCTTCAGTAGATTATACTGACTTCTAGGTTATAGCATCTTTTTGTTGGTTTTCGTAATGACTGTAGGTAGGAACTTGTGCAATTTGGTGCAGTATTAGTTCATACACCAAGGCAAATAACAGCAGCAAATTTTTATCTTGCAAGCTTCTCACTGCCTGGCTTCCTCTGCCACCGGTGTCACTATTTCTCATTCTCTCATTTCCTTTACTTGTCACAAACCATTTGAGCAAGCAGTGAAGCCTGTATGGAGTGCTGGCTGGATGAAAAAATAAAGCAAGTACTTCTAGGTGGTGGTGTTTGACCCACTCTTCTCCTAACAAAGTGGTTGTGATAGTCCTAAACAGTGTCTGTGGCAAGACCTTCATGTTTTATGTCCATTTACTGTGCTATCGCTGTGCTAAGGGACTTAGTTGTAATAATTAGCAGGCTTTAGGTCAGAGACAATCTGTTAATTATGCTTCTAGCTCTTCACAGAGTATAACTTTCATTAAGCCATAGGAGTTGGCTGAATGAATGCTTTTGGAGCTGTGGATTCATGGTTGTTAGGGTGTTTTTCTTACTGATAATTTTGTAATTCGTATCTACAAGTGAATAGTTAAAAGTTTTACATCTTAAAATTTTTTCCCCTTCGTTTTTCTTATGGAGACAAAATATCTAAAACACATTAATCTGCATGCCTAACTTCAGCTATGGTGGATTTCAAAACCAGGTAAACTGTAGGGCTCTGTCCCCCCTCCCCTTTTCTCCACCCCCACATCCAGAGAAAGAAGTAACCTAGTATCTGAAGAATGCAAGTTATGCAGATGTTCAAAAGGCCAAATAAAACAAATAGATGGGCTGCAGCTGCTAGAGCAGCATAAAGCAAAGAACATTCATTGCTGCAATGAGAATGCTGTATTTCAGCGTGCCACTTGCTTTTGCCTGCTGGAGGAAAATAGCACAGTGAATTAGTTTAACCAGTTTTTTATCTTACTGTGATGGCTTGCATAATTGTTGAGACTTCAAAAAAAACCCCAGCTTTTCTCTTAATGAGGAAACAGGAGACGAAGAAGCGGTAGGTGTCATTTTGCAGTAAGGAAAGGGGTGTTCTACAGAAATACAGATAGCATGTTTTGTTCCTAATCTTTCAGTGAGAGATGACAGATTTTCAAGGAAGTATTGAGGTGGGGAGGAAGAAATCCCATAACTAGGAGAAGTTAGTAGGTTGAAGATGCCTTCAAATATCCTGAAATTAAAATGGGAGACTGGATACCCTGCAGTACATTAAGGATAACTTTCCATGAGAAGTTTTGGGGTTGGGGGAACCGAAGAAGGTTCACCATCCAATATAGTCTTCCAAACTCGATGGCATCTGGAAATAAAAGAATTTTAAAAATGATACCAGACTCGATGGAACCAAAACACTTTTCAGACTGAGTAAATCATTGACATGCAGATTAGTGAAATTGTTCAGCAGTTGATCTGCTGTTTTAGGGCATTCCTAAGCAACACAATGGAGTGCCACAGAGAGATGCCCAAGCAAATACTACCCTCCTCTGGTACATTCACAAAGCACAACCTTCTGCAGAAATATTAGTATTTTCCTGGGAATGACATGGGCATGTCGCAGCAACGTAGCCATATAGCTGAGGTCTACAGGAGGAGAACTTGTTTGGCTTCTGCCAGTGTTTGGTATTGCTGCTTCAGCTCTCACACATAGCAAGGGTAAACACACTTCCCTGATGGAGTCCCGCATACATCTCATGAGTCTGGGCAGCTTACTCTTTGTTCATATGTTTTGAGAATGGTGTTTATAACAACAAACAAATTGTGGTGCCTTTGCCCTGAGCCTTTGGAATTTCATCATACTGAAATGTTGGTTTCAACTGTGGAATTGCGTAGGGTTTGCCAGCTACCCCTCTCCTGGTCAGAGATTCTGCTCAGAGTTTTCCGTTTCCTTAATGATGCAAAATCCATCCTGGTGGTAGTTTAACTTTGGAGGAAAAAAAACCAAAAACAAAAACCCAAGGTCATGATTTCAAGCATTCATTTGAGGTAATATTTTGGACTTGTATGTTACATACATGTGTGCTAAGTCTGTCATCCAAGAAAATTTTCAGCTTCTTTGTATTTAGGAATTTGGTTCTAGGACCAATATCTACCTATTCCCTATATGTATTTTTGTATGGAACCAACAGGACTCTGAATTACCCAGGACTGTGAGCTGCATGTGCTTAGTTAGTCTTTTTCCCTGTAGTGCAGTCCTCCAAAAAGACCTAAAAGCTTTTAGTCTCTGAAAGTGAGATTTTATTTGAATAAATACCGCAATAATTAACTTTCTAAATAGAAAAAAAAATGCAGCTAAATTAAAAAAAGGAAATAAAATGTTTATGAGCAACTCCCTGTTCTCTGGTGTATTTCTGCAGGTGGGTCTTAACCCAAGAGCAGATTTTTATCCAACTCGGTGAATTTCTGAGTTCCATAAAGCTCTGTGAAGTCCTTTCTGTCCCTGAGAAACTCCTTCCATTTCCTCTGAGGCTCAGCTGTGTTTGCACTCTGTTCCTCATTATAGTCTGTTCTTGAGCTGTAGGCACCAAGCTGCTTGCTATGACTCTTACCTGCTGCAAACATAATATTTAAACCTTTTTTTTTTTAATTAAGTATGCTTAAAAGCTCACCATGCAAATGGACAATCTTCTTGCATAGGGGTCTGCTAATCCATTCACTTCTGAAAGAAACGTAATGTGTAACAAAGACATTAAATAGTCTTGCATGTCTGTAACTTCTTTTGTTGCTGAATTTCTTGACCAAAGAGGTTGTATGATATGTTTTGTGCATTCATGAATACATGTATATGTATGTATTTGAATCAACGAATATGGTCTTCATACAACAGGAAGTCCTCTGTTTTTATGAAGAAACCTACCACTGCATGATTATTTCAACAGGCCACTGATATCTGCTTGCAGACACAGAAATCCTCTCACTAGAGTATAATTAATGTTTAAAAAGAAATTAGCAATGGGACGTAACAGAACACTTTTGCCCACTTAAAATGGTGTTGAGTCATACCATTAAGGCTTTTAACATGCTTATTTGCATTGCAAACTTGTTATGAAGTCTATCATTTTCTCTTGTGGAAGTATCTCTTGGGGAAATTGAACTCTCTTCTTCACTTGATGACATTTGCACAACATGTTCCTGATGTTTGAGGAGTGGTGGTCGCGATCTTTGAGCTCTACTAGTGTGATAATAGGAGGAAAAAATGATAGTAAAGACATCTGTGTCATGTGATAATATCCACTCTTCTAGTTTTATTTTGTGCTTTTTCTCTAAGAATCACTGCAAAGTGACCCAGCCTAACAGATTGGGAGCAAAGCAAACCGTTGTGGTGGGCTCGATGACCTTGTTACTGAAATGTGCTCTGAATGCTAAGGGAGGCAAAGCTTGTGTGATCATTTAACCTATGGATCTGGGTGGGTTTTGTTTGGTTATGGTTGGTTTTTCTTTAAACTTTTATTGTGAAACTAGTAACTGTCGTTTCTTCACTGTAACACAATCTCTTATTATGTAGTAAAGTTTCTATTGCTTCAGGTTAGGATTTGGGGGAGTGTTATGAATGTAGTTAGTGGAAGAGGGTAAAATGGATGTCTTATTCTTGTGTGATGTTTTGAGGATTTTTGTAGCTATAATTGCTGACCTTGTTTGTTCCTGTGAGTCAGGTAGGTAGATGCCATTCAGATGCATGCTGTATCTGTTAGTTGCCTGCCACACTCCCATGTGTGCTCTCTCCTGCTTCCAAATGCTGGAATGTGTCCGTGCTCTTAGTTGGTGTCTGCTGTTTGATGCCCCTATAAATATAAGTACTAAAAGCCACGGAGTTCTGGTACCTGTGTTGTTTCCCTCAAAGAGCTGGGCCCCGAGTACTTTGTTGTATGAAGGGTCTTTAGATGACAAGCCAGATGACAAGACCCCCCTTGTAGTCCATTCATTACTAGCAGTATTAAAACAGTGCTTAATCTTCACCCGAGGGTGGATCCCCCGTGGTAGTCACTCTGCTCATTGAAAGCAACAGGCAATCCATGCCCCAAAACTTCATAGTTTGAGTCGACAGTTGTGGAAGGAGAAACAGGCACTCACAAGAGAGATGATTTGACCCAAGTCACATCAAAACCAGAAGCACCAAAGACAGAAAGCAGCTCTCAACTCCTGCTCCAGCGCTCTGTCTGTTGCCTGCTGCATCTGCTAAACCCACCAAAGCACTTACTCCAGGGTGGATTTCTTTTGGGAGGAGCTACTTAACTAATAGTTCTGAGATTTAAAATGACAGCTAGCTTTTTTGTGCCTCATTCTGGTTCTCTCTTTCATATTCATGTTAAACTCTTTCCATATTTAGTGTTTGAGATTTTATGGAAATACTGCTAGTCAAGTGCTACACTTGTGAGAAGGTGAAATGAGGACAAAACACAGGGGACAGATCAGAATCTTTAATCTTTGCTGCTGCATGTAATTTATAAAATGTATTAATCTGGTTTCATTCATTTACTGAACCATTTTGCACTCCATGTCTCTGCTGCTTTGCCTTCATTTTAACTGGTCTTAAGCCAATTTTTTTTTTTTAATGTATAAAAAGGACTCAGCATAGAAAGGAGGTTGAGCCCTGGTACCTTTTTGTCTGAGATCTTGAGGGTCTGCCCCCCAAAGTTGTGGGGGAGTGTAAGTAGTGGTGTTAGACTTAAACAAATCAATTCCATTGCAGAGCTTTCCCTGTCATAATGATCAGTTTGCAGCACAAATCTCATTGATTTTTCACAGCCCTGTGGAAAAAAAACCCCACAGTTGATGAATAGCACTGGGAAAGTGCTATTGTATGGTTGGACTCGGTGATCTCAGAGGTCCTTTCCAACCATGAAGATTCTGAGGGACTCAGGAGACGCTAATTTTGTGGCTGTTCCCCTCCTTCCTCGCTGGCTTCTCTGAGCCTTTTCCATTAAGCCTGGCCTTTAGTTAGAAGCCGGGAAATTCGGTGGTGCCCGTGAGAGCTCTCAAGACAACAGAGAGAGAGCAGCGCTTGTGGTGATGGAGAGAATAATCTTGCTGGGGTCAGTGGTGCCCCATCAGCCAGGGCGTGATCATCACCAGACCTGCCCGAGAGCTCCGCTTTGGGTGGTAGGGCTGCCAGCTCCCCCTCACAGCCTGACCCTGCCGCTTGCCTTTTGTAAACTCAGAGCAATTGGTGCATCACAGACTACCTTCTCCTTTTTATTTAGGTTTTTTTTTTTTTTCCTTCCCTGCTACAGGTTTTTATAGCTCTTTCCAGGGGCAGAGGTGAAGCAATGAACTATAGGTTTGTAGAAAAGACAAAAAACCCACACAGAATTGGAAAGGCAAGGATTCTCTCCACAACGGTGTGTTAATTGTACTTAACGTTCAAGCTGTCTGCTTTATTTTTACATTCTGATTCTAGCAGAGAATTGTCCCTGTGCTGACCCCTTTTTGTCTACTCTTATGCAAGGCGCATTTAAATAGATGGATTGTAAATCTGTTTCTGGACAACTTCCCACCTTGCCTGCCATTCCCCTTGATACTACTATTCTTGTTTAGCCCATGTGGAGAGTTGCTGCAGCAGTAGTGGGGCTGCCGGGTGCCTTCTGGCAACAGCCTGTGCTGCTTTTGGGCATTGCTTTCTGTCTACTATTGATTACCCACATATGTCAAAGTTTTTATGCTCCGAGTTTTTTATTCGCTATATTTTCTGAGCCTGACCATATTTTCAAAGCCTGGTATACTCGTACTGGAAACCCTAGGTACAGACAATCTGTCACTGGCAGTAAGACATGCAATATTGTATGTTGTACAAGGAAAAGCTATAATCGTGGAAGCATAGGGAGATTAACAGTGGACTGCTGAAATTGGTAGTTTTCTCAACTAAATATTTGTTGGAATACCACAGAATTTTAAAAATCATTGGACTGCCTGTCAGAATACCACCTTTTATTATACCAAGTATTTGCTTTTGAAAGATTTCCTTTTCTACTGAGATTAAATGTAAAGGGTTATATTCTTACCAGGTGGAAAACGTTTTTCTGTTTTTGTTCAACATCATAAAGTTCAAATGCAAAAACATAAAAAGCATAGGTAGGTTTAAAGAATATGTGAATTTGGATCTGATTTTTGTGATTTTTTTTTTTTTTTTTCCTGCCCTCACTGTCTACATGGGGTTCCTGAGAGTAGGAGCTTCAGTATACTCAGAGAAATAAGAATCCCATAAGAATTAATGTGAGGATCTGGCAGGAGACTGTGTAGAAGATAACAGCTGAGATGTGTCATCTGTTTCAGAAAAGGAAATGGACAGAATTTGACAGAGTTTAAGAACTGAAGTTTGGGAAATATCAGGTACAAAAGGACTTTAGCTATTCTAAGTGTATTGGTCTACAGAAGAAGAGTTAAGAGGTTAAAATAACTGCAAAAGAACATATTAATGGTGGGAAAATATGGTCTGCTTCATTGTCAGTCATTTCATGTGACTAAAAATAGGGCACTATTGTGCAAGGTGATACATAAACAACTTAGCTGATGTTCTAATACAGATCTGGGCTTTCAGGAGAGGTGTAGGGTGGACCAGATAAGGGCAGCAAACCTATGTCATTTCAGTCCTTATTTATATTTTGGGTAGTGGAGGTACTTCAGCTTAGGGCAAAGTAAAGAGTTGTGGGACGGTGCTCTCTTAGCACTTATGAGTGAAGTTTTGTAAGATAACTGAAGCGATATAACTTTGCCAGCAACTAAGGGGAAGATTGAACTCCTGCCCTTGCGTTTCCACTGCATCCCTTGAGTAGGTTTCTCTGAGTTGGTTAAGTATTCAGTTACCCACCTGTAACTCTTACTGGATAGGTATTTAGCTGAAACAGCTCACTAAACTGTCAAAAAAACCTATCCTACTGAGTTGGTTCTTTGCTGAGTTAAAGGGAATAGGCTTCTGTAGTCTGTTAAGTGCCAGAGCCAACACCAGATTGGCAGCAGAAGAGCATGGCCAGGAGTGGGACCAGCTTTGAGGACAGCAGTGAGCCATTCGACTGTCTCATTTGCAAAAAGCTCACTCTTTCAGCTTGATTTTGCATGCAGTGTTAAGAACAGGAGCTTTGCTCCCTGTTTTCCCATATGTGTGTTATGGTCCTCAGAGGCACGCTTGGCTGTACCACAAAGCGGAGACTTCAGGAGAGTGGGCACTGATGAGGACATGGAGGAACCCACTTTTCACAGCTCTCTTCTTCCTGCATATTGCTTTCCCTACAGCCTACCTGTGGTGGGGGTTCTCTGAATTCTCCCAAATCCCTTCCAGAGGCAGGCAGGTTAATTTTAAGTTGCTAGCAGAGTTCAGCTAATTTGCCTGATTTTTGCATGTCTGACTCAGTACTGGCACTTCCTCTTGGCCCAGAAGTGTGGGGGGTCAGTGATCACTGATCTCCCACTGATGACTCGTATTAATGAGGGGCAGCAGCATCTCCAGCCAGCGGAGCTGAACGCCGCTGAGGATGGCAGTGCGAGCCCCTGGGGAGGCACGGGCAGTCAGTCAGAGTATAAAGTCCACTTGAGGATGGTTGGTGTCTGCTGAAGCGTCTGGAGAGTCCTGGCTTTGCTGCTTCTGCACCTGCAGGCTGGAAACTGGTTTTGCCATCTGCCCGAGGCACGGGGAGGCCTCCAGGAGCAGGATTGCCTGGTCCACATGCATCCCAGGGCTCTCTCCGTTTTCCCCCGTGTGCAGTCCGAGGGAAAAGCCCAGCCGTGTTTGGTGGCCCTCCTGGCCGTGTGAAGGAAACCTCCCTGCAGGTC
Source organism: Tringa tobata (assembly GCA_033628505.1). Classification (NCBI taxonomy): domain Eukaryota; kingdom Metazoa; phylum Chordata; class Aves; order Charadriiformes; family Scolopacidae; genus Tringa; species Tringa tobata. The sequence goes on along the minus strand of JAHREE010000128.1, from coordinate 8,845,111 downwards.
CGCAGCCACCACAGGACTCTCCTGCAATGTGGAGGTGGCATCCGTAAGAAAAGACGGATGCAGGGATCTGCGGGAGAGGATTATTCCTGCCTCGTGCAGCTTGATGTCATGGGCCTGGAAGGAGCACTGGGCGGGGAGGCTTGCCGAGGCCAGCGGGCAGATTGAGAAGAAGCCTCATGCGGGGACCTTTTATGTCCATCTGCTGCAACCTGTGCTCTTCGTGGGCTGGGGAAGGAGCCCCTGTGGCTGGACGTGCTGGTTGCAGCCAGGTCCTGGGCTGGCGGCTCCCCTTCCCCGACCCGCTCTGCTTCAGGGACGGGGCTGCGTGCGGGCGCCTCCGTGTGCGTGCGTGGCAGGGGATATATTTGGAAGCGAACTCGATTTAGAAATGAAGAGATCAGAGAACGGTGTCTGGTTTGGCAGGGAGAATGTGAAGATGCGGTATCGATGTCTATGCCTTTTGTAGGGCTGGAACTAATGGCTGCAAAAAGCCCTCACAGGGCCCACAGTCCATTTAAATAAAGAGCGTAAATGTTAATCCTTGTTATTCCCCGCATCTCTTTAATTGCTTTCTCCCACTTAAAGGTAAAGGATTTGAAATATACCGTGAGGTACAGCCTTTGGAGAGGTGAAAACATATGCATGTGTGATGGCTCTCTTTCTTTCGCAACCCAGGCATGCATTTCAAAGGATTATAAAATCTGAGTCGATAATTCACTACGGCAATGCTGCCGTGTCAAAAATGCTACCAGTTCCGTGGTAACTATTAGTTGTTGGATTTCAAATGGCAGGGAGGTTGGAACACCATACGTGATTGCACGGGGTGAGCTCTTCTGCTGCTGGGGTGGAAGGGTGTCAACCGCCTTGGAAAAGAAGTTCACACTTGGGAATGACTTTGCCACTTAAAAAGTTAAGAGAGGAGATTATGCGTGTTAAGAATCAAATTTCTGGCCCCATTAAGTTGCTTTAGGAATTTTGCCACTGGCTTCAGTCCATCAGTGATTTCCCTGACAAAGTGAACATCCAAAAGAAGATCCAGTCAGTGCCTCAGAGGAAGAGTAGATGGGAGAGGTGTAAAAGATTGCTTAGTAAATGAGAAGAGCTTGATATTCTAGTTGTGTACGTGTTTCGCTTTTCTGTAGCAAAGAGAAGAAAACTTTCTCAATATTCACTGTGTGTTTTATTCCTTTTACAGTTTTTGGATTTCACATGGCTGCTGGGGAACCATATAGTTTTAACATTGTAATTGTAGTAAAATGAGGATATTAAGAAATATGCTGTGACATGAAATGTTACTGCAAAAAATCTTGAGGTTTAAATTGTTCCGTTCACTCTATTAAAGTATCTAACAATACTATTATATAATTTGTAATTGTACAATGGTATTAAATAGAAATTATTTCCATTAAGGAATATCATAATAAAATGTTCATGAATGTTATTACTTCTGATCAGCTATGTGTATATTCAGGGATCTCACATTATAATTCTTAAATATAATTTTAACACCATCAATTGGTGTGTACCTTTTTACTGACAGTTGTTTGTTTTTTTTTTTTTTAAGTGGCCACTATTACAACATTCCTGATAAGAGGAACAACAAAAACTTAACATTTGTATTATTCTGTTATCACAAATTCGTGTTTTCTGGTTCAGGTCATTGAAACATTATTTAATACTGTGGTTGGAAATTAGGGTCTGAATTGATGCTTCATGATAAAATATGTTTACTTCACACCTTTTTAAATTGTTTCCAGTTGGGAATAGAAATTTTAGCTAATCCAGAAGGCAATAAAGCCAATCTCTCAGGCATTTTTGCTGTAGACAATCCTAGGTTTACTGCTGTGGTTTGTATTCCAGCAGCTTCAAGGTTCCTTTGCCATTCTAGGAGCTGTATTAGAACCCAGGCACAGGCTGCTTTTGCCTGGAGTGCTTACTATCAAAATAAATTGGGAAGAATATTCAATGGTTTCATCACTTGTTTGATGCATACTGCAGGCACAAAAGCATGCTGTAATTTTTGTAATAATGTATGGCAGAGCTAGAGCTTGACGACCCCGTTCTCCACACACAGACTGTGCATTGACTTAGCTTTAGAATTTAGAAAGAAATCATTGAACCTTGAACATTGCAGTTCCATTGATCCATGTACCAAAGCCGTTCTTCCTCTGCTTTGGCCTGGCACCTCTGCACGGCTCTGCAACCCACAAATCGGCCTGAAGTAGTGTAACCACTTCAGCAAATGCGTATATCCCACTCATCAGATAAATCAGCATCTCTTAAATGCGGCACGTGGCTGTAGCTTAAGAAATAAAGTGTCCGTTGTTCTTTTATGTCTCTAGAGTGAAGTTTCAAAAATGCACTGAATTTTTGTAGAATAAATTGTGTGTAGAAAATCTGATTTGAAATCTATACACAATCTGCTCTCACTTGATGAGAATTTAGTCATTATTCCTTCAGCCATAAACTTACTGAAACTGTTTCTGTATCCTCTAGGAGTGTTTTTTGGAAAGAATTGGCATCTGAGATTTTTATCTATTATTCAAGTGTTAAAGTAGGATTATATTCTATCCTTAGTTGGGCTATGCAGTCAGCTAAATGCACTGTGTTTTGTAACTACATAGTGTCTAAAGTGTTTGTAGCTTGTCTTTTATGTAAATATTAATGAAAACCTATACTTAATTCATCTGTGTTCTGTCTTTTTGAACACATTTCAGTGCAGTGTTAAATAGATGGTAGCTGCCAAAATCTTTTATTTTCAATTAATTTTGCATATTTAAAGTTCCATTGAGTGCTTTCTGTATCAAGTGGAGGCAAAGAAGTTGGCTCTTACAAATAGCATTGCTGCTTTATTCCATATTTTAATCAAGTTCAGAATCAGTGCTGTGCTTTTCAGTAGTCTGGGTGTTCATGCACAGGAGGGGTGTCAGTGGATTTTATTCTCTGTTGGGGTGGAATTGTTTTCAGCAGCTGTATTAACGATGGAACGATAAATTGCTGTTGTAAATAGTGTTTTCTCCTTAGTCCACTAAGGATGTGTTTGTGTTTATGCTTAACTTTATGCACTGTTAGGCAGATGCTCCTCAGAGAGTTATGCTGAGTTGCATCTTTTCTGGTGCATCAAGTTAGTGTTGTCTGTACATGCAGTTCTTCGTAGGAGTCTCTTTTTATGTTAAATACTTCTTTTCCCACTCCTCAAATAACATCATCCCCTCAGCTCTGTTACGCACTTCAAAAGTCTACCAAGGTAAATGATTTGTCTTGTCTCTGTTGTATTCCTAAGGGGGTAATGAAAATTTTAATTGGGGCAGATTCTGTAATGCCTTCAAAAGTAGTAGAGGATTATATGTTAGGACTCAGTACTGGTTATATATATGGTTATTGTATGCCCATAATGTGTTTTGGTCCCCTATCATGCAATAAACTTACCTGGTGATAGCCGTGTAACCCTGCCTCGGGCATGGTGCTTACGTGCTGCGTCCCAGGACGTGCTCTCCCGGTCGAGTGCTGGGACCAGGCTGCACGTGCCGCTCACAGGATGGGAATCACATTCAGTCAGGTAGGCAAGAGAAAGGTTTTGGAGCTTTGGGAGAGAAAAGCAGAGGTCCGAGCTCATTTGCCCATCCAGTGGCAGTCTCTGTTGCAGGAAGGATGGTAAGAAGGAGCGGATGTGAAAGCCGAACCAATTATTCTGATAGGCCAAGTCTGGGTTCTTGCACTGCAGTTTCTCAAAAGAAAGAGCTATATAACCAGGGAAACAAAAAGGTTTTCAAAAAATACATAGTTAAAGCTTTGGTATATGTGCTGCAACATACTATTCTGTGTACAGAGTGTAGTTTTCAGCCCAGGAATCAGGCAGATAGTGAAATGAGTGTCTCTTGCACCTCACCAAATACTCTGTTACCTCTTTCTGTCCAGTTTATTAAAAAAATCAGATGACTCTGCATAGCTGAAACACATTCTGTCTCCTACCTCCTCTCCCATTTGAATGTGTTACTAAGTTTGGTCAAAAAAGGAATATTTAAAAGTGATTCCTCATCTGTATTCAAAAGCGAATATGACTATGTTGGTTATTCCTCTTTTCCTTTTGAAATATGTAGTGACAAAAATCCAGGGTGCCATAATGATCTTAAATGCCTATCCCTGCCTGTGGAATTGATGTGCCTATCCTGCTATCACCTGCGGGGACCAGAGGGTTTGGAAGTGGTAATTTCTCTAATGAATGCTCTAATAGAAAATTTATGGAGAGCTAAACAGCACTTGCCCACAAAACTAATGTTAGTGGTGTCACCCTTGTTCATTCTTGCTTTAAGAGCTACTTGTGCTGCATTTGCCTCTGGAACCGGGACAAGGTTACCAACAGCTATGCACTGAAACTGGCGAAAATTAATGAAAATTGCACAGGTTAAAGTTACCTTCCTCAACTTACATATAATTCGGTTATGAGAAAAAAAAACCAACAGAAGCTGCTCCTTGCAGGGATGCTGTGCATTACTTCTTGAGCACTGCAGTTCACGTGCTCTTTGCTCACTCTGGGGGTCTGCACAGTCGGTGGGGATGCGGCTGGGTTCTGCTCTCAGCAGGGCCTGCCTGCCTGGAGGGATGAGTGGTACCCGAGGCGGTTCTTCCCTCTCTTTCTGAGAGCTGGCCAGGCTTCCTCCTCGGGAAAGGATAGATCTTTAAATGCTGGCAGCTGTTCTTTGAAAGCAAAAGATTTTTGGTGTTAGCAGGGGTCTAAGCAGAGGGGATGCTGCTGCAGAGTCTGCATGGTACTGGACTTCAGGTGAAGGGATGAGGGCAGAGGGAACATGCTGAAGTTAATTTCCAGCTTACGGCAGAGGGTCTCGTTGGGCTGCGCAGCCACCCCTGAGCTCTTGCTGCGTGTAGTCCCCCTGCCAGATCTTTTGTGGCCAGCAGGTTTCTGCTCTCCCGCTGGGTCATTTAGTGCCTGGCTGAGTGCTCACAGAAGCTGAGAGAGGTTTTCCACCGAGGACCTGTCCTTTACCCCCAGCAGCAGTGGGACCAGCGGAGCCTGTGGGGCCAAGCCCGTTACCCTTGCTGTCCCAAGTCAGACAGGCGTGGGTGACAGCAGGTAAGGGGCCACCGACTTCACTTGTCCTCTTCGTTTCCTTTCCTGGTGGCTCTGATCTTTGCGGAGTGACAGCTATAAAATTAGATAATCAGTTAATCGCTGGTAAATTAGCTTTGCGTCTTTGTGGAGAACAAATACAGTATTTATGTAAAAGTTGTTAGAAGTTTTTCTCTTTTTAATTAGCAGAAATAGATGCAAAATGAATGATGATTAGGCAGCAGATGAATTCAGTAGTACAATTATGTCTAAAGCTATGCCCCAGTACTTAATGCTGGATGCTCTGAGCAATCAAACAAGCCTATTTATATGATTTATTTATGAAAAAAAAGTTAGAAATAGACCAAGACTGTGTATATTACAAGTATATCAACTTCAATGCCTGAGAAAACCTTTCTAAAATTTGGTAATATAAATATTTTTAAAATACTTTGTTTAATAAAAAAACCCAGAATTGTTACCGTAGTAACTGTTAACTTTGAGGTTTAGACGAAAGGCTGTTCTTTGAAAATAACTAATCAAATCTGAGCATTCAGTAGAAAAGAGTAAGGACTCTCCACGACACAGGAATTGTGAAAATGAATGTGTTTGGTTTGGTTTTTTTATTTGTCCTTTTGGGCAGCCTGAGCTAGAGGAGCAGAGGAAATTACAGCCCTGGGTGTCTGCTCTGGGAGGCTTTAAGAAAATGCAAGGCGTGATGAGCAGCTGCCTCATATACAGCCAGTTGGGAAGGCTAAACTGATTAGTCTGTAAACACTAGGAGATGGTAAGTGTTGGTGTCAAAGGGACTGTGACAGTCATCAGATTGTGGTTTATCTCAGATTGTCGTTTGAATGATGGCTCTCCCCCACAGAAGCAGTTTTATGGCTTTGCAGAGGTATAATCTGAGCCGGGGCTGAGGGATCCAGCTCTGCTCGAATCAGCTTCCCGGGTTGCTGTTTGGCACTACCAACCCTGGGCTTTTCATGAACAAGCCTGTTATTTTCTTTTCACCAGCCAGGCATTACAAACATAAAATTTACTGGTGCTAACAGAGTGGAAATTGGCACTTGCCCACTTGCAGAAGGATATTAGACAACAACAGAGGGTCCCTCCGGGGGAAAGTGTGGGGGCTGCTTGCAGGAACAGCAAGTGGCCGCTTCCTCTCCCGAGCTTGCCTGGGGCAGTAGCGAGGTTATAATTCACCCTTTGTGCTCAGGGAGGGGTCACAGGAAAAGGCAATTCTGTAAATAGACGGAATTCTAAGCCACAGCAGAGCTGGGCAAGAGCACGAGGTGGTGGTCTCTGCTGTAGCTCAGTGATGCTCTCGAGAGGGAATGCAGCGTGGTCAGTGAGCATGGCAGTGGATGGTGGGTATGGTCACCTCCGTGCTGGGTTCGGGGTAGGTGTTCTTCAGTGAGGCAGCTGAGACACACGCAGTCCTGCATGCAGGAGCTATAGCTCATTTCCAATAAAAGTTTGGTAGCTGCACTGCTTAGATGAAGTTGTATATAAAACCCACACTTAGCTTGTTTGTTCAGTGCAGCAGGGAGGAAAGAAATCCCTACTCTACTACAAGTGCACTTCTTGACTATAGTCACAGGAACTTATGCTAAAATACAGTCCGTGTCAATGGGAAGAAAAAGGGATTTACTTGGATATGTATGTAGGGTATGGGACTCTCGTGCTTCCCAGGAAGGGCTACCATTTTCCACAGCAGATATCCTCTATTCTGGGTAACGAGCAAGCCCTTCTTGCGAAAGCTTTTCTGGCAGCCCCTGAGGCACCATCACCTGGACACTGAATTATTATTTCAGTAAGGGTCAGGGGGAGCAGTTTGAAGCTTTGAAAGCCAGCGATGGCTGGCAACCCCCACAGTTGCAGATGAGTCAGGATGGGGCCTGGGGGGGACAGAAGATGAGTTTCAGATGCTGCCCATTGGGAGATCCAGAATAGGAGGATAAACAGTAAATGAAGATAAGTTAGAGAAAGTGAAAATATAGCTGTTAACCCCTTTGCAGCAGGGAAAATTTTTAAGCCAAGCAACAGTGAAATTGAAAAGAGTATGGAGGCTAAGGGGGTATACAGATGTTACCTAAACATGTTATTCCTGCTTTTGGAGGTTTTGTAGCAAAGAAGGAAACAATTACACGCTTTTTAAAAAAAAAAATCAAAACAAGAATTTCTAAGGAACTTGGCTTGAGCTTTGGAGCAAAGTCTGGAGACTGGAATTTGGATGATTAAGCAGGGGACTGACAGAAGGGAGTTTGTGGGAAAAGGTATGAGACATGTAGAGTACTGTATCTTTTTTTTATGACATTGTTACAGATATGGTGTCTCTTCTGCCTTTTTTTTTTCTCATGTGAGTTAAAAGATTGCAGTATTAAAAGCCATTACATAGATGCACAGCACCTTACACAGTTAGTCCTTTCTATATTACTTACATTTAGAATAGTAATTTTTGCTACTGTCCGTTGATTTGTATAAGAGCATCTTTCCCTTCCTTCCAATTCTCTTGAGAGTAAACCATCCCTAGCACATGCTGATGAGGCAATTCAAAATGCTCATATTCCTGGTATGAGCTGTTTCTTTAATGAGGGTCCATAATGGTCTCTCCATACTTGCTCAATGGAAAAGTATATTTTAAGACACAGGCTTTGATTTAAAAGCTGTTGGCAGCTGCCTTAAAATAGGTGTATTTATCTCCGCTTTCCTAGCTGAAGATTTGTATGAAACACGACAAATAAGAAACCAGTTTTCCTGTTCTGGATGCAGTGGGCAGCGCTAGTCGATCTGCAAGCTGGAAGGGTGGTGACATTGGCTACTAGTTTGCAAGGATAAGAGGCTATTGATTTCTGGCAAATACATTACGGTGCAAGGCAAACATTCATAAAAAGCCAGGGAGAGAGCGTA